>CM051256.1:17245080-17780406 GCA_027921565.1 Artemia sinica | reverse complement strand
TTGTTTCTAACTATTATATTTTTATCATACTTACGTATAGTTTATTAGGATTAACCTAACTTCACTTCTTAAGTGGTAAAGGATATATCATACAAGTACCTTTGTAGCTTTAGATTTGGTATTTTTCTATCCATTTTCTTTAAGCAAGATTTTCATTTCAAAAAGAGAAAAAAAATAGTAACGAGTCTAGTATAACGTATCCTACAAAGTATGATTTTGGATTCACAATAAAGATGCATAGAAGCAAATAGCATTTTTTTTTTTTTTTTTTTTTTTTTTTTTTTTTTTTTTTTTTTTTTTTTTTTTTTTTTTTTTTTTTTTTTCTATACCTATGCTTAATTCCTTCAAATTATTTCAAAACCAAAGATGAGACTAAGCTGTCGTTTTTATGAAGAAGAGCTATCCACTAGGCTTCCAAACGACACATACATCCTGACGGCTGAGCTAAAGGCTATATTTGAAGCTCTAAATGGTATTAATAAAATAACCCCCCCCCCCTGAATCTAGGAAAGTGATCTTGCTCACTCTAAGTCGGCCTTACAGCTCATGAGCCAAGCCCATAGATCAGTATTATACTCTGATATAGCAAGTCTCAGGAAATTAATAAGCAGTATTCAAGAAAGAAATACCAAGCTTTATTTAGATCATGTGCCAACTCACCAAGGTATTAAACATAACGAGGTAGCCGCTTTAATTGCAAATAAAACAACAGGCATCCATATAGACCCAACATTAAAATCAAAAACTCTACGGGACGTAATTCGGAGAAGAATTCCCAAGAAGAATCTACCACAGCTAGTACTGATTACCCATCACGTGAAAAAAATGCCCTATACTTCCGAATTCGAAGTCTTCCGAATTGGAAAGAAGAATACAACTGGAAAAAAGAGGGGACCCAAATTGTGGATTTTGTTCTTTAGTCCCTGAGACTTCACAACACCTCATCCTTAGCTGCAATAGTATTGCCAACAAATATATTGCTGACAACAAGTTGTTTTATTTGCTGACAACAAGTCAGCAAATAAAACAACAAATATATTTTCAAGATTGAAAATAAAACCTAACACAAGTGAACTGTTTAACATCAAGGTGTCAGGAAATGAGGAAAGAATACTATTCCGGCAGATTATTCGTTTTCTAAAGTGGAATGACATAGTTTAGTATGGTTGACATGACCCTGAAATCTGTTTCAGTCTGGTTAAGTGGAAATATAATTGGAAAGAAGAATATGAATATTTGAATGAAATAAACCAGCAAGAAATTTTTTGTATCAAGCCGAAAGGAGACTGTCTTTAGACTCCAAGTGCTGTTTTTCCGAAGAAGAAGAATAAGAAGCTACCACGAATTAGCGATATAGCTACAGTAAAGGTAAAATCTATAGGTAGCCTTGGAGTTTATGTTAGTCTAATAAAGTATGGTAGCATATAGAAGGCATGACCTTGTTCAGCCAGGTCACAAGAAAGAGAAATGGTCGTCAAAGACTACTCAAGGCCGCATCCAGGGGGCTTTAGGGGGTTCGACCCCCCCCCCCCCTTCAAAAAAAATGTTTTTCCGAATCGTAAAAATGTAACAAAAATGAATAGGCGGTTTTTGAAGTTTTGTTGTACCCCCCCCCAAAAAAAAAAAAATCCTTTCGTACCCCCCCCCCCCCCCAAAAAAAAAAAATGGATACGTCCCTGCGGCTACTAGTCAAAGTAGGTGACATTGTGCACATACTGGTTATTAATGTTAATCAAGACAGAGGATTTGCGAATCTGTCAAAAGCCGATGCTTCAAGCGACTCTTTTGAAGTACACTTCACTACATTTAATCATTCAAAACTGGTCAATTCAATCGTTAGTCAGGTGGCATCGGTGTTGAAATACAAAACTAAAGAACATATCGAAGACCTTTTTAATAAAAGTGTATGACATTTTGAGAGGAAGCTAAACAGACGAGGAAGTGCTAATGCCATGTTAAAGCAGGTCATCGGAAGTCCTTCATTATTGGTCAAATGTGAAATATACAATAATGCTCGACAAGTACTTTTGGACCAGATTAGAAAAAAAAAATCACCACAAAAAGGTGCTACAAATATAAAAGCAAGAATCATTTGCCGACGCTCAGAATATGCAGAATATGAAGGCGTTAATGCAATAAAAAGGGCTTCCAACGCTGAATTGGCGCTGTCAACAGAGGAATTACATGAAAAATTACATGGGGGGGGGGGGGTACATGAAAAAAAACTCAAAAAACGCACACAATTTTTTTTTCCCATTTTTGTTACGTTTTTTAGAGTCCAAAAAACATTTCAGGAGGAATTTAAACCCCCCTAAATTTAAACCCCCCCCCCCCCCCTGGGTATGGCCTCGGTCAAAATAATGCCAAATTCAAAGCAATTCAAACAAGAAAAAGAAGACGCATTGTAAAATACTGGTGCACCCACAGTGAAGGTTTGCGCAAGCTCAGATGCGAAACTATTATAGCTAGAAACGCAAAAAAAATTTCTAAAACTGTGTAGAAAAAAGAGACTTCAATAAACCAGCACTTCACTGGCTTTTGTCACTTCTCTCCAACGATTGTGCCTTCGGCTCTCGCAAATATAGTCTGAGTTAATATCGGGCTTTTTTTTTTTACCCACCCTCCAGAGGGGGTTTTAGGGGAGGGACAGAGGGGTCACTTGCCCCCAGGCGCAGAAATTTTAGGGGCGCAAAATTTCAAACAAATAACCTAACAGTTATAATCATTTTATAATTTTTGAAATTGTATTAATAAAGAAGAGGGTCATTAATCCTAGCCTAGGTAACTTTGGTATAGAAACAGAAAACAGTAACTGCTATAGACCAGTGGCGGATCCAGGGGGGAGGCGAGGGGGCCCTCCCCCCCCTAAAGTAGTCTAAAGTAGTGTAATTTACTTAATTAACGCAAGTTTGCGTTAAATAAACTTGCTCCTAACCCAAGTTTATCGGATCAACCTTTTTTGAACCCCCCCCCCCCCCCCCCCTAAAAAAAATCCTGGAACCTCCCCTATTATAGACTGCTGCAATTTTTTACATAACAATTTAGTTATAACCAATCAAGCATTGGTCATAAAATCACCCATAAGTTTTTTTTTGGTACTCACGTCTTACTGACGTAAGACGACCAGCCTTGCGTCGACCAATATGATATTGTAATCAGAAGACTGGCAGGATCGAGGGTATATAAGAATGCTTTTATTGACGTTAAAAGTTAAGATCATCATCTTAACTAAAAGTGTCTAGAGTTAATTTAAAGCTGAAATTTTGGAAGGGTAACTACTCCCGGGAAGTTGTGATGTTGGTAGACTCCAGGTTGAGAATTTGAGAAAAACCATCTACGAACAGTTGAACATTAAACTAAATAGTCTAAAATTGGACAATATGGAAGATGGATGAACTAATTTCAGGAAAATAGTTTATGAAGAACCAGATAGTGTCTTTGAGAGGAAAGTTAGAAACGTAGCTAGGAATATTAGAGAAAATGCTTTATGTTTAATAGAGAGAACGGCATGTGAAGAAGCATTAAATTATGAATTAAGGAGATGTACAGTGGAGGCCATAAATAAAATAGATCTAGAAAATGCAGCCAGACGGCATAATAGTAAAATATTGTATTGGCATGTTAAAAAAAAACTTAGAGGGAATAGTCAGTCTGGACTTGTCTCAGGTAAAGATGGGAACAGGCCATAATTACTGATAAGTAAAGAGTTAAAGAGAGATGGGCAGAACATTTTGAAAAAGTGCTAAACCGTGATAAAGTTGTAGGAAATGAAATCGAAAAGAATAATTTTATAAATTATTTAAAGAATATTATATATTATTTAAATTATATAAATATATAATAAATTAATGATATAAATTATTTAAAGAAAATTATTAAAGAATAATTATATAAATTTTTTTTTGCATTATGGGAAATGGGAAGGGAAAACGGATAGAGCCGAAATCGTTTGCAATATTTCACAAATTTAAAGAACAATTGAAATCGTATTTTAAGTAGCAACGTGTGGTTTCTTTTCCGTTTTTTTTTAATATTATAATAAAAAAAAAGTTGAAAGGGAGAAAGGAGCTGATTAATCTTTTTTGTGTTCAAAAACTACTGGTGCGCTGCTTGCTTTCCTAAAGTAGGAAAAATTTGTAATAGGAGAATTTGAGATCGTCAGATTGACCTTTGTGGAATTCGTAATAAAAATCTGAAATATATGAAGAATTTGGCCCTCTAATGTATCATTCTGTGCTATAAAATTTTGTTTTTGGAAAAGTACTGGAAAGTATTCAAACTTCAGTTCAACTATCCCCATACCAAAAAAAAGTATTAAATTCCCATTTTTTCCCGTTATTGAGCTTTTTGTTAAGAACAAATTAAATTCTCTATGGCTTATAGCTATCGGGGTCAAGCTTTCGGCGGTCGTGTAGGGGCTCAGACCCTTCACTCTGGCAAATGTGTCCTCGCCTTGATTGGGCAGTGATTGGTTCTTTACTCTTTTTCGAGTGTTGTGATTACGTCACATTGCGCTTTATAGTTTATGGTGCCAAAATTGTTCCGCTCAAATTTTCACATTTCTCTTTTTATATGAACAATTTTGAAACCTGAAAAACATAAACTAAAAAAGTCAATGTGACACCATAACAAGCGTGCGCCAAAAATCCGATATTTCGGGGGGAATCTTGATTAACCAACCCCCCGTCCCCCCGTCCCCCCAAAAAAATTCAGGGGAAATTAATTTAAAGCTGAAATTTTGGAAGGGTAACTACCTCCCGGGAAATTGTGATGTTGGTAGACTCCAGGCTGAGAATTTGAGAAAAACCATCTACGAACAAAATTTTCATTTATTAAAAAGATTATTTCGATTGAACTGTTGTAATTATTATTAAATTATTTTTATGTTTTAATTTATTTTATTTTACTAGCTGATTGATAATATATTAATTACATATTAACTGATAAAAAAAAATCAGTTGCGACAATTGTATTTTTATTGATGGTGGCTTTATTTGTTTTAATTTAGTTTGGTTTTCAATCTTTGTTTCTCTTGTGCTGAGGACTCCTAGTTTGCACACAGGCGAAATATCCGCGTTGTTTTAGTTTTCCTCTTTTCTCTCTACTGGCCGCAGTCTCCTTTTTCGTTTTTTGTCATGGCTGGCCAGTTCGGCTTCTTTCAAGAGTTTCTGAAACTCCTAACAAGTCCAGTTCAAAACTCTTCAATTCGTCAGTCAAAACGTCAATACGATAGTTGTTTTATTAACGTTGTAACAATACAAGTTGCAATATTCGCATTATTTAAACGTTTGAAATTATTTTGGCCTCAGGAAAAGCAATGCGTCCCAAAAGAGTGCAGGACAGGGAGCAATACATCTTCTCAAGTCAAAATAATCGCTTAAGCTAGCTTAGAACCAGACGGAAAGGAGTTCCTGGGACATCCACTTTGAACAGAGGCTTTGTGCAATCATGGGCCCATCATGTTAACACCATGGTTTTCGACACTTGGCGATGTTCCTCTACCAACAAGAATAATCCCAATCCTATTACCTCTTACTCATTATACATTAATGTCTAAAAACATTATACCACTATAGGTTGGCAGCCCGTAATGGGTAACTTAGCTAGGAAGAGGTTTCGGCCCAAAAAAGGCCGAAACCTCAAACCAGAAGAATTATCCAATGAATAGTATTCAGTGTAAATGCTGTGTCGTTTTCTAGTCTATTCCTCGAGAGGCACCACTCCTCAAAGTCACCCTTAAGCGCTATTCGCAGTTAGGGTTCGGGTTATGCAAACTAATGAAAGGTCCACTCTGACGCCACTATGAGGCCACGCAAGCAGGATTTCCTTTTCGGGGATAGGGACGGAGGAATGAGCTTATTACAGAACGGAAACCCCAAATCATCTCATAAAATCAGAACAGCTCCATCCTTTTACACCCAGCTAAACATCAACTGACTGAATTTAATACAAACCTTACCATCCAGAGGGCTTATAATGTCCATAGAGCCAGTGACAATTTAAAGATGAAAAGACAAACATTATTTGTACAGCTTTGTGCGCGTTATTCAAGTAAAGAATAGCTAAAATAAATATGCATATAAGATAAATCCTCGTATAAATTACCTGCCAATCTTCCATATCCATACTCATGACAAACTGATTAGGTTCGGCAGCAACTGCTTGGGTAGTTAATGCCTCTTTCTCTTCTTTCGGAACCAGGTCAATCATGGGGATGCCATTCTCATCTAAAGGTTAAGAAAAACACATTGAGTCCCAAAGGTAGTTTTGATATCTTTAGCAAGGTTTGACGTTTATCAAGGTTTTGCATGTGGATGTTTAGTGCACTCACCGGTACTTCCCTATTTCAGGGGAATAGGTCGTATGTCAACCCTCCAGTAGCCAAGCATTTAGATCTAGCTTTTTCTAGATTTAGTGTAAAAGGTCTTGATTGACTCTTGTTGAAAATGAAATTTTCTAAAAATAAGGATGGATTAATGCCTAAGAATAAGATATAGAGACAAAAAAGACGCTAAAGACCAATTTCTTTTCCGAAGTATGTTTCGCCAGACAATCCTAAAATATACTTAACTGCATTCAAATCCAGTAATACATATTCTTCAGCAGTTTTCTGACAATGTGAAATATAATCTGACAATTTGGTCAGATGGAATAATTTTAGAAAAAATACAAACAAACACAAAACACACACAAACATTTCAACCAGAAATTATTTTAGGACGATTCAACAATAATTAAAAAAGAGAAAAGTGATATGTGATACAAATATAGAAAATCGTAAAACACCGAAATTTGGAGTGCAGGGTTAAGTTTCATAGCTTATTCCCGCATAAAAAATTCCCTCCCCCCCCCCCTTCGAGTAAAATTCCCCCATACAGAAAAATCCTACTCCACGGAAAATTACCCTTCTTCGGGAATCGAATCCATAAATCCCTGTTCCCTGTACAGGACCCAGATAGGATAAAATTTCACATACGACTCATCTAAATATGTTCAAATGACTTATTTTACAGCTAACCATAAAAAACTATGGTGGCTAGTGTCTTCCTGCTATTTTTACAAGTTCATCTTTTCTGAGACTATTGACAAAAGAGTTCATAGGCAACATGTCTATCAATCTGAAACACTTGTATTCATCAGGGTTGCCGCTCCTAGTGATTTATCACTGTTTTAGTAACTTTTTATATTGTCTAAAAAAAAAAAAAAAAAAAAAAAAAAACTAAATCATTGCGCAAATCACTAGATTATTGAAAAAAAAATCACTAAATCAACCAAAAATCACTAAAATCTATTGTTTTTTTTCTCACCGGGTGGCAATCCTGATTATCATCGTCAGCTGTATTACTTCACTACTTTAAAACTATTTTTAAAAAATTTATATTCTTGTTTCTTGTAGATTTTTTTTTAACACTACCTAACATTCTATGCATAATTTTTTCTATGTTATCAACTCAAGGGAAACTTGTGAAATATCTTACCTAAATCAATTTTTGCAAGGGTATCTCTAATTAGAAATGAAAAATGGAAAATGTTCTCAACAGATCTCGCAAAGGACTTCGGGTCAAGAAGAAACTCAAAATAATTGACAGGACGGTTGACTTTTTTCAAATTCTTGAAAATATGCTTAACATATTCTTCTGTGGTCTTGGCTGTATTCGTTCCTCCTAAAGTCTTAAAAAGAAATCAATAAACACAAGTTTACTTTCCTCTATTTTAATGGTAAATCTTTATTATCACGCCAACAAAAAATAAAAAATAAAAGAGTTAACATGGAAAAAAGAGAATAATTATTTTGTAGCGCACAAAAAACGAGGTTTTGTTGAGAGTGATGGGGAAAATTTCTATAACACAATTCACTACATCAGGCCACTAATCTTCAATCACCAATCTTATTTTGGTGTTTTTTGCTTAATTTAATTTTTTTTTTTGTTTTATTACTATTTTATTATTGCTATTATTATACTTTTATTATTTCAATTTTATTTAATATGTCTATTATTTTTACTTTTAACCTATTAAATTTTAAACATAGTTTTGAAGTTCGTTGTTTCTTGCTGCTCAGTATAGCCAAATGTAACAATGCAATAACATTATTTCTTGGGCTTAGTGCTGTGGTGAGTTGTTATTAGTGGTAAATATATGGATTAATTATCTCTCTATATATTCTAATTATCTATCTCTATATTCTCTACATCTTTTTTTTCTCAACATTCTATTCGTATTACGAACTTTTTTTTATTCAGTTTTTCCGCCGTTTCGGGTATTATTTTCACCACTTCTTCCATTTAAGTCTTATTCTTTTTAGATTTCCATGGCCATTACATACCTTTTTATTGACCAAAGTCTGTCTCAAAAAGACCACCAGATTTGACAAGCCAGACCACATATCTACTTTGGTCCACCAATCATGCAGTTTGAATTCTTGCAGAATCTGGTTCAAACAAGTAGCAGCTTGCCTGCCGTATCGCTTGCAAACTGTTAGTGGGGGTTGGGTTTTTTGGATGGGCTACCGGGCTACTACTGTTCTCTAATCATACATACAACAAGTCCTAGTATGAGTACAGTTTTGTTTAATAGACATAACAACCATAGATCTTAATAATCTTAATTAGCAACTACCGCAGCAACCACAATTTACTAAGTTTCAGCTACCACTGCAACAACGATTAAAATTATTTCAAAAAATTATGTTTTTTAATTGCAAAAGGTACTATATGTAGCAATTTCCTTTAAAACGAGAAATTGAACAGCTCTCTATAATCTTTCAGTGCCCCACTAGCTACGGAGAAGTAGAAACAAAAAAAGATGCTTTCAATGCAGAATATCTTGATTGCAGCCACTTTACTTGTTTTTCAAGCCAATGCATTTTCCATATTGTTCAAACCAAGGGACTGCCGTTCTAATGGTGTACACTGTGTGTTCCATCTGACACCATTTTTAGGAATTTTAGTGGTACAGTGCTATTTAATAACTGTGAAAAAACGAAGCACAGGGACATGCCTTCCTCTGTTTCAGAGGAAGGCATGTGTAGAGGTGCCAGCGCCAGCATTTAAGCATCAAATGTGATTTTTTCCTACGGGAGTCCACTAAGTCTCGAGTTTACAGAATAGACCCATGATCTATATGAACTCAGACAAGAAATTTAACGGGTTCTCTACAAAGCTGATGGGGGACATGTGTGAGTGAGTGATGGTTTATTTCAAGGACAGAACGAGTAATTGTAGGGCTCATATGCACACATTGGCCATACTCATATGCCCGATATTGTGTTCCACATCTAATGTCAGCATCTCCTGATGAGAATTTCTTGAAAATGCATAAATTCGATTTACTCTAGATTCAAATCCTTCGTTCTTTTTTAGACACTCTTTATATAGATTTTGGCAGAGAGTGCGTTCAACCATTCCTTATCGGACTTATTCGGATAGCCTTAACTTCCCGGAACACAATCTGTAAGAAATACCATCAAATAATAACCGGCCACCTGCCAGTTATACAATCATGGACCACTAGACAACTTAAAGACAATAATCACGAAATACCCAAATATAAACTCAGCTTATTAACAGAAACCTGAAGAGGTTTCACTTTTCATTTTTACTGCCACTTTTTGTTCCCTTCAAATAATTTTAAAGCTTTTTTTTCTATTTTGAAACTACTTAATCGTTTATTTGCATGTGGCATTACTTATGCCCAATTATTATGCATTTCTGTTATAAGCAGGAATAACTTATCCAACAACCAGGATCGTATTCAAGACTTTTTGTCGGGGGGGGGGGGGGGGGTACAAAACTTTAAAAAACACATAAAAAATTAGCTTATATTCATTTTTAAGTAGTCCAGACTGCTTCGAGTAGCAATCCCCGTAGCCTCTGGCGTCATTTACGCGAAGGATTAGTAATCAGGCTTGTTGGATAAGTAATCTCGGTGTGCTCGAAAAGCGCACTTAGGACTTACATTCTCCGGTTTTTTCTCCGGGGCAATCGTTTGCTTTTGCCGTTTTCCTCGCTCTTTAACAGGCGGTGTTACAGCTTCCAGTTCGAAAGTTCCAATCATTGATTTTAAGCCATGAGTAGGGTTTATGATATGTCCAATATTTCCTGCATATGCAATAAGTTGCTCGTCAGTAAAGGTCGAGCTTTCTGATTGTGACAAATTAAGACTACCACTTATTTTGTTTGCCTATAAGAAAAAAGCAAATCTTGAAATAAAAAATAAAGAGATAAAAAAGTAAGTTAGTATGCACTAAAATCATTGTCAATGTGACAAAATAGAAACAGTCAATTATATTGTTTACCCTAAAAAAACGACCAAAAACATGATATAAAATCCACTTTACCCCCCCCCCCCCCCTCCCCAACAGGTTGAGGGCCCTCCTAACACTGAAGATTAACAAACATTATTTGCTAGGACATGAGTATATTTTTTTTTTTAATGATTGATGACTGACTTTTCTTCCTAGTGATATTTTTCATGTATTGTGGCCTTTGGACTTCTAAGGCCGCATTGTCTTTAAATATTAAATTGCCATGACTCCGAATCTAGATTGCTATGCCTGGTGGTATAGATATCATTAGATTTGAAGATTGATTTCTCTTTCGAGTAATATTTTCCTTGTATTGTGGCCTGTGGACTTCTAAGGCCGCATTGTCTTTAAATGTTGAATTGTGATGGCTCAGAATCTGGATTGTTATGCCTGGTGGTATATCATTAGATTTGAAGATTGATTTCTCTTGCAAGTAATATTTTCCTTGTATTGTGGCCTGTGGACTTCTAAGGCCGCACTGTCGTTAAAAGTTAAATTGCCATGACTCAGAATCTGGACTGCTATGCCTGGTGGTATATCATTAGACTTGACGATTGATTTCTCTTTCAAGTAATATTCTCCTAGTATTGTTGCCTATGGACTTCTAAGGCCGCATCGTCTTTCAATGTTGAATTGCAATGACGCAGAATCTGGATTGTTATAGCTGGTGATGAATCATTAGACCTGACCATTGATTATTCTTCCTAGTGTCTTTTCCTTGTATTGTGGCCTGTGGGCTTCCAAGGCCACATTGTCGTTGAATGTTAAATTGCCATGACTCAGAATCTAGATTTCTATTCCTGGTGGTATAGATATCATTAGATTTGAAGATTGATTTCTCTTTCAAGTAATATTTTCCTTGTATTGTGGCCTGTGGACTTCTAAGGCCGCATTGTCTTTAAATGTTGAATTGTGATGGCTCAGAATCTGGATTGTTATGCCTGATGGTAAATCAATAGATCTGATCATTGATTTTTCTTCATAGTCTTTTTCCTTCTAAGCTATGCATATTATTATAATATTCTGGATATTACTATTATAATATGGATATTATATATAAATATTATTAACATATTATAAATGATTCTTCTGCGGTCTGATAATTTGCAATCACTGCATGCTGCTGTGAACAGCCTTTATGCCGGGTTGTCTGACATCGGGCTGTCAGTTGCTTCTGCTAAAACTGAATTTCTCGTTTTTGGTTTTCATCACCCTCCCCATTCAAAATTCAGGTTGGCTCTTATTCAATTTCTGCCACTGCTTCACTCAAGTACCTTGGACTTGCATTCGGGACCTCAATTCGAACAACAAGGTCATTAACAATAAATGTGTTGAGAGAGAAGTTGAGAAAGTCCTATGGACGTTTTTCTAGAGTTAAAGGTCAATTTGACAAAAAAAAAACGCTTGTTCGGCTTTATAACTCCTTTTTTGCTCCCCATGTATTTTTTCTGGTGCCATTATGGAAATATTTTACCACGTCTGAACGTCAACAAATTCGGTCTGTCTTTTTCAAATTTGTAAATATTTTCTTCGTGTTCCTAGTTGGTCTCGTAACAAGTTATATCTCCAAACGTTACGGTATTTTTGAGATATATGATAAGATGGATGTTTTAGAAGGGAGATTCAGACAGCGATCTGAGTCAGTCGTAGATTTTTCGTTGGGATGTATTAATCGTTTGTGAGTCATTGTTAGTGTATCTTTTTTTTATAAGCGTTTATATTTTGTTTATATAGTGCTTGTAAATGTTTATAAATTTCTTTTTCCATACTCCTCTAAGTGCATTTTTTTTGTATGTATAGAGGGTTCAAATAAATTATTATTATTATTCAAGATTAAAAACTACAAATTTTAATTTAATTGACTTACAAAAATCGATTAATAAAACCAACTAGACTATACTATTTTGTTATATTTACTCCTTAGTTGACTATTGAGACATGAATAGAAACCTTATTTTCTTCTGATGTAAAAATGTCACTTTCATCAAATGATTTTTAGATATACCTACTAATATATATTTGTTGAATAGCCCGACCAAACATAATGGCTATTCCACCCCATTGATCGTTGTATAGCTGGACGATCAGCTGCAGATAAATTAAGGGTTAAAATATTCAGTTGGGCTTGTTTGTAAACAAGAAAAGCTTCCGCTTACCTCTTCACAATTTAATTGTGGCAACAATGGAGAGAATTTACGCAACAAAAATCTTAAAAGTTGTATATTTTATTTTGTATATAGTTGCATATTTATATAGTTGTATATTAGTAGTTGTATTTGTATATTGTATATATTAGTAGTTGTATATTAAAAGAAAATCTGTAGAATACGCTACAAATACATTACAATTTTGAAAGTTATGATAAAACTTTACTCCATCTCACAGAGTTCCCACTTAACAAAATTATTGAGCCAGAGGAATGCAATAGCCTTTTTTAATAAAGAAAAGTTTTATATTTGGGGTTTTAAACTTTAAAACAATAATTAAACAGTAAAATGGAATTATTATTATTTCCTCTGACAAATGCCTACAGAAAAAAGCTGTTGCAACTAGTGTTTTTTTTTTTTTTTTTTTTTTTACTAAGAATTAGTTCTTTAATATATTTTAAATTTCTATCACAAATTTCCATTACATCTATATCCTAAATCTACCTACTCAGTTAGTCAAGGGGTTATACAACGAAAACTTCATTAGGATTTGCCAAGAGAATTATGTATCACCAACCTATTATTAAGAAAACGAAAAGAAAGAAAAGAAGAAGAATTTAAAATATGCATTAGAAAATGATTTTGTATTTTTTCAATATTATAGTCTATTTTTGATAAAAAAAAAAGAGCATTGTGTAAAAAGCTACCCAACATTTCGTAAAAAGCTACCCAAATTTCAACAGTGTATAACTTACTACTGCATCAGTGAAATCATCAACATCAAACTTCTCTATATTCGCGTTGAAGACCTCTGCTTTCTCCCGAATTAAATTGACGATTTGCGAAACCAGTTTGGCATCTAAATTAAATTCAGGCGCTGCTTTAACTAAAAATATAAAAAATAATCTAAATATATGTATGAATTTGCTTTTTAAACATAAAATATTTAATTTTATAATATACGAGTATACTTTATAAATAGATTAACTCCAAATATAATACAAAAAACCTCCTAAAAAAATATAATAAAAATACATGCATAAATTTTCTTTATAAAATATAAATATTTAGCTTCACAACATATATTGTATAAAAAGATTAACTCAAAATAAAAACGTCGCAAACTTCTATACTATACTTTTCAAAATTGCATTGGCCTTAATGTTGCAAAGCAATTCATACTGGCTAGCATACAATCTTGTTTAAATTGTGCAAAATCAAATGCGTAAAAAATTCAACACTAGTTTAAAACCAAATGATGGAGTTATGCAATAGACTAGCGGCATTTCAGATGCTTCAGTACCCGGAGCCACAAATTAGGAATAAAAAACTACATATAATCTTTAACTTTTTTTATATTTTTATTTGTTTTTTTATCATTATGTTTTGTTATTTTATAGATTGGTACTTGTATGATATACCCCCTGCAACTCAAGTTGTTCATGCATTGACGCACTGTAAACTGGTTTCTTTCGCTAGTTTCTTTCAACTTAGCGTGAGAAAAGACAAAGAGAAGTGACAGAATAGATGAAAAAATATATAATTTGGGCTATATATTTGCACATTGGGGGGTGAGGTAAAGTATTTGGACAGTGTGAAGTCAGAAACCAAATCTTACTTAATAGTATTAGAAAAATTGTAGCTAACACGTTTTGTACGCAGACCCACTGTACTTTACCCCCCCCCCTTAATGTGCAAATATATAACCTACATTTGTTTCCAAAGTATTATATTTTTAACATGCTTAGGTATATTTTGTTACGATTAACAGAACTTCACTTCTTGAGACGCAGGGGGTATATCATACAAGTACTATAGAACTATTGTTATTATTTATACTTTATTTTAATTATTATCTTTAGTTTGCAAATCTACAGTTTCAGTCCTGTCCATCCCCGTATTCCAAAACTTGTTGTTGGAAGATGCAGATCACGCATATATCATGCATTTATACATATATATTTCACAATATATTTTTGACACAGCAACTCCTTTGGTAATTCTGGAACCACCTCTGCCTTCGACTTATATCGATGTTTTCTGACCACACAACTTAGAGAGGAACAAGGGATGTATACCCAACCATCCATTTCCACATTTAAACAGAACTATTTTAAATTTTAAAGCGAAACTATTCATTGCATTCATAACAAAGAAGTAAACAGAATCTGTTTGTTAGTATAAAAAAGTTTTCATAAGATACATCATTTTTGACAGCTTCATTACTTTGACAGCTTCTTGACAGCTTCAGTTACATCATTTTGACAGCTACATCATTTAGATACATCATTTTTGACAGCTTCAGTTAACAGCTTCATTGCTGTTAGACTTTGTGCAGGAACAAGATGAGCATTATTTTTTTGTTTTGTTTTTACAAAAATATTTATTTATAGATCCCAAAAACAGTCATCGACAATAAATAAAACCTTTTACTGACAAACTAGAGCCATTAGTAACGAGTGAACCCGCTTTGTCAGCCCATTTCTGGGGCACCGGATATCATATCAAAACTTGTAACCAAGTGAAGCTTTGTCAATTAGGGTTTTACATTCTCCACCCTGTCAAAAACGTATGTAAATTATTCATTGGTTTTGACGTAAGACACGTACACGTCGGGTGGGGACAGGGTGAGGGCACTATCCCCCGAAATTGGGAAGGTTTTATGGTTTCAAGCTTGTATTATTCATACTAATATGATTTTAGTGGTCAGATCTACCAAAATGTTGAAGTCCAAGAAGAAAACATAAGAAAGTATATTTTCTTTGCAGCGTTGTGGCAGAAAAATTGTAAAAAAAAAAATTTGAATTTCAGTAAATTATTTTGACTGTACATCTAAAGTTCTTTTAACATCATCCAGTTTCCTAAAACTCTATATATTCCCATAGGACCATATGTCATAAGTTATTAAATTTTTTATCTGTAACTCCTCCAAAATAAAAAAATTATATACCCCCTGGACTGTTTGTTTTAAAGACTTTTTAGGGAAAGATCAAGGGAGTACAACCTGTGTGCTGAGTAAAACTTACATTTAATGCCGTATTAAAAAAAAAAAAAAAAAAAAAAAAAATCATGTTGACTCCTTTAGGTTATTCGCCAAAGTTAGACAAAAATGATAATGTATATTATGTATATTTTAAAACCTAGAAACAAGTAAAAAAAAATTTCTTATGGAAGTAAATAGTGAGGTTGAAACTTAAAACAGACAAAAATTTTTGCCTTGCGATGTATATCTAAAAACTGGTTTAAATAAACTTACCCATGCCATTTCCCTATAGTTGTGGAATTCTAAAACATAGCACTTCACTGAAAACACAAAACTAACACAACAGAAAGAATTAGGAGAAAACAGTCCTTAAGCAGCCTGCAAAAATAGAAGACTAATTCATAAAGCTTAGTATACATCAAAACACAAATTTTAATATACAATTTAGATTGTCTGGAAAACTCAAAAGCTATAGTTTTCAGGATTCTGCAAATACATGGAAATATCACGAGTCAGTTTATTTGGACCAGTGTTGCAGATAGGATTATAGGTTGCATAAACTACAAAGCATAAATTTTTGCTCGTTTTAAGTTCTAACTTTGCTCTTTACTTCCATCATAAAAACCTCGTTTTTTTAAATAATCAATAATTATACTACTACTGCTAATACGGTACTAAAAAAAACTTACTGTAGCACAGAACCGCCTGAGGCCAACACAGCTACGCCCGTTACTTCTCCCTCTTAATCTATCCAAAGCCTCCCTCTTTAAAACCTAACCAGAAGTTTCCATTCCCCTTAATTATTTCCATACGACATGGACAACATAGACTTTGGCCTTGAACAGTTGCTTGACAAGGACGATCTTGGGCAATCTGTCATCCTTGATCGGCAGAAGGTGTCCTACCCCTCTCAACTTTCTTCTCATTATAGCCCTAGAAAGTAGGATTGACACATATTTTTGTACAGCTTACTGTTTGAGATACGGCCAGTCAGTCAGTACCCCAAGCAATCCATAAGCTATTTCTCTGGAAAACATCTGGCAAATTCTCCTCTGTTTTTCGGAGCACACACGCTTCAGAGCCATGCTTGACCACTTTCATCAGTGTAGCATCCAATATTCAAATTTTGGTGCAAAGACTTGGAATTACCATTAAAACAGCAAAGGAAAATATAAGAAAGTCTTAAGGTTTATGTAACTCCTAAATTCAACCTTTAGCAAATGGTTAAGATAAAATCTAAAATGGAAAAGTACAAACCTTGGGAGACAAGTTTCTTGGCTTCATCAAAGACATGAGTGGCTTGTCCGCTTCCAAATTGGATAATCTCTTCTCTTTTTACCTTGAAAAGAGTTACACATTAACAAGCAGGTATGTCATTATATTATTAAAAAGAAGCCACCTACAACAAGTTGCAAGGATTGCTACTTCCTTCTAGAAAAATTAATTAGCAAGCCCTTCAAAAATTACAACAACAGAATTACGGAGTCACTATAAAGACCATAAAATCAAGGAAAAGTCTAAATAGTAAATATTTTTTTGGAGGGGGGGGGGGCACAAGAAATAGCTACAGGAAATAAATTACTAAAAAGCTAATAAATATAGTTTTTTTATGACTTGAAACTAAAAATGCAAATTTGGGAGTTCACATGCTGTCATTAAGTGTATGAAGTCTTCAATAGTCATTTTGAAGGCTTTCACATAATTCTTGTTTTTTTTTAGTTTTCCGTCTTCAATCTTCATTGGTGAGCTGAAATAAAAACAAATTTGGGATCTTATCCTTCCTTTGTTCATTTGCGTTCATATTTGATACTTGTAGTTGTATTGACAGATCATGCTGTCAAAATGGTTCTAAGCATATAAGAGTCAAGTAGAAAAGCAAGGTCATAGGAATTCACAAAGGGCTAAGTAAATCCTTTTCTAAGTTTTCTCACCCCCCAAGTCTAGGTGCAGGAGCTGTAGTGCTACTATTGGAAGACTTACATTTTTAAAAGTTAGCAGGTGCTGTTAAAGGCTGTTGTTGGAATCCATCTCTGGAATACTGCATTTTATCACTTGAAACCACTATGTGACACATGGAAAGAGCCTACTTTGCTCAAATGTCTCAGTAGGGTCAACAAAGTTGACCAATAGCAGAAGAGATCAATGGACATATTTTCAAAAACGAAAAGAAGAGACTGAATTTTGAAGATGAATATTACTCTTTTTTGTCAGAGACATGTCGACAGAATGTATACAAACATCTATAAAAGGTGGTACCTTTACTTTTGATTATACTTTCATCACAAGGAATATTTTGCTACATAGAATTTTTGTAAAGTTGATCAGTTGGAAATGTTACACAAGGTTAGCTGTGACATGCACTTTTATGAAATTTGTATTAACTCAGTGAATGGTTAGCAATTTGCCCAATATACTGGACTCTGACAGGCATCTGGCCAAACATTCATCATATATTGGAGAATACAGACTTTGCCAGAACAGCAAAAACTATTTTAGCTTCAGATATCCAGATTCAGCTTTAATAGAAAATTGGCCAAAAATGGGGTTGCTTGCAATTTTACCCTAGTTATTTCTTAAGATGAATTGGGATTCTAATAGGAACCCCTAAGTATTCTCGAAAGATTCTTGAATCTGTCATAAGTTTTACGGTCAAAATACTCCAAATAAAAAATCTTGGACACTTCCCTGTTCTTGAGAACAAACCTTAAGATGCAACTCCTAAAAAAGGTAACATAAACGAAAAGCAGCATCATCTAACTTTGATTTTATTTGTATGTAGTCAGGTCCAGCAGTCAAAAAAAAAAAAAAAAAAAAAAAAAAAAAAAAATCCCCGCAGATATGTTGGTTTTCTTTGCTTTATGAAATATTTTAAGCTGAGATTGTGCTGCAAATGATCCAATCCATCAGTTTTTTTTAAGTTTACCTGTAGCCTAAGCTCTTACGTCAATTTCGACTTCTTTGCTGTCCTTCAGCCCCCCCTCCCACCCTAGACTGATAAAAAATACTCTTTTTGGGGTGTTTTCGGTGAAAGCTGCCTTTTTTGCATTTTTATTGGAACAAAATAAAAAAAAAAACAATTTTACCCCACCCCCTTTTATACTGAAAAATAAATCGCTTTTCCCTTAATTTGTAGTAAAAAAATGTACAAGTCACTAACCTGACTTAGATCAATTTGATTAGATCAGCATCATAAGGTAAAACTTTTATCTTGAAGAGCAAAGGCTATCTAATATGCTTAATTATTTAGAAAGTTACTTTCTGGCAAATAGATGAAAGCTAAATGATACTGATGCAATCTTAACCAATATTAGGGTGGGTAAAAATGGGCTTTTTCACCATCTAATCTTTATCATTTACACTGATAATTTACAACTTAAATTACAATTATAAAGCTAGTTATACCAGGTAACAAGTTTAACACACAAGACAGACAAAAGAGAAAAACACATATGAACAGCATACTTGGCACATAGAGGAATATACAATAATTATAAATATGGATAGTGCCAAGAAGAACAAAATAAAATTTATTTATAGAAAACTACCTTAGTACATTTTTAATTAGAGGAAATATTGTAAAAGCCTTTTTCATTACAAAACACACCATAATAATTGCCAACTTTCATTTTGTGTGGCCCTTGCCCAAGATTTGTGGGTGTCATTTCATCCATGAAGGCATTTATATTGGGCGTTTGAACTACAGCTCTTTACTAAGATATTGCACAAGCTCATTAAGACAATTATTGGAAAGAGAATTAAAACCATTAGGAAAGAATCATGCAGAAAAAGAAACATATATTCAAGAAAGAACATTTAACTTAATTTGATCTGCTACAACCACTGAACTTCTCTAGGGCTCTGAGTGGTCCTCCAGGGAGTGTAAACTCAACTGGATCAGTAAGTGCACCTGGTCGCTAAGGAATCCTGAATAACTCTAAGGAACTCTGGAGTTCTACAAGGAGAAATCCTTAGATTGCTCTAAGCTGCAATTTAAGGTAATATAAGTAGGAGAGTTAATTTCCATTATTGAATTCTTTAGCCTTTTACCAAAATATACAGGATGCAAATAACAAAGAAAGGTTATAAGCTATACCAAGGAAGGCTCAAACACATATGATATAAATGCTATAGGGAATATTATTTTTGACACAAATATTAATGCAATTAATAGATACTTACTAATTATGTCATTTAAAAGCTTTAAATACTTTAGCCTCAAGTCACTACTTGCATCTGAAAAAAGGAAAGAAAAATTAGCTATAAACACAAGTGATTAGCCGAGTGATTAGTCATTAGCAAAGTAATTAGTGATCAGGAATAAAATAATAAACCTTGAAGAAACTATACAAACCGTTGCCAACAGCTGCTCCTAGTAAAGAATAAAAAACTAATGAGAAATTATAGAAATACATAATTAAAAGAATCATTCATATTAAAAATTAAAACTAGTGTATTAGCTAAACCTGCACAGGATTATGATGCTGACAATATTCTGATTTGATCCAATACTATATTATCTCTTTTTTTATGGCTTGATTTAATTGGATGTTCTTTATCTTGTTCATTTAGGTTTTATTTTTACTTGAATACAGCTGTTGAATATACAGCAAAATATTAGCTTAGCTTTACTTTTGTCACTATTTTGCAAAAAGTCTCTGTTCCACACAACTTCATGTTTTTTATGAGACGAAAATAGGGTGTGGTTTTTGTTGTTACTTCAAATCCATAAATCCAATAATTACACCTGTTTGTTAACAAAGAAGGACCCCTGCCAAAAGATTGGGCAGAAGACCCTAGAGGGGCCATCCACTTTCTACGACATATTGTACCTCTCGTAGCGCCACGTGTGCCATGCAGATCTGCCACTTGCGGCAGACTTGGCACAGTGCTTGGCAAATGCCTCCTGGTGTTTTCTGAGAGTTGGCAACTCCCTCTCCCATCCAAGAAAATAACGATATAAAATGTATCTGTGGTAAAGTGGGTTAGGCCTGACCTGACTAATTTGGGCGTACCAGCTGGGATTATTCGAGGGACTAAAATACGATGGTAGAGAGGTTGGCTATAACATAATATTTCTATTCATCTAACACACAACCGTACAGAGTATGGCTGTAAAGAGCCCACTGGGACTAATTGTAGCATAAAATAAACAAATACAATAATACTCTAATGCAAGTTACACAACATTTAAAACACCTACGATTTTTGAACAGATAACCCAAGGGATTCCCAAGATAAACAGACCAGAGGTCAGTCCAACCTAAAATTAGTATCAGGCTCCCCGTTCCCATAAAATGTATCTTTTATACCAAGCATCAACCACATCTTATCGGGCCCACTGACGCAAATAGCTAGGAAGTGGTGATTTCTCAATTTCCTTTCAAGTCTACACATACCAGGATGTACTCTTTATCTTAATAAAAAGTGGTATTTCAAAACTTTGTATTTTGCGTCAATGTTTTTACTAAAATCCAATTTTGACTTAATTAGTCAGCTTCACCACATATTTTGTACTACCCAGCCCTCTATGACAAATCCTTTGATGCCATTCTCAGGAGTTAGACCTGAGATCAAACTTTACATGGGGTACCCCTCCTGGGGTACCTGTTTTCTGAAACTTTGCACCTCCCTTCCCCATCCATCAAAATGGCAATATAAATGCATTTTGTACTACCCAACCCTCTATGCCCTTTGATGCCACTCTCAGAGTTGGAATTATCTGTGCTTATGATAGACACAATTTATTGAGTTTTGCCTGGGTTGAGCCCTCACAAAAAGATTTACTAGCATATATCAAACATCATATGATATAGGATCTAAACCATGATCAACACTAGGCCTATAGATCATTAAAAAAAGAAATGTTCAATTTTTAAAAATAGAAATGAATTGAAAAATTGAAAAATTGAAATCATCCAATTTGGATGACCTTAGCATAAGGATTTATTTAGTATGAGCTTTTAGGAAAACTTCATAGGGATAGCAAGAGGGATTACATGATTCAAATTAGGATTACGAACCAACTGTTGATGAAAAATAATAAGCAGACAAACATACAAAATCAGCTAAATCTTACAGCCAACTCCAACTATAGGGGGGGGGGCTGAAATACAGCAGTCATAGCAGGGACTATTATACCTGGAATGAGTTTTGAATGTGTAATAAAATTTATCCGAGTGTTGAATTGAAGTGAAAATGAAAAACTTTTATATTTCCTTTTTTTCTATTTAGTTTCTGTCTTACAACAAGAATTTACATTTATTTAGGTATTCTTGGAGTAAGGTTCTTTCCTTAACTAGCTATGATAACAAGACACAAGCAGTGCAATTCAATTACCCATTCAACACTCTTTCCAAATAGAAAATTCACTACAGCAACAAATACACCCCCCATGTCTTCCAGAAATATCACTAGCTAACATTTTTTTGGGGGAGTGTAATGGATTTTACTTACTGGCTGGTCCCTTTTACTGGCAGATTGTAAATCAAACAGTTCGTGGTAACGAACTGTAAGTAAGAAGCGACCCAGCTCAATGGTTAAAGAAACTCTAGAAAACAGTATTTTGATACAAATAGATACACCAAAAGAATTAGATTTTAATGCTGATTTCAAATATATAAATTTCATCAAGTCCTACCCATCAAAAGTTACGCGCCTGAGAAAATTTGGCTGATTTTCGAAAAAAGGGGGAAAGACCCTCTAAAAGTTATAGAACCTTAATGAAAATCACACCATCATATTTCGCGTATCAGAGACCCTACTGTAGAGGTTTCAAGCTCCTATCTACAAAAATGTGGAATTTTGCATTTTTTGCCAGAAGAAAGATCACGGGTGCGTGTTTATTTGTTGTTTTTTTTTCCAGGGGTGATCGTATCGACCCAGTGGTCCTAGAATATCGTGGGAGGGCTCATTGGAATGGAAATTAAAAGTTCTAGTGCCCTTTTAAGTGACCAATAAAAATGGAGGGCAACTAGGCCCCCTCCCACGCTCATTTTTTCCCAAAGTCACCCGATCAAAATTTTGAGATAGCCATTTTGTTCAGCATGTTCGAAAATATTATAAATATGTCTTTTAGGATGACTTAATCCCCCGAAGTTCCCGGAGGGAGGGCTGAAAGTTATGAACTTTACCCAATGTTAACATGTAGTATTGGTTATTGGGAAGTATACAGACGTTTTCGGGGGAGATTTTTCCTGGTAGCGGGGGGGGGGTCGGGGGTTATGTGGGAGGATCTTTCCATGAAGGAAGTTTTCATGGGGGAAGGGACATTGCTATGAACGGGACGCCGGAGCGTAAAGAGCGAGGCGTTGAGGAGGGGACAGCCTCTTTCATATACGGAATAATTTCTGTTCGTTTTAAGTTCTAATGTCGCTCCTTACTTTCAGTTAAAAAAAACTTATTTTTTTATTTAATACATTCAAAGACCATACCGGCCACATATGACATATGAATATACACATGCTGTATTCCATACATCATGCATGCTCAGTGTAGTCTTGGAATGTACTTACACCAAGCTTACATATTTGACCAATGCTGTTTTAGATTTTTTTTTTTTCAATTATGTTAAACAACATGCAAATCTTATTGTCAGTTTAATTTTCTACAAGACTGCAAAAGGAATCGTTTCTTCCTCCTTGTTTGCATTTCAAACTTCACTTAGGCATGCAATCTGAAGGCCTGTTTATCTAGAGAATGGGTTTTTTCATATGTCATGTATAGCCAGTGTGGTCTTTGAATATATTTACGTCAAGCTTACAAGAAGCCTTTGACCAATGTTGTTTTAGATATTTTCAGTTATGTTAAAACACATGTAAATCTTATTTGTCAGTTTAATTTTCTACAAGACTGTAAAAGGAGTAGAATTTGTTCTCCTTCTTTGAATTTCAACCTACACTTAGGCACATAATCTGAGGGCCTATTTATCCAGAGAATGTTTGTTTTGTCACACGAACTGATTGGAAATATTGCAATTAAAATTACCTCATTTTTTTTTTTTTTTTACTGACCAAGACCAATCTTCTTTCATCATTAACTTACATCACATATTTCCATCAGCCCATTCACCCTAATAACAAAAAATAATGAACCAGTAAAATAGTGGTGTTTTGCACCACTCTTCAACCTACTCAATTTTTTTTACCAACAGGTTGAAAATATTAGGAGGGGGGAGAATGTCCCCTCAGCAAACTTCTGTATGACTTATAGCCCATCACTATACCCAAGCATTTGAGAGGGAAGAATATAGCCCCAAAATTATCCCTTACTTTTATTTGTGTTGTATATTTGGAAATTAAACTATAAAACTCTATTATAAGGTATTTTACGTATCTTGATTGATTTGTTACCTAAAAGATAAACATGACATGCAATGCACCTTTAAATGCTCTTTCTACATAGGCTATACTAATTTTTGAAATTACAAATGCATATTAGCAACCTTCCTGATGAGGTCAGATACAGGCCATGGCTAGGAACAAAGTTTGACTGATGTTGATAGTCTTTTTCTCTCTCAAATTTGGCTTTATGAACCAACTATTAATGAGGAACCAAAAAAAACAATAAATGCCACAATAAGGGTAGTGTGGTTGGCAACCTTCAGGTTCCAAGCTGAAAGCAACTCTTTTGTCTGCAAAGTGCCGCCCTTGGGAAAGTCTTGTTACATTACACAATGCATGTTACATGTTACACAATCAAAATGAGAAAAAAAAAACACAGAAAATATATGTTAAAAATTTTTTCCTAAACCTTTTGACAAGAATAATTAGACAAGGAATATCAAATATAATTAGACAAAAATTAGACAAGGAATAATCCACATATTAGAAATGTGGATTTTTTTTTAACATTTGCTATAAATAACCAATTTGCTTGATATTCAACTTATCAGTGAATCTTTCCAGACTACCACTGGACTTAGAAAACTGCCCATATTTAAAAAAGGTAGAAAAGACATAGCTGAAAACTACAGACCTTCTTCTTCTTCTTCTAATTCACAGCAGGCGGGCTATTCAGTTGGTACTATTTAGCCCTCTTCTTTTTGCTTCACTCTGTGGGCTACAGAGCTACTGTCTTGGTTGTCTCTTATTTATTAGATATTCTCAGATATCTTTCAGTAGATCTATTGACTCAAGGAGTTCAAATATAAGATGATAGATATCGATTTCTGTGCTCTGTGTGCAGGTATAGTTGGCTAGGCTCTTGGCTGATAGTGAGATTTTGTGGTGTTTGAAGTATTTTAACAGTTTACAAAGCAAGGTATGTTGTGCAGACGTCAGCATATTACATTCAAATAGGCAATGGTCAATTGTTTCATTATTCATATTACAATGCCTGCAAAGAGGGGACAGGGGAATTGAACCACTTGAATTAGAAAGCTTATATGAGAATGCAAGGAAATTTAGTCCATTTGTTCCAGAACGAATTCTATGATAAATTTAGAAAGATACTTATTGGGAAAGGGGGAAAGGGTAGGATTAATTAATCTTATTAAAATTAATATCTGATAGCCTCCATCGGTAAATATCTCTAATTGGGATTGGCCTCCCACTTGGCTGGTCAATATTTATAGCATATTTTGCTATTTCATCAACCTGATGATTACCACTTATGCCAGAGTGGCTAGGAATGTACTGAAAATAAGTTTTTATGCCACTTGAAGCAAGATTATCAATAATACTGAGACAATGATAAGTGTCAATGTCCAACTTATATTGAGGAGCTGAGGCCAGCAACTCAAGGCTTGATAGAGAGTCGGAATAGATGATAATATTATTCGAATTTGCAATCAAAGGTTGGTTTTGCTTAAGGTGTTCTAATGCCATGATTATGGCATTTAACTCAGCAGACATTATAGATAAATTATTAAATAATCTCTCGCCCATTGCAATTTTCAGGTGAGGAAGGAAAACACCACTTGCAACCTTCTCATTCATTTTTGACCCATCAACAAATATTTGGAAGTGATTTTTATAGGTAATTGTATTAAGTTCTGCAAATTTTTTCTGGACAAAAGCAATGGGGGTTAAATCTTTATTCCATTTTGAAAATTCAGTATTTATTATGGGAAATGACCAATTCCATGGAGGGGATTGGGGGAAAGTAGGTGCAATAGACTTTGCTGGTACAGGGAACTTCTTTGAATATCGGCATACTCATCTGCAATACCTCTATACATGGCTGGATTTCTTAACCAATTATGTAATGTGTGTGAGCTATTTGATTCAATTTTTGTAAGATGTTTTGTCAAGAGAAAGCTACGTCTCTCCCTTATTGTTGTTAATCCACTCTCCATAAGCAGAAACTTGGTGCTTGTGGGTTTCCTAAGACCAAATATGAGACGTAATATATCATTTTGTGTTGTTTCAATTTTTTGCATCTGGGTCTTTGCACATTCACCATAGACGATGAGCCCATAGTCAATATGGGGTCTTATATGTGATTTATAAAACTGGAGTAAAGTTTTCTCCTTACAACCCCAGGGTGTGGATAGAAGTCTTTTTAGTATATTTGCTTTTCTATAGCATTTTTTTATTGTGTTTGAAATGTGGAGGTGGAAATTAAGTTTTTGGTCAAGCATGAGACCTAGGTAATTAATATGATTATCTTCTGGAATAGTTGTTTTATTTAGAGTTAGTTTTGCATTAACATGGTTTCGCTTCCGGTGAAATTGGATTATTTTTGACTTGGTGGGTGCAATGGGTAAATCTGAATGTTGAGAGAATTTTTCAAACTGGAAAAGTGACTTTTGCAGATTTGACTGTGCTATCTGAAAGGTGTTGCCAGATGACCATAGCACCAGATCATCAGCATATTGTAGATTCGTGTGGGGTAGGTTCATGTCCCAGAGATATAGGGCAAATAGGAGGCAACTGAGGACTGCTCCCTGAGGTAGGCCTTTGGATATTGTCTTTTGGGGTGAAGAGGCTGAACCAACACAAACAATGAAACTTCGCACTTCTATGAAGGTTTAATAAAAGATACTAGCTTAGGGGGTACTCCAAGGTTTGCAAGTTTATTTAAAAGGATTTGGTGGTTCACATTGTCATATGCCCCTTCAAAATCTAGGAAAGCTGCCACTAGGATTTTATTTTTTGAGAAAGATTCATTTATTGCATTTGTTAGCAAAATGAAAGCATCTGTTGAGGAGTGGTATTTCCTGAATCCAGTTTGAGTGTGTGGGATCATATTATTTTTTTCAACAAACCAGAGGAGTCTGTGATAAATCATTTTCTCCATTATTTTCCCCATCACAGGTGTAATCATTATGGGCCTATAAGACTCAGGGTTATCTTTTGGTTTATTTTTCTTTAGGATTCGTAGGAGGGACGAACATTTCCATATATTGGGGAACCTAGAAGATGCCCAAGCGTGATTATAAACAATTTAGCAGTTCTTGTTTGTATGAAGGTGTGAGATTCTTTATCCATGTATGGTGTATATTGTCATAGCTGCTGCTAGTTTTGGTCCTAATATGATGTATTGCATTATTCAATTCCTGGATTGAATATGGGTTAGTTATGTACTCGGATCCTGGGCGTGGTTGGTAACTTGGGTTCATCGGAATTGTGGACAGTTTGCTTTGATTATTTGATGTTAGCTTATTAACAAAAAGAGTTGCAAATAGGTTAGCCTTTTCATGATCATTGTCATAATGGGTATTATTATGTATAAGCTCATACAGGAGTGGGTTGGGGGAAGTCTTTTTCTCACAGATGTGGCTTATGACTTTATGTTTAATTGGCTCATGCGTTTCACTGGAGAGATTATTTGCAAAATTATTCCAGTATTTATATTTAGCATCTATTATAGTCCTTTTTAGATTAGATTCTGCTTGTAATTTTTTTAAATATGTAGTAGGTGATGGTTTTTTTCTGAATTCTGTCCTAGCTGCCTTTTTTATCCTCCATTTATTTAGGCACTCATTTGTCCACCATGCTTTAGGAATTTGTTTAGGGAATGTTTTCTTAGGTGTTGTCCTGGGGATAGCATGATTAGCTGTATTTATTAGTAAAGATGTCAAGGCTTCAGCATGTGTGTCAACTGTTGTGTTAGAAATGCATGAACTTTGGGTGAAACTTGTAATTTCATCATTTAGCTTATTTTAGAACATAGACCAATTTGCTTTAGTGTTGATATATTTGGAGGTATGAGATGAAGTTTCAGCAGGTTCATTTAGGGAGCAAACTATAGCAAAGTGGTCTGTACATAGACTATCAATTTTATTTATGTAAATTTTGTTCAAAAAATTTAATGACACAATTTGTAGGTCAATTGTGGAGAATTTGCCACTTTTGGGGTTGAAATATGTATTCAGGTTTGGAGGGGTAGCAACAGCTAATTCATTATTATTTGAAGTCATATGCTCAATAAATTTACCAGCTTTATTTGCTGGTTTATTCCCCCACAAAAGGCTGTGGGCATTGAAATCACCACAAATAATGATATTATTTAACATATTAGAATTAGTTATATAATTAAAGAAATCCTTGGCATCTGTAGTTTGACCATTAGGGTTATAAAAGCTTATTATGTAGGTTTTTAAATTATTCAGCCAAACACTGATACCAATTACATCAACATCATTTTCAAAATCTGGAAAATTGATGCCACAAAATTTTATATTATTATTCACTAATAAAGCTACCCCACCTCCTTTTTCTCTCTGAAGATCTATCCTTTCTCAGGATAGTATATCCCAGAGACTTAATTTGTTGATTTTGGGTTAAATGAGTTTCCTGGAGGCAAGCAATATTAATCGAATTATTATTCATAAATGATATTAGTTCATTTAGCTTATTTTCTATGAGTGATCTTACATTCCATTGGAGTATTGATAAATGTTGTGTTGTTGATTTATTCTTCATATGACTGTGTATCAATGTTCAGCTTTGTTAAAAGTAAAGCAAGATCTTTTTTTGCTTGAATGAGCATATCATCTGGAATGTAGATTTTTGCCAATTCTGCAATAATTTTTGTTTTCTGTAGTTGATGTATGTTCATGGCCTGAACTGCATTACAGTTTAGAATGAATAAGCATATATTTGGGGATTGCATTTTTGGTTGTGCATCCTGTTTGTTGGTTAAGGGATTGATTCCTGGTAGTGTTTCTGGTTTGTTTCTTCTTGGGAGGGAGGGCCAGGCTGGCCTCATCTCACCGGACAAGGAGGCTTGTTGGCTTGGTGATTCCTTCTGATAGGGATTTGAGCTAGGGGGCTTAGAAGATGGTGTTTTATATGGGGTGCTTGATGCATTGGGGGCATTTGACTTGGGGGTTTTGGTTGGTTTCATTACAGGCTTTATTTAGTACCGTTGGGCAGCATTGGCTTCCATTGCTGCAAAGGGGTATGGGATGGCCTTTTCTGTTGATATTTGGAGTGTTAGAGCTCTTTTCTTGTATGCAGAAAATAATGATTTATTTGTAGATTCATGTGGGCCTTTGCAATTGATGCATGTAGGCTGAGTGTTGTTGCAAGTTGTCAGCTCTTTAGGATGGAAAAGCTTTACATTTACTACACTCTCGGAGAATTTCATTACATTTGTTTGTTGTGTGTCCCAGTTTGAAACACTTCTGACACTGGATAGGCTTAGGTTTGTATTCCTTGTGTGGTTTGATTTGCCCAAATAGGAATAATTTTTCTGGGATATCAATTTTATCCTTCAGTGTGAATAAGAAGGATCTAATAGTTTTTAGGCCATTAGAGTTAGGTTTTCCAAGTTGGGTAACATCCTCAACTGGGATTGTGTTTCCAGCCCTATCTGAGAGCCCTTCTTTTAACTCCTGAGTAGATATCTCTGGGGGAACATTATAAACTACTATTTTGGTTGGTGATTGTTTTGGGTTCCAATTAGATGCAATAATTGGGGTATTCAGAAGGGATTTTAGGTTAAATATTGTATCTGCTGATTTCTGATCTTCTACAGCTATTAGTAGAGATCCATCACGATTAATATTAAGAGAGAACATTGATTTTAGCAATTTAAAAATTGCAACTCTTTATTGCAGTGATCATTTTTATTTCAAAGGGGGTAATGGGATTAATTTTAAGGTAAATTCCTAAGTTTTTTGGAGGGAGGATCTTGGGCAGGGAGAGGGGAAATGCTTTTAATTGGGGAGATTTTTTTTCCTTTTTTTAGAGCTTCTAGAGAGAACCTCTTGAAACCCATCATAATCATCATTTATGGTTACATTAGCCCCTACACTTATCATTGTCCTATTCTCCAAATTGGAGCTATCATTAGAACTTTTAGATAATGTGCTTGACCAGCCAGGATGGGTATCTTTCACTTTGACACTTTCAGTGGAATTTGATTTGTGATCTGGGGGGACTTTTTTTTTTTGGAGGACTTCTAAACATTGCCTATTGGAAAAAGCTTTAAACACACAAAAATAAAACTAAAAAAAGAAGGGGAAAATAGAATGATATCAAACCGTCTGCACTATACTATGGGAGGATAAACACCACAGTATAGCCCTGAGGATGAGTTGAGCAGGATTGGTTTGGTACAACTGCTGATTAGAAGCGATAATATACACAAGAAAATATATTTTAATTTTCTTATAAGGTTGCTGTTGTGTTGTGACCTATAGACCTATAAGCCCTGACATCAGTGGTTGTTAAAGTGCTTGAAAGGACGTCCATTCTGCAGTTATCTGGCATCTTGAAGCAAATAATCTCTTGTGCAGCTTGCAGCATGGTTTTTGCTCTGGAGGATCTGTTGATACCAATCTCCTAGAACCAAACTGTATGTTCTGCAATATATTGGTGGTGTTAATTGCTCTTATGGTGTATTAAGTCTCACAGAGACCTGGCTGTCTTCAAGTGATGATATGTCTGTGTATGACATATCAGGTTTTACTGCATACCACTCAACTAGTTCTCTAACCAAGTGCTCTGGTGGTATATCCCTTTTTGTCAGAAGTAATCTTAATGTTGTGAGACGTTCAGATCTTGAGCAAATTTTTGATCCGGTTGTAAATAATAGAAGTGCATATGCTTTGGTTGTTGACCTTTCATGTGATACAGTAAGTTGTGATACTATCTGTTAATTTAAAAGCCTCCACCCTTCCCAATAGTGAAATTTTCTGAATTAATTGATGAACTTTGCTCAGTTGATAAGCTTGCTCCAAGAAATTTTTTTATACTTGGAGACTTTAACTCCAATTTATTGAAAATTTGGTGTGATGATGATTCTGACCTTTTTTTAATCTATTTCTTCCTCTGGCCTTCTTCCTTGCATTTTCTTTCCTACTCGTATTGATCTAGTCATATCTTCTGCAACACTGATTGACAAAAGTTTGCTGTCTTCTAAAAATGATATTAAATTTTCCTCTGGTATTATTTTCTCTGATCTTTCTGACCATTTTCCAATTTATTGTTCTGTTCCCAAAATAAAAATGCTGAGCCAAGAGGATGCCAAAGGTGAGTCTTATACAAGAATTTACAGTCAGAGCAATGTTTGTAACCTTGTGTTTGATCTTAGCGCCAGAGATTGGTGTTCAGTAATGAATTCTGAAGATGTTAATTGGGCATCAGCCTCATTAATAAGTTGGTTGCAAACACTGATTGAATAAAATTCCCACTAGTAAAATCTTCAAGTAAATATAAACCCAAGATGCCTTGGATGTCTCCTAGTCATGTGAAATTGACACTGCAGAAGTTAGAGCTTTTCAAGCTGGCTTGCAAAAGCCTTGAACCTGATGATTTATCAAAGTATAGGCATTATAAGAATGTATTAGCATCAACAATTAGACTAGCTAAGAAGAATTATTTTTTTTGTTAAAAATTCAGGAATGCAAGGGTAATTTGGAGAAAGTTTGGAGTGTAGTTAATGAAGCTTTATCTCGTAGGAAACAAACAAAGAAACAGCCCACCGCCTTCAAGAATGCAGATGATTCAACTATTGAAAAAGCTGCTGTACCTAATGCCTTCAACTCTTACTTTACCACCCTACCAACTGTTAAGACCCCTTCCTTCCCTAAACCAGGTAATTTGTCACCAGCTGAGAGAAGTATTTTTCTAACTCCTTGTTCAAGCATAGAGATCTGTAATTTCATCTCTTCTTTAAGTAGTAGTAACACAGCTGATGTGCTTGGACTAACAAGCCATGTGTTTAAGTTTGTTTCTTCTTGTATTGTTGAACCTCTTACCCATATTTTTAATCTATCTATTTCAAAAGGTGTTTACCTAGATTCATTTAAAATAGTAAAAGTACTCACTCTTTTTAAGAAGGGTGACCCCAGCTTAGTTTCAAAGTACAGACATATTTCACTTCTCCCAATTTTGTCTAAACGGAAAGGTTGTGCATAAGAGGCTTTTTTCATTCCTGTGTACTCGTGCTTCAACTGGAAGCGGTTCTGTTCTGTCTGATCACCAGTATAGCTCTACTGCATGTGCTCTAGTTGATGCTACAGAATTCGTACATGTTAACATAGACAAGGGTCGTTGTGTTCTAGGACTGTTTCTTGATTTTTCTAAAGCTTTCATCATGGCAGATCATTCTGTCTTGCTGGGAAAACTTTCTCTACTTGGAGTTTGGGGAATTGCTTTTGAATGGTTTAAATCTTACCTGTCTAATAGATCACAGTTTGTGTGTTATGGTGGGAAATATTCTGATCTAGCCTCGATTTCTAAAGGGGTACTGCAAGGTTCAGTTTTGGGACCAGTCCTCTTTCTTATTTACATTAATGACCTTCCTCCATCTCCCGACCTTGATTCCCACTGTTTTGTTTGCAGACAATAGTAATTTTTGTGGTTGCTAATGATCTGCCCTCTGCTGTTGATAAGGCTCAGCTCCTGCTCAACCATGTGCAACTACCACAAATCAGCATCGATAAGTAAATGAAACCCAAAACAAGCAGAAATTAACATGAGTAGGGCTCAAAACCCCTATGCCTTCCCATGGCCAGAACATAATTTGCACTTTACTGAAAAAATATAAATGTTTTTACTTTTATAACTTTAATAAATCAAGTATAATCAATATTTTGATTACTAAATATCAATATATGTATATTAAACTGACAATGCACATTCATTTGTATTTTTTTCAGTAAAGTGCAAATTATGTTCTGGCCTTGGGAAGGCATAGGGGATTTTGAGCCCAACTCATGATAATTTATGCTCGTTTGGAGCTTGACTCGGTTATTTATTGTAATTTCTGTTCGTTTTGGGTTTCATTTATTCATCGATGCTGATTTATGGTAGTTTCACGCTAGGTAGATTATTTGATTTTATTTTTGCTCATTTTTGGTTTAATGGAGTTCTTTACTTTTCTTTGAAAAACCTATTTTGTGAAAAAAGTTTTTTTTAATTAATTTCTGTTTGTTTTATATTGACATAGTCTTTTCAGGGAACAAGAAAATAATACTTTAAATCTTTTCGTTTTTTTAGACTTTATAGTTTGGCCTGCTATTTGTATGCTGGAGAGAAATTTTCAGCAATTTTTAACAACATACACTCTTTTCAAAATCTGGACACAAATAGTAGTGTTTAATTTAGTTTCATACCTCCTCTAATTGACCTGAAATAGAAAACTTGATACCATACACAAAAAAAAATAGTTTACTTTCTTTGATAGCTTGGATACACTTACACTATTATGATTACACTATTAGGCAACATTGAGTTTTTAAACATAAAGGCAAATGGGAGGGTGGGCGTGGGAGGGGGATTAGTTTCCCTCCAATCACTTTCGACTATTAAAAAAGGCATCAGCCCTTTCTATTTTCAATTGAATAAGCCTTTTTTGAAGTTCCTACGACAACTCCTTTGATAAGAAGTGCCCTGGTCTAAACAACAACAACAACTAAAAAATAATACATTATACCAACATCAATCTTTACTATAAAAAAGTCAAGCCTTCAAATCACTTTCGACTATTAAAAAGGGGCACTAGGCCTTTCGATTTCCAATCAAAAGAACCCTTTTCGAGTTTCTGTGACAACTCTTTGTATAAACACCTTTTATGCCCCCAGGGCATAAATTAAAACCCTTACCCTAAAGGCTGTGAGGCAGTGTGTTAAAAAAAAAATAATAATAATACATTGTACCCACAACGATCTTTACTATACAACGCTTTCTATAAAAACCTTACATGCCCCCAGGGCATAACTTACAACCCTTGCCTTGAGGGCTGTGGATGGGGTGTCACCCTTAAAAACCTAAATTTCCAAATCTTTCAACTACGTTGAACAAAATGGCTATCTAAAAGTTTTGATTGTATGTGTTTGGGGAAAAAGTGGGCGTGAGAGGTGGGTTAGTTGCCCTCCAATTACTTTCGACTATTAAAAAGGGTACTAGCTCTTTGAATTTTCAATCGAAAGTCCCTTTTTCAAGTTTCTGCAACAAAGCTTTCAATTAAAACCTCATATGCCCTTAGGGTATAACTTATAACCCTTGCCCTGGGGCTCTGAGGGGGTTATCATTCTGAAAGACACAATTTCCGGAACTTTCAACTACGATGTACAAAATGGCTATCTTAAAGTATTGATTGGATGTGTTTGGATAAATAGTGGGCGTGGGAGGGGTGTTAGGTACCTTCCGATCACTTTTGACTATTAAAAAGGACACAAGCAATTTCAATTTCAAATCAAATGAGCCCTTTTTGAAGTTTCTACAACAACACTTTCTATGAAAACCTTATATGCCTCCAGGGCATAACTTATAACCCTTGCCCCGAGGGCTGTGGGGGGGGGGGGGGTTGTCATCCTCAAAGACCTAATTTTCAGAGCTTTCAACTACGTTGAACAAAATAGCTATCTCAAAGTTTTGATTGGATGTGTTTGGGGAAAAGGTGGGCATGAGAGGGGGGTTAGTTGCCCTCCAATCACTTTCGACTATTAAAGAGGGCACTAGCCCTTTGAATTTCCATTCAAATGAGGCTTCTTTGAAGTTTCTACAACAACGCTTTCTATAAAAATCTTATGTGCCCCCAGGGCATAACTTATAACCCTTGCCATGAGGGCTGTGGGGGAGTGTCCTCCTCAAAAATATAATTTCTATCTGGAAATCAACTATGCTGAATAAAATGGCTATCTCAAAATTTCGATTGCATGTGTTTGGGGAAATGGTGGGCGTGGAAGGGATGTTAGTTGCCTTCCAATCACTTTCGACTATTAAAAAGGGCACTAGCCACTCCAATTTCCAATCGAACAAGCCCTTTTCAAAGTTTCTACAACAACTCCTTTGATACAAAGTGCCCTGGTCTAGAAAACAAAAAATAAATAATACATTGTGCCAACATTGTTCTTTACTTAGGCAGCGCGATTGCGCTGCCTATGATACAGGTCTACATGTCTTAGATGTGGTCATCAAGAAGTAGAACCTATAACTAGTTCATCAAGCCTTCAATTTCTTGCTTCCACCAAACATTATATCCTACTTCAATCAAGCATCAACATGTAAGTGCCAGACTTTGCTTTGGAGCTCTGTTCACCAATTTTGGCTGCCTAAAATGGTATCCTCGGCAACTCGGAGGTCACCAGTTTATAGAGCAATTTCTCTTTGGAACTCTATTCCCAGCGAACTTTCTCTTTCTAGTTTTTCCTTTTCTTTTTTTTTCTCTTATTATGTTGGATCAGGTTAGAGCCCCATTTTCAATATTATTATTAATGGTTTGGAATTTAAATAAAATACAGGAAATTTCAGCTTGGAGAAAATTAAGTTTAAGGTTATTGTGTAGTGATTGTTTTTTGTTTTTTTTTTCTGGTATTGTGGTTATATTTTCGAGATATTGTTGTATTTTTTTTTCTTCCCTGATTTCTTCCTGATTTACACAACCTATGCTTCTTGGGACCTCTAGCGCCTAAGCATGCTTATGTAATTATTGTAGTATTTAATAAATTGAATTGAATAAAATTGAAGTTACTTCATACAGATATGCCTGCTGACATTACTCTGCTAGACTTTTTTAAAGCTTTTGACATTGTTTGTCATAAGTAACTTGTAATCAAACTGTATGCAGTCAAGCTTGAAGAGAAATCCCTGCTGTGGATCATTGATTTTCTTCACCTGCAGTCTCAGCATGTTCAGCTATTTAATGGCCCTGGTAACCATATTCTTTCTTCTTCAAGACAAGTTTTGAGTGGGGCTCCTTGGAGAAGTGTATTGAGGCCTACACTGTCTAATGTCTTTAATGATGCTCTTCCTACTATCAGCAGCAAAATAATGCTCTATGCTGACAGCTCAAAACTTCTTGTACCAGCCAGTTGATATAAAGATCACACCCTCTAACAGAATAATTTGATCTGCTTGGTCAATAGGCTGAGGCTTGCCTTCTTCAATTTAATGTGGCCAAATGCAATGACCCAAGAGAAAATTTGTCACCCCTAATTCCTTTTCTGGTCACTCAATCTCTTCTGTAGATGATGAACAGGTTCTTGACATTATTATTGATATTAACTAAAATTCAGTATCATGCTATGAAGTCTGCTGTTGATGCTAGTTCAACTCTAGGACTTATCAAGTGAACCTTTTCCTCATGCTTCCTTACTATCATTAGTCTTTTTTCCAATGAACAAGTCCAAACCAAGCTTGAAGTTAGAATGTCTCTAGTTTCGAGTTGGATTTTAAGCCATATTGGAGATTGTTTCACATATTTAAGACATATACTTAGGTTCTTTAAGCTTTTCAAATCAGTATTTAACAATGTTATGCGGGTTAAAACACTTTGTTAAGGCCACATTTGTGCTAAAGATATATTCCTGCTAGTTTCACTTTTATAACACAATTAGCCTATACTAATGCTCACCAAACATCTCTGTCTAGAATAAAAAGATTAGCCCAGTCATCAACAGAGTTTCAGGGAAGTTTCATTCACCTAACCCAACTACTTTCCAGGATACAGTAAATATATGTGAGTATTCATCTTACAAGGTGAACACACTGTTTAATGCCATTTTTGACTATGTTGAACGAAATGGCTATCTCAAATTTTGATTGGATGTGTTTGGGGAAAAGGTGGGTGTGAGAGGGGGGTTAGTTGCCCTCCAATCACATTTGACTATTAAAAAGGGCACTAGCCCTTTGAATTTCCAATCAAATGAGTCCTTTTTGAAGTTTCTATGACAAAGCTTTCAATAAAAACCTTATATGCCCCAGGGCAAAACTTACAGCCCTTGCCCTGAGGGCTGTGGGGGAGTATCCTCCTCAAAAACATAATTTCTATATGATACTATAGTGTTGCCTCTGATTACTTTAAAGTGCATCTTCTAGCAACTAAGGTTGAAGAACCTGTAGATGTTGCCAGGTAATGTTGACTCAATAATCTTCATGTCACAGTTCATGAGTGGATCACTATTTACATATATACAGGACAGTTAACACAGTTCATAACAACAGTTAACAACAGGACAGTTAACACAATTACATATCACAGTTCATGAATGGATAATCACTTATTTCATAACAGGACAGTTTGGTTTCCTTGTTCAGGTGTCATTAGATGTATTGGAGGCCAGGTGTATTTGGAGGCTACAGGGGGTGGGTGGTATCTAATAGACCCTGCTCAATGATACTGGTTCATCCCACTGCACCTTCAATGATTTGGTGCTCCAATCATGGTCAACACCAACCTTGAAGCTATCAGCTGATCTGGCCAACATGGTAGATGCATTGAGTGAATTCCACAGTGGAACAATGTAACTGGCGAAGAAGTTGAACCTTTAAATGCTTTCTGCTAAATTTTTTATGCAGTTTTATGGAATTTCCTTGTGTTCTGGTGTAATCAATGTGATCAAAAACAGGCTTGATGGTGTCACTGGTCATCAGCTTAAATGCAAGGATGACACCTCCTCTCTTCCTACAGTACGTTAGGGTAGACAGGTCAAGCTTTTCTAGTTGTAGCTTGTAGGAGATTTGTTTTCTGGCAAAAGGGAGCTTGGTTGCTCTATCCTGGACTTCTCAAGTATGTCCATGTCACACTTAAAGCACAGGTTGGCAACCAATATGCCAAACTCAAGATGGGGACAAACAAGGGCTGTGTAAAGCTTCTTGATAACTCTTGGTTGGCAACTTGCAACTGAACACTTGATCAAACCAAGGACCTTGCGTGCCTTAGCTGATCAGTTCCAACAGTGACTATGAAATTTAAGCTTATTGGTAATTAATACCCCAAGATCATGCTCTTCCTTGGCAATCTGAATTGGTATATTTGCACCTGCAGAGTCAATCATGTGAAAACTATGTCAGGGATTGTTTGGACTGAGATGAAGAACTTTGTATTTGAAAAATTTTGTAAGCCTTTGTATGGGTTGAACTCAAGTATCCAGGTTGTTGCCCAAAGACAGAGGTTGTTGAGACCTTCTTGCAGAGAAGAGCAATTTTCTATAGAGGCTGCTGGACCAGAGATTGGAATCATCTGTATAAAGTTCCAAGCCATTATTGACCACCTCAGGAGCATCATTTACATAAAGGTTAAAAAGTATTGGGCCTACCTTGGTCCCTTGAGGAACACCACTCTCAATGTGACCTGGTGTGGAATAGATGAGGTCACCTCTTTCATCATATACAGCAACAATCTGGGTTCTGTTGGATAGGAAGCTGTAAATCCACTGGACAACATCATTGTCTATCTGATATGCTTGATCATCAGGTAGTGTTGAGACATCTTATCAAAGGCCTTAACTTGATCCAGTAGGATAACATTGACTGGGAAACCCTGCTCCAGCAGATAAGTTACAGATCCATAAGCTAGTATAAGATTGGTTTTGATAGACATACCTTTCCTGAAGGCATCTGACCACGAAAAAGAAGGCCATTCTTGGTCATATGTGCTATGATTGCATCATTGACTTTCCCTTCAATAAGTTTGGCCACAACTGAGGTCAGGCTAATAGGTCAATAGTTCTCAGGCTGGGTTCTAGATCCTTTCTCAAATATGGGAGTAATTATGGCTGTCTGCAAATCTGCAGGTAGGCTACTAGTCAGACAAGACTAGTTATTGTTAGTTGATGGCAAGGTATAAGCCTAGGAGCCTCTCTGGACAAAAGGAAACATATTAAGAAAACAATTCTTGCTTCCTAATATGCAAAATAATCATAGTTAATGCCTTTTGCATGAAGCTAAGCTTTATCTTCACTTCTTTCATTGTTTTACACTTTTCCTATCAATTTTCTGAAACAAAAAGCATGGATATAACAAGTCTTTGTTCAGTTCTGAAAAACATGCTCAAACAAATGCCCAAATGCCATCTTGAAAACTAACCTAGCCTAACCTAAATTTTCAGTAGTTTTCTTTAAACAAGTGCTATAAGAAATGATTTATATGGCACTCATTCAATAAAAACAGCCAAAAAATGTTTACTTTGTGTTGATGCCATGGTGGTTTGTATATAGTGGCATCTATAAACAAACTTTGTAGATTGCCTTTGTTTCAGCACAAGTTTGAAAACTGAAAAAAATTCTGATTGAATCCATATTTTTCTTTCAAAATTTGGTAGAAAAAGTGCAAAACAATAAAAGAAATGAAGATAAAGGATAGCTTCATATATAATGTGTTAGCTATGATTATTCTGCATATTATGAAGTAAGAAATGTTTTCTTAACATGTTTCATTATGTCTAGCAAGGCTCCTAGGCAAACAGCAAAGTTTATTTTGGAAAAAATGTACACTTAAATGGGAAATTCATGAAAACATTTTATATTATGCTTGCTTATTGAATGTGGATTTCCATTGCTATAAATAGCTGTCTTTGGAGGTTTTTTTTTTAACAATTTAATTACAATCTAATGGTATTTTTTTACCACTTTCCAAAACCTTTACATAGGCTATTGTTGATAACTTCTTTGCATGGTTACCAAAATAAGGTGCAATGTGCCTAAGCAGCAATTATTAAATTGTGAAAAACTATATAGGCTAAACAGGGTATCAAGTTATGTATTCACTTTTATCCTAGCTAAATTAGCCAAATCTGCAGAGCATTACTGCCTCTGGAGCAGGAAAGTTCAAAATTTAGTCTTTCAAAAAATTTTAATTGATTGCAGATTTAAAGTTTTCAATTGACAGCAAATCAGGGTAGAATTCTACTTTATCTACTTTTGGCTAACTTGGAAAGGGGTTAGGTTAGGAAAATGAAACTTTCAGGGATGGGTCAACGGGCTAAAGTATAACCCAGGAAGGTAATTTGAAGTACCTAACTCCACTCCCTCTCCCTCTAGAGGGTCCTTAAATTTGCCTAAATTGAATTGAAATTTGCCTACAATACCTAAAGCCATATCAATGTTTTTTTTTCCTCCAAAATTTAGGAAATGTATTTGCATATCTTTAAAACCTTATAAATTGTGAAGCTGAAAACAATTTTGTTGTACTTCATTTAAGCAGAAGATCTATTTTAGAAGGTTTCATTTTTCATTTTTATAACACATGGATTTTTAAAGGTCATCAAACATCAAGACCCTCTAGAGGGAGAAGGAATGGAGATAAATGCTTCAAAATGCCTTCCCAGGAAATACTTTAGCCTGTAGACCCATCCTTGAAAGTTTCATTTTCCTAACCTAACCCCTTTCCAAGATAGCCATAAGTAGCTAAATTAGAGTTTTAGCCAAATCAGTAGTCTTCAGGGTAAATTTTTTGTCGTTCATACTATTAACTAATGAATAAATTAAACACACCATTTGATGCCTTTTTTATGCTCTTTCCAAACATAATATTCATTTTTGTTGGAAATCAATTTTACCCCCACTCCTATATATACCAATTCAGGGTATATATTTGCACATTTTATTTAATTTTATTTCTATTTTTAATTGTATTTCTTATGTAGGCCTAAATGACAGGTAAGTTTAACCCCCCTCCCCCCTAATGTGCAAATATATACCCTGAATTGGTATATATGGGGTGGGGGTAAAACTCATTTCTGACACAAGTGGTGTGTTTACTTTATTCATTAGTCAATAATATGAACAATGAAAAATTTACCATCTTCAGGGCAATAGGTGGTAAAATTCTACTTTAGCTACTTTTGGCTGTCTTGGAAAGGGGTTATGTTAGGAAAATGAAACTTTCAGGGATGGGTCTATAGGCTAAAGTATGTCTTGGGAAGGTATTTTGAAGTACCTACCTCCACTCCTTCTCCCTCCAGAGGGTCTTGAAATTTTCCTACATGACAGGTCTATTACCTATTGGAAATTTCACAAAACAACATTTTACCTTAATTTTCAGTTATCAGTTTCTTTTTCTCTGGCTTTAGTTCTGAAAAATGCAATTCCTGTTATTTGAGTAGAATTTTAAGCATTATCTATGTTTTTTTTCAAAATTTAGGAAATGTATTTGCATATCTTTAAAACCTTATAAATTGGGATTGAGCAAAGTTGTGAAGCTGAAATTTTTTTGTTGTGGGCCTACTTCATTTAAGCAGATGATCTATTTTGTAAGCATGGGCATAGGGAGGGGGCATCTGCCCCCCCCCCCCCTAGACCTTCAAATTTACATTAGATATGGCTAAAAAAATAGATGGTTGGAAAAGCAGTTGATAAAAGGCCCTCCATCACACTATCAACTGCCCCCCTAGACAATATGCTGCCTACACCCATGTTTGTAAGGTTTCACTTTTATAGGCCTAACACATATTTTTAAAGGTCAGAACCTTCTAGATGGAGAAGTAGTGGAGGTGAGTACTTCAAAATACCTTCCTGGGACATACTTTAGCCTGTAGACCTATCCCTTAAAGTTTCAATTTCCTAACCTAATCCCTTTCCAAGATAGCCAAAAGTAGCTAAAGTATAATTTTACCCAATATGCTACTGTTTGCCCTGTTTAGGGCTCCTATGGTGCAAACAGCAAATTTACCCTAATGTAGCCTAGGCTCTAGGCCTACATGCTTTCCTGGAGCCCTTACTTATGCAACTCTACTAGGCCTACCTTTCAAGATGGGGAAAAAAATCAACACTTTGAATTTAAGCCAAGCATTCAAACTAGCCTAGTTTTGGTGATGGACCATGTGCCATTACAATTTCTGGATAGTCTAGTAGCCTACATTTGTCATTTCATGATTCTCAACTTACCATCTTCACTTTTCAATGAAGGATCCGCTAAATCATCATTAGTTTGTCTCCTTTTGAGATGACCAGATTTCATAGGCATATTCAAAATAAACTAGGCTCAAGTTACTTTTTAAATAGGCCTACTAGCCTAGTTATCTAGGTAAAGAGCAGCGTTGCCAATGCTTTGAAATAGACTGTACCGGTTTTCAGACTAAAATTGTACAACGAGGGGTTGATTTCTACCATTTGAATAGCATGTCAAAAATTGCATGGAGTAACAGTTTTATAGCGTAAAGAGCAAGGTATTGAGAAGGGGGCAACCCTTAATGTACGTAATAAATCTGTCAAAATTTCATGTACAAAATTTATGTCAAAATTGTTTAAATTTTCATATACGGTGAGCCAAATTCGGATCTGCATTAGCTAAAAAACGTTCAAAAACTAAATTTAAAAAACAAGTTTTTTTAACTGAAAGTAAGGAGCGACATTAAAACTTAAAACGAACAGAAATTATTTTTTAATTGTTCCAAAAAGTAGAATAGTGACAAAGAGTCATTCTTCAGCGTGAAGAACGAGGCATTAAGAAGGGGACAACCCCTTTCATATACGGAATAATTTCTGTTCGTTTTAAGTTTTAATATCGCTCCTTACTTTCAGTTAAAAAAAAACATTTTTTTTTTATTTAATTGCAGATAAGACTTTGAAACCCCTATAGAATAGGAAGTTGTTTGTGCTCACTAGGCATTTAAATAACAAACAAGAGAATTTGGAGAATTATTGGAGTATTGATTAGATATTAGAAGTAAAACTAAAACCATTAAACAATTCCCAGAGGAGATACCCCACCCCCTTCAGGGGAGTAGCTCTAGCTTTTTTTTGGGGGGGGGCAAGAGTCCATATCTAGATAGTCAAGGGGCATGGGCTATATAATAGCTATTTTCTTTAAATTACCAGGGAGGGGAGTAGCTGACTCCCCCCTCCCCGATACGACGGCCCTGTCGCTCTTAATCCCTACCGACTTCAATCATCAAACTATAATCGATTTAACCTATCTATTTATATTACAAATCTTATTATGAAAAGCACCAAGTCCTATTTTTTTTCAATAATTTTTTTTTTCTTTCAGAAAATTATGTTTAATGCATACTTACCTTTTTTTCCAGTGACTCCAATGAAATCTCTCTTAGAACTGATAGATAATAGAGAGTAAAAAACATTAAATATGAAGAAGAAAATTGACCTGAGAAAATGTTATAAAATAGGAAGCATATTTGCAATTTCGCGATTTAATAGGTTCGCCTGTCATTTTGATGATAACGCTCTGGGGTCTTTCTATACTCGATATGGTGTGAAATCGGAAGTTTCAAAGGCGGCGAATTTGCATAAAGGCTAATTTGGCATATACTGGGAGGTGTAATGGGCCTCTATTTTCCTTTTATTATTAGTTAACCTCCTGTATGATTTATTTGATTGAATAATGAATCTATGCGTTATATCACGAAAAATTACTAAATTTAGGAAAACACCGTAGAGTTTCCTTTAAAATTCAGAATACTTGTAAAAATCCCCAAATGAAAAAGTTTTCCCGTAACAGACCTCAAAAATCCCCATCATAGGGGGAAAATCCCTAGAATGGAAACACTGGGTCTGAGGTGAGTGGGTACAGGATTGTCTAAAATGCCTGAAATTTGAAATGCCTGAAAACGGAACTCATTGCGGCATTAGCGTTACACTGTCGAATCTGATCCGAATGCTGTAGATTTTTTTGTTTTTTCAAATTGGGGATTTTTTTTTTTCAACTATAAATTTCCTGGTTAAAGACTAAGACCATAAAAAAATCAATTGGCTATCATAAAAATTTCCTCTTTAAAGTACGTAAATACCAAAAAATACATTTTTTGTAAAAATTTAATCTTACTTTAATCCAGTTACGCTCAACCATTGAAAAAAGGGCACTAGAAATTTTGATTAAGCCCTCTCCAAAGTTTCTACAACCATCCTTACGACACCAAGTTGGAAAAAAGCATTAATGCCACGTAGTTCTTTACTAAACCGCTTCAGAAGAGGGGGGAGGTGTTTTTGGAACCTCCTCCCCTTTGTATTTTTTGCGCATCAGCATCTCATTGATAGAATCATTGAAAATAAAAAAGAGCCACATCCTGAGGCCCCCTTCTATTAATTCTTTCCCACTGTGCAAACCCAAAGTTTCCCTGATCCAAGGAATGTATCCCATGAAATTCAAGTTGATCGGCATAGCCACTGCAAACTATCACACCACCCTTTATACGTATACAGACTCCTTATCGAATAAATTCTTTATTCTATAGTATCTGATAAATTTGTTTTTAAAAATCTTGGCCGAAAATTTCGGGTGAATGCGCTCAAAAACTTTTCTAAGTTTCCTCGCGATCGGACGAATTCGCGGAGGAGGACAAGGGGACATGACCTTCAGATTTTTCGCCCCCCCCTAGCTTTCGAAAAATACTTATTATGGGGGTATTTTCATTGAAAATATTTTTTTTTGTATTTTGATTAGGGCGCGACCGATATGGCTTTTTGGGGTCCGATACCAATATATGCAATACCTATATAATTTGCCGATAAATTCCCCTTCGGAAAAAAAAAACTTTGCATTATCTGCCCATATTATTACTCGCACGCTTACTTGGTCTATTACAGACCAAAGAACAGTCTCAATAATTCGATGTGGATTCCAAATAATGCAAAAAAAATTATTTAGAAAAAAAATAATTAAACCAAATAAAGTTCTAGTCTGGGCAGTAAAACTAATTTAAGCCGGTTTAGTCACATAAACACAAATACGTGAAAATCTGATTGAAAGAAGTGTAAGAAACTGATTATTCGAAACACTAATTTCAATAGCGAGAATTTGTACTGATATTAAGATGTTAATGTAAAAACTTTCAATTCATACGATATGGTCTCTTACTAACGAATACACGCTAGGCACACAGGATACAGCTAGGGTTTTAAGTTGGAGGAGGGATTTAAAGAATGTGTCGACAAAGTCGTCTAGTATGCCGACAAATGCGGACACATAAAGTAAATTTCAAAATTTCCAAGCTGCGCCTCTGGTTGGATATCATGGCTTTAATCGATTGAATTTTGGATCTTTCACCCAGGCAAGTGAACATTCATTAAACAGAAATGTACCGTTTATTGCATTCTTTTTTGTTGGTTTGTAGAAGTTGTACGTTCTTGAACTCACCATACATTTCGAACATTGCTGCACTAGGTGTATATTGACAAGAAATATACTTTGACTTCATTTGACTCACCTCTGCTGCCCTCTCCACCATGTTCAGACTTAGCTGCTGGCTCCTCCCCAAGGACTGGACAAGCAAAAATTACTTGAGGAAATCTGGCGCCATCTTTTGGATAAGTTACGTATAAAAAGAATTGGCCGATATCTCCTCCCCCCCCCCCTCCCCGATAATGACACTGACCCCCATATCGATTGAACCTGAATTTTCATTAAACAAATTTGAAAAATAAGACAAATTTGCCCCCTTCCCCCTCTAAGATATCGAAAAATACTTTGAAATGTGAACAGACATTCACTTTTAGGTTTTTTTTGGTCTTGTTTAGATTTAGTAAAGGAAAATTGAGAGACTGTTCGATTTTTGATTCTGAAAAGATTGCTAAGATCTGACTATTTTTCATCAAAGTTCGAGCCAAAACGAAAAAAAAAGTACGAGCCAAACATTTTTTATCTCAATATAAATGGAATTTATTTACTTTTTAGTCATTATTTACCATAGGATTATTTACCATTACCTGGTTATAACAGGAAAGATACTTCGATTATTCAATAGACAGGCCATATGAAACTTGTAAAAATAAAGAACCGTAAATTGAAACAAATCCTTATAGATTGGTTTCTACTGTCACCTTTATCTTACTTCTACAAGTGACAAGATAAGATTAGTACAGAGGCGGTTTTAGGAGGAGCACAGGGGGGGGGGGTGCTTGCCCAGGGCGTAGAAAATTTAGGGACGCAAAGTTTTAAATAAAAAATCTAATGGTTATAATAATTTGGTACCTTTTTGAAATTTCATTTCTATTAAAACTAAGTAGAGGGAGCAATTAATAAATGAAAATAATAATTAGTTGATTGATAGAGTAAAAGCGAATAAAAAAGTAATAATCATTAAAATAATTAATAATATTTAAACAATTAAAAACAAATTATTAATTAATTGATAAATCAAAAATGATTTTGTCATTAAAAGAAAGTTTTATTAAAATTTTGCCCAAAAATTTTGTACGACCGGCGTCGGGGGGAGGGGGTAATCAAAATTTTGCCTCGGGTTCACGAGAGGCCAGTACTGTCCCTGGCTTAGTAGCTACAATTGAAAAATAGTAATGAATTGCTGTCAATTTTCAAATCGATACTTGATAAAAACACTAATAAATAAGCTTGCAAAATAAATTTAAAAATACAAAAAGCTTTCAAAATATTTTTCCTAGAATTTGTAGCAGAAGGGACACCACACATGAAAAATGCTAAGCAAAAGAGTTATTCTAAGAGGATGAAACGGTGCATCATCGTCACGCCTATGTACAGGAGGGTGAGGGAGATATAAAGACAGAAGCGGTTTTAGGTGAGGAACAGACGACCCCAGGAGCAGAAATTTTAGGAGCGCAAAATTTCAAATAAATAATCTAACGGTCATAATCATTTTACAATTTTATTTTTATTAAAATAAAGTTGATGGTGCAATTAATAAAATGAAAATGATTAATAAAATACTAGTTAATAGATAAAATATAAATCAGTTAAAATAATTCTATAATAACTAAAATAATGAAATCAAAACAATTAACAATAATCAAATAAGAAATTATCATTTAATTAGCTGAAAATCATTTTTTAATAGATGAGCATTTTGTTAAAATTTTGCGAGATACAAGGCACTAATCAAGATTTTGCCCCAGGCGCAAGAAAGACGAGAACCGTCACTGCATAAGAAAGGATATCACCATTGATTAGCTCGATTGAAATGGTATCGATCTGAAATTAAATTAGATCGAATAATTGTTGCTTCTTTTTCTTTCGGCAATTTTAAAATGAACACATAAATTAATTTAAAGGTGTATTGGGATGCTCTCAAATAACTAATTCAAGCTGAGATCTTAAATTTTAATAATCAAACAGTTCATATAAAGTAAATAACTAACACTAAAAATAGAAAAACACGGGCAGAAAGTTGTACTTTCGTAGTTATCGCATATTTATTCCACTACAACGGAGGAAACATCGACTTCGATACTCTGAAGAGCGTGATAAGGTCCTGAAACGAAATTAAAATAGTGTTTAAATACAAATCGATACACGGCCTTTTATCAAGAATTTCAAAACCCTGAAAATTCCGAAACCGACCATAAAATTTCAGGCGAAATTTTAACAAAATTTTCATTTATTAATAAGATTATTTCGATTGAACAGTTGTAATTATTATTAAATTAGTTTTATGTTTTATTTTATTTTATTTTACTAGCTGTTTAATAATATATTAATTATATATTAACTGATAACAAAATCAGTTGCAACAATTGTATTTTTATTGATATTGGCTTTATTTGTTTTTAGTTTAGTTTGGTATTTTATCTTTGTTTCTCTTGTGCTGAGGACGCCTAGTTTGCATACAGGCGAAATATCCGATTTATTCTAATTTTCATCTTTTCTCTCTACTGGCCGCAGTCTCCTTTGTCGTTTTTTCTCTTTGTTCAGTTTTTTGTCATGGCTGGCCAGTTCGGCTTAAGATATTTCAAGAGTTTCTGAAACTCCTTACAGGTCCAGTTCAAAACTCTTCAATTTGTCAGTCAAAACGTCAATACGATAGTTGTTTTATTAACGTTGTAACAATACAAGTTGCAATATTCGCATTATTTAAACGTTTGAAATTATTTTGGCCTCAAGAAAGGCAATGGGTCCCAAAAGAGTACAGGACAGGGAGCAATACATCTTCTCAAGTCAAAATAATCGCTTAAGCTAGCTTAGAACCAGGCGGCAAGGAGTTCCTGGTACCTCCAGTTTGAACAGAGGCTTTGTGCAATCCTGGGCAAAATAAAATTAAATTAATCAAAAAAATTAAATTATAATCAAATTAATACCATAGTTTTCGACACTTGGCGATGTTCCTCTACCAACAAGAGTAATCCCAATCCTAGTACCTCTTACTCATTATACATTCACGTCTAAAAACATTATACCACTATGGGTTGGCAGTCCGTAATGGATAACTTAGCTAGGAAGAGGTTTCGGCACAAAAAAATCCGAAACCTCAAACCCAGAAGAATTATCCAATGAATAGTATTCAGTGTAAATGCTGTGTCGTTTTCTAGGCTATTCCTCGAGAGGCACCACTCCTCAAAGTCACCCTTAAGCGCTATTCGCAGTTAGGGTTCTGGTTATGCAAACTAATGAAAGGTCCACTCTGACGCCACTAAGAGGCCACGCAAGAAGGATTTCCTTTTCGGGGATAGGAACGGAGGAATGAGCTTATTACGGAACGGAAACCCCAAATCATCTCATAACATCAGAACAGCTCCAACCTTTTACACCCAGCTTATCCTCTTCAGGGCTAAGCATCAACTGACTGAATTTAATACTAACCATCCACAGGGCTTATAATGTCCATAGAGCCAGTGACAATTTAAATACTAACCATCAATTTAAATTTAAATTGATGGCATTAAATTGACAATTTAAATTTAATACTAACCATCCACAGGGCTTATAATGTCCATAGAGCCAGTGACAATTTAAATACTAACCATCAATTTAAATTTAAATTGATGGCATTAAATTGACAATTTAAATTTAATACTAGCCATCCACAGGGCTTATAATGTCCATAGAGCCAGTGACAATTTAAATACTAACCATCAATTTAAATTTAAATTGATGGCATTAAATTGACATTAAATTGACAATTTAAATTTAATACTAACCATCCACAGGGCTTATAATGTCCATAGAGCCAGTGACAATTTAAATACTAACCATCAATTTAAATTTAAATTGATGGCATTAAATTGACAATTTAAATTTAATACTAACCATCCACAGGGCTTATAATGTCCATAGAGCCCGCTTTTTAGCACTAAGATCTTACATCTTTCTGCAAAGATTTCCATTCTTTTAACTCATCTTTGTTCTAAGATGTTACAGCTCACTGATGTTAGCAAAAAGTGTGAAGACTGCCACTGTTCTGCCATATAGAACAATGATGAGAAAACTTTGACGATATGCTCATCATTGTTCTCAGACCGCTGATCAGAGCAGAATGATGAAAGACGTTTGCACAAAAACGACCAAAGATGTAAGATCTTAGCACATTGATGAGTGAAAAAACAGGCCTAATGTCCATAGAGCCAGTGACAATTCAAAGAAGAGAAGACAAACGTTAGTTTTATACGAAGATAAATCATCGTATAAATTACCTGCCAATCTTCCATATCCATACTCATGACAAACTGATTAGGTTCGGCAGCAACTGCTTGGGTAGTTAATGCCTCTTTCTCTTCTTTCGGAACCAGGTCAATCATGGGGATGCCATTCTCATCTAAAGGTTAAGAAAAACACATTGAGTCCCAAAGGTAGTTTTGATATCTTTAGCAAGGTTTGACGTTTATCAAGGTTTTGCATGTGGATGTTTAGTGCACTCACCGGTACTTCCCTATTTCAGGGAATAGGTCGTATGTCAACCCTCCAGTAGCCAAGCATTTAGATCTAGCTTTTTCTAGATTTAGTGTAAAAGGTCTTGATTGAATCTTGTTGAAAATGAAATTTTCAAAAAAATAAGGATGGATTAATGCCTAAGAATAAGATATAGAGACAAAAAAGACACTAAAGACCAATTTCTTTTCCGAAGTATGTTTCGCCAGACAATCCTAAAATGTACTTAACCGCATTCAAATCCAGTAATACATATTCTTCAGCAGTTTTCTGACAATGTGAAATATAATCTGACAATTTGGTCAGATGGAATAATTTTAGAAAAAAAACAAACAAACACAAAACACACAAAACATTTCAACCAGAAATTATTTTAGGACGATTCAACAATAATTAAAAAAAGAAAAGTGATATGTGATACAAATATAGAAAATCGTAAAACATCGAAATTTGGAGTGCAGGGTTAAGTTTCATAGCTTATTCCCGCATAAAAAATTCCCTCTCCCCCCCCCCTTCGAGTAAAATTCCCCCATACAGAAAAATCCTACTCCACGGAAAATTACCCTTCTTCGGGAATCGAATCCATAAATCCCTGTTCCCTGTACAGGACCCAGATAGGATAAAATTTCACATACGACTCATCTAAATATGTTCAAATGACTTATTTTACAGCTAACCATAAACTATGGTGGCTAGTGTCTTCCTGCTATTTTTACAAGTTCATCTTTTCTGAGACTATTGACAAAAGAGTTCATAGGCAACATGTCTATCAATCTGAAACATTTGTATTCATCAGGGTTGCCGCTCCTAGTGATTTATCACTGTTTTAGTAACTTTTTATATTGTCTAAACAAAAAAAAAAAAAAAAAAAAAAAAAACTAAATCATTGCGCAAATCACTAGATTATTGAAAAAAAATCACTAAATCAACCAAAAATCACTAAATCAACCAAAAATCACTAAAATCTATTGTTTTTTTCTCACCGGGTGGCAATCCTGATTATCATCGTCAGCTGTATTACTTCACTACTTTAAAACTATTTTTAAAAAATTTATATTCTTGTTTCTTGTAGATTTTTTTTTAACACTACCTAACATTTTATGCATAATTTTTTCTATGTTATCAACTCAAGGGAAACTTGTGAAATATCTTACCTAAATCAATTTTTGCAAGGGTATCTCTAATTAGAAATGAAAAATGGAAAATGTTCTCAACAGATCTCGCAAAGGACTTCGGGTCAAGAAGAAACTCAAAATAATTGACAGGACGGTTGACTTTTTTCAAATTCTTGAAAATATGCTTAACATATTCTTCTGTGGTCTTGGCTGTATTCGTTCCTCCTAAAGTCTTAAAAAGAAATCAATAAACACAAGTTTACTTTCCTCTATTTTAATGGTAAATCTTTATTATCACGCCAACAAAAATATAAAAAATAAAAGAGTTAACATGGAAAAAGAGAATAATTATTATGTAGCGCACAAAACGAGGTTTTGTTGAGAGTGATGGGGAAAATTTCTATAACACAATTCACTACATCAGGCCACTAATCTTCAATCACCAATCTTATTTTGGTGTTTTTTGCTTAATTTAATTTTTTTTTTGTTTTATTACTATTTTATTATTGCTATTATTATACTTTTATTATTTCAATTTTATTTAATATGTCTATTATTTTTACTTTTTAACCTATTAAATTTTAAACATAGTTTTGAAGTTCGTTGTTTCTTGCTGCTCAGTATAGCCAAATGTAACAATGCAATAACATTATTTCTTGGGCTTAGTGCTGTGGTGAGTTGTTATTAGTGGTAAATATATGGATTAATTATCTCTCTATATATTCTAATTATCTATCTCTATATTCTCTACATCTTTTTTTCTCAACATTCTATTCGTATTACGAACTTTTTTTATTCAGTTTTCCGCCGTTTCGGGTATTATTTTCACCACTTCTTCCATTTAAGTCTTATTCTTTTTAGATTTCCATGGCCATTACATACCTTTTTATTGACCAAAGTCTGTCTCAAAAAGACCACCAGATTTGAAAAGCCAGACCACATATCTACTTTGGTCCACCAATCATGCAGTTTGAATTCTTGCAGAATCTGGTTCAAACAAGTAGCAGCTTGCCTGCCGTATCGCTTGCAAACTGTTAGTGGGGGTTGGGGTTTTTGGATGGGCTACCGGGCTACTACTGTTCTCTAATCATACATACAACAAGTCCTAGTATGAGTACAGTTTTGTTTAATAGACATAACAACCATAGATCTTAATAATCTTAATTAGCAACTACCGCAGCAACCACAATTTACTAAGTTTCAGCTACCACTGCAACAACGATTAAAATTATTTCAAAAAATTATTTTTTTTAATTGCAAAAGGCACTATATGTAGCAATTTCCTTTAAAACGAGAAATTGAACAGCTCTCTATAATCTTTCAGTGCCCCACTAGCTACGGAGAAGTAGAAACAAAAAAAAGATGCTTTCAATGCAGAATATCTTGATTGCAGCCACTTTACTTGTTTTTCAAGCCAATGCATTTTCCATATTGTTCAAACCAAGGGACTGCCGTTCTAATGGTGTACACTGTGTGTTCCATCTGACACCATTTTTAGGAATTTTAGTGGTACAGTGCTATTTAATAACTGTGAAAAAACGAAGCACAGGGACATGCCTTCCTCTGTTTCAGAGGAAGGCATGTGTAGAGGTGCCAGCGCCAGCATTTAAGCATCAAATGTGATTTTTTCCTACGGGAGTCCACTAAGTCTCGAGTTTACAGAATAGACCCATGATCTATATGAACTCAGACAAGAAATTTAACGGGTTCTCTACAAAGCTGATGGGGGACATGTGTGAGTGAGTGATGGTTTATTTCAAGGACAGAACGAGTAATTGTAGGGCTCATATGCACACATTGGCCATACTCATATGCCCGATATTGTGTTCCACATCTAATGTCAGCATCTCCTGATGAGAATTTCTTGAAAATGCATAAATTCGATTTACTCTAGATTCAAATCCTTCGTTCTTTTTTAGACACTCTTTATATAGATTTTGGCAGAGAGTGCGTTCAACCATTCCTTATCGGACTTATTCGGATAGCCTTAACTTCCCGGAACACAATCTGTAAGAAATACCATCAAATAATAACCGGCCACCTGCCAGTTATACAATCATGGACCACTAGACAACTTAAAGACAATAATCACGAATACCCAAATATAAACTCAGCTTATTAACAGAAACCTGAAGAGGTTTCACTTTTCATTTTTACTGCCACTTTTTGTTCCCTTCAAATAATTTTAAAGCTTTTTTTTCTATTTTGAAACTACTTAATCGTTTATTTGCATGTGGCATTACTTATGCCCAATTATTATGCATTTCTGTTATAAGCAGGAATAACTTATCCAACAACCAGGATCGTATTCAAGACTTTTTGTCGGGGGGGGGGGGGTACAAAACTTTAAAAAACACATAAAAATTAGCTTATATTCATTTTTAAGTAGTCCAGACTGCTTCGAGTAGCAATCCCCGTAGCCTCTGGCGTCATTTACGCGAAGGATTAGTAATCAGGCTTGTTGGATAAGTAATCTCGGTGTGCTCGAAAGCGCACTTAGGACTTACATTCTCCGGTTTTTTCTCCGGGGCAATCGTTTGCTTTTGCCGTTTTCCTCGCTCTTTAACAGGCGGTGTTACAGCTTCCAGTTCGAAAGTTCCAATCATTGATTTTAAGCCATGAGTAGGGTTTATGATATGTCCAATATTTCCTGCATATGCAATAAGTTGCTCGTCAGTAAAGGTCGAGCTTTCTGATTGTGACAAATTAAGACTACCACTTATTTTGTTTGCCTATAAGAAAAAAGCAAATCTTGAAATAAAAAATAAAGAGATAAAAAAGTAAGTTAGTATGCACTAAAATCATTGTCAATGTGACAAAATAGAAACAGTCAATTATATTGTTTACCCTACAAAACGACCAAAACATGATATAAAATCCACTTTACCCCCCCCCTCCCCAACAGGTTGAGGGCCCTCCTAACACTGAAGATTAACAAACATTATTTGCTAGGACATGAGTATATTTTTTTTTAATGATTGATGACTGACTTTTCTTCCTAGTGATATTTTTCCATGTATTGTGGCCTTTGGACTTCTAAGGCCGCATTGTCTTTAAATATTAAATTGCCATGACTCCGAATCTAGATTGCTATGCCTGGTGGTATAGATATCATTAGATTTGAAGATTGATTTCTCTTTCGAGTAATATTTTCCTTGTATTGTGGCCTGTGGACTTCTAAGGCCGCATTGTCTTTAAATGTTGAATTGTGATGGCTCAGAATCTGGATTGTTATGCCTGGTGGTATATCATTAGATTTGAAGATTGATTTCTCTTGCAAGTAATATTTTCCTTGTATTGTGGCCTGTGGACTTCTAAGGCCGCACTGTCGTTAAAAGTTAAATTGCCATGACTCAGAATCTGGACTGCTATGCCTGGTGGTATATCATTAGACTTGACGATTGATTTCTCTTTCAAGTAATATTCTCCTAGTATTGTTGCCTATGGACTTCTAAGGCCGCATCGTCTTTCAATGTTGAATTGCAATGACGCAGAATCTGGATTGTTATAGCTGGTGATGAATCATTAGACCTGACCATTGATTATTCTTCCTAGTGTTTTTTCCTTGTATTGTGGCCTGTGGGCTTCCAAGGCCACATTGTCGTTGAATGTTAAATTGCCATGACTCAGAATCTAGATTTCTATTCCTGGTGGTATAGATATCATTAGATTTGAAGATTGATTTCTCTTTCAAGTAATATTTTCCTTGTATTGTGGCCTGTGGACTTCTAAGGCCGCATTGTCTTTAAATGTTGAATTGTGATGGCTCAGAATCTGGATTGTTATGCCTGATGGTAAATCAATAGATCTGATCATTGATTTTTCTTCCTAGTCTTTTTCCTTCTAAGCTATGCATATTATTATAATATTCTGGATATTACCATTATAATATGGATATTATATATAAATATTATTAACATATTATAAATGATTCTTCTGCGGTCTGATAATTTGCAATCACTGCATGCTGCTGTGAACAGCCTTTATGCCGGGTTGTCTGACATCGGGCTGTCAGTTGCTTCTGCTAAAACTGAATTTCTCGTTTTTGGTTTTCATCACCCTCCCCATTCAAAATTCAGGTTGGCTCTTATTCAATTTCTGCCACTGCTTCACTCAAGTACCTTGGACTTGCATTCGGGACCTCAATTCGAACAACAAGGTCATTAACAATAAATGTGTTGAGAGAGAAGTTGAGAAAGTCCTATGGACGTTTTTCTAGAGTTAAAGGTCAATTTGACAAAAAAAACGCTTGTTCAGCTTTATAACTCCTTTTTTGCTCCCCATGTATTTTTTCTGGTGCCATTATGGAAATATTTTACCACGTCTGAACGTCAACAAATTCGGTCTGTCTTTTTCAAATTTTGTAAATATTTTCTTCGTGTTCCTAGTTGGTCTCGTAACAAGTTATATCTCCAAACGTTACGGTATTTTTGAGATATATGATAAGATGGATGTTTTAGAAGGGAGATTCAGACAGCGATCTGAGTCAGTCGTAGATTTTTCGTTGGGATGTATTAATCGTTTGTGAGTCATTGTTAGTGTATCTTTTTTTTATAAGCGTTTATATTTTGTTTATATAGTGCTTGTAAATGTTTATAAATTTCTTTTTCCATACTCCTCTAAGTGCATTTTTTTGTATGTATAGAGGGTTCAAATAAATTATTATTATTATTCAAGATTAAAAACTACAAATTTTAATTTAATTGACTTACAAAAATCGATTAATAAAACCAACTAGACTATACTATTTTGTTATATTTACTCCTTAGTTGACTATTGAGACATGAATAGAAACCTTATTTTCTTCTGATGTAAAAATGTCACTTTCATCACATGATTTTTCGATATACCTACTAATATATATTTGTTGAATAGCCCGACTAAACATAATGGCTATTCCACTCTATTGATCGTTGTATAGTTGGACGATCAGCTGAAGATAAATTAAGTGGTTAAAATATTCGGTTGGGCTTGTTTGTAAACAAGAAAAGCTTCCGCTTACCTCTTTTCACAATTTAATTGTGGCAACAATGGAGAGAATTTACGCAACAAAAATCTTAAAAGTTGTACATTTTATTTTGTATATAGTTGTATATTTACATAGTTGTATATTAGTAGTTGTATTTATATATTGTATATATTAGTAGTTGTATATTAGAAGAGGATCTGTAGAATACGCTACAAATACATTACAATCTTGAAAGTTTCGATAAAACATTACTCCTTCTCACAGAGTTCCCACTTAACAAAATTATTGAGTCAGAGGAATGCAATAGTCTTTTTAATAAAAAAAGATTTATATTTGAGGTTTTAAACTTTAAAACAATAATTAAACAGTAAAATTGAATTATTATTATTTTCTCTTGACAAATGCCTACAGAAAAAAGCTGTTGCAACTAGTGTTTTTTTTTTTTTTTACTAAGAATTAGTTCTTAAATAAATTTTAAATTTCTATCACAAATTTCCATTACATCTATATCCTAAATCTACCTACTCAGTTAGTCAAGGGGTTATACAACGAAAACTTCATTAGGATTTCCCAAGAGCATTAGCTATCACCGACCTATTATTAAGAAACGAAAAGGAAACGCAGAAAGGAGGACCAAATACCGCTGGATAAAAGAAAGAAAAGACGAAGAATTTAAAATATCCATTAGAAAATGATTTTGTATTTTTTCAATATTATAGTCTATTTTTCATAAAAGAAAGAGCATTATGTAAAAAGCTACCCAACATTTCGTAAAAAGCTACCCAAATTTCAACAGGGTATAACTTACTACTGCATCAGTGAAATCATCAACATCAAACTTCTCTATATTCGCGTTGAAGACCTCTGCTTTCTCCCGAATTAAATTGACGATTTGCGAAACCAATTTAGCATCTAAATTAAATTCAGGCGCTGCTTTAACTAAAAATATAAAAAATAATCTAAATATATGTATGAATTTGCCTTTTAAACATAAAATATTGAATTTCATAATATACGAGTATACTTTATAAATAGTTAAACTCCAAATATAATACAAATAACCTCCTAAAAAAATATAATAAAAATACATGCATAAATTTTCTTTTTAAATACAAATATTTAACTTCACAACATATATTATATAAAAAGATTAACTCAAAATAAAATATAAAAACGTCGCAAACTTCTATACTATACTTCTCAAAACTTCATTGGCCTTAATATTGCAAAGCAATTCATACTAGCTAGCATACAATCTTGTTTAATTTGTGCAAAATCAAATGCGTAAAAAATTCAACACTAGTTTAAAACCAAATGATGGAGTGATGCAACAGACTAGCGGCATATCAGATGCTTCAGTACCCGGAGCCACAAATTAGGAATAAAAAACTACATATAATCTTTAACTTTTTTTATATTTTTATTTGTTTTTTTATCATTATGTTTTGTTATTTTATAGATTGGTACTTGTATGATATACCCCCTGCAAATCAAGTTGTTCATGCATTGACGCACTGTAAAACGATTCCTTTCGCTAGTTTCTTTCAACTTAGCGTGAGAAAAGACAAAGAGAAGTGACAGAATAGATGAAAAATATATAATTTGGGCTATATATTTGCACATTGGGGGGTGAGGTAAAGTATTTGGACAGTGTGAAGTCAGAAACCAAATCTTACTTAATAGTATTAGAAAAATTGTAGCTAACACGTTTTGTACGCAGACCCACTGTACTTTACCCCCCCCCCACCCCCCCCCCCCTTAATGTGCAAATATATAACCTAAATTTGTTTCCAAAGTATTATATTTTTAACATGCTTAGGTATATTTTGTTACGATTAACAGAACTTCACTTCTTGAGACGCAGGGGGTATATCATACAAGTACCTATAGAACTATTGTTATTATTTATACTTTATTTTAATTATTATCTTTAGTTTGCAAATCTAGAGTTTCAGTCCTGTCCATCCCCGTATTCCAAAACTTGTTGTTGGAAGATGCAGATCACGCATATATATCATGCATTTATACATATATATTTCACAATATATTTTTGACACAGCAACTCCTTTGGTATTTCTGAAACCGCCTCTGCCTTCGACTTATATCGATGTTTTCTGACCACACAACTTAGAGAGGAACAAGGGATGTATACCCAACCATCCATTTCCACATTTAAACAGAACTATTTTAAATTTTAAAGCGAAACATTTATTCATTGCATTCATAACAAAGAAGTAAACAGAATCTGTTTGTTAGTATAAAAAAGTTTTCATAAGATACATCATTTTTGAAAGTTTATAGGAGTTAACAGCTTCATTGCTGTTAGACTTTGTGCAGGAACAAGATGAGCATTATTTTTTTGTTTTGTTTTTACAAAAATATTTATTTATAGATCCCAAAAACAGTCATCGACAATAAATAAAACCTTTTACTGACAGACTAGAGCCATTAGTAACGAGTGAACCCGCTTTGTCAGCCCATTTCTGGGGCACCGGGATATCGTATCAAAACTTGTAACCAAGTGAAGCTTTGTCAATTAGGGTTTTACATTCCCCATCCTGTCAAAAACGTATGTAAATTGTTCATTGGTTTTGACGTAACACACGCACACGTCAGGTGGGGACGGGGTGAGGGCACTATCCCCAAAATTGGGAAGGTTAGGTTTTATGGTTTCAAGCTTGTATTATTCATAATAATATGATTTTAGTGGTCAGATCTACCAAAATGTTGAAGTCCAAGAAGAAAACATAAGAAAGTATATTTTCTTTGCAGCGTTGTGGCAGAAAAATTGCAAAAAAATAATTTGAATTTCAGTAAATTATATTGACTGCACATCTAAAGTTCTTTTAACGTCATCCAGTTTCCTAAAACTCTCTATATATTCCCATAGGACGATATTTCATAAGTTATTAAATTTTTATCTGTAACTCCTCCAAAATTACAGATTTTTTAGGTAAAGATCAAGAGAGTACAATCTATGTGCTGAGTAAACCTTACATTTAATTCCCTATTGAAAAAAAAAAAAAAATCATGTTGACTCCTTTAGGTTATTCGCCTAAGTTAGACAAAAATGATAATGTATATTGTGTATATTTTAAAACCTAGAAACAAGTAAAAAAAGGTTTTATTATGGAAGTAAATAGTGATATTGTGTATATTTTAAAACCTAGAAACAAGTAAAAAAAGTTTTCTTATGAAAGTAAATAGTGAGGTTGAAACTTAAAACAGACAAAAATTATTGCCTTGCAATGTATATCTAAAAACTGGTTTAAATAAACTTACCCGTGTTATTTCCCTATAGTTGTGGAATTCTAAAACAGTAGCACTTTACTGAAAACACAAAACTAACACAACAGAAAAAAATTAGGAGTAAAATAGTCCTTAAGCAGCCTGCAAAAATAGAAGATTAGTTCATAAAGCTTAGTATACATCAAAACACAAATTTTAATATACAATTTAGATTGTCTGGAAAACTCGAAAGCTATAGTTTTCAGGATTCTGCAAATACATGGAAATATCACGAGTCAATCGATTTGAACCAGTATTGCAGATAAACCTGTAGGTTGCATAAACTGCAAAACATAAATTTTTGCTTGTTTTAAGTTCCAACTTTGCTCTTTACTTCCATCATAAGAACTTCGTTTTTCAGACTAATTCATAAAGCTTAGTATACATCAAAACACAAATTTTAATATACAATTTAGATTGTCTGGAAAACTCGAAAGCTATAGTTTTCAGGATTCTGCAAATACATGGAAATATCACGAGTCAGTTTATTTGGACCAGTGTTGCAGATAGGATTATAGGTTGCATAAACTACAAAGCATAAATTTTTGCTCGTTTTAAGTTCTAACTTTGCTCTTTACTTCCATCATAAAAACCTCGTTTTTTTTAAATAATCAATAATTATACTACTACTGCTAATACGGTACTAAAAAAAACTTACTGTAGCACAGAACCGCCTGAGGCCAACACAGCTACGCCCGTTACTTCTCCCTCTTAATCTATCCAAAGCCTCCCTCTTTAAAACCTAACCAGAAGTTTCCATTCCCCTTAATTATTTCCATACGACATGGACAACATAGACTTTGGCCTTGAACAGTTGCTTGACAAGGACGATCTTGGGCAATCTGTCATCCTTGATCGGCAGAACGTGTCCTACCCCTCTCAACTTTCCTCTCTTTATAGCCCTAGAAAGTAGGATTGACACATATTTTAGTACAGCTTACTGTTTGAGATACGGCCAGTCAGTCAGGTACCCCAAGCAATCCATAAGCTATTTCTCTGGAAAACATCTGGCAAATTCTCCTCTGTTTTTCGGAGCACACACGCTTCAGAGCCATGCTTGACCACTTTCATCAGTGTAGCATCCAATATTCAAAACTTGGTGCAAAGACTTGGAATTACCATTAAAACAGCAAAGGAAAATATAAGAAAGTCTTAAGGTTTATGTAACTCCTAAATTCAACCTTTAGCAAATGGTTAAGATAAAATCTAAAATTTAAAAGTACAAACCTTGGGAGACAAGTTTCTTGGCTTCATCAAAGACATGAGTGGCTTGTCCGCTTCCAAATTGGATAATCTCTTCTCTTTTACCTTGAAAAAGAGTTACACATTAACAAGCAGGTATGTCATTATATTATTAAAAAGAAGCCACCTACAACAAGTTGCAAGGATTGCTACTTCCTTCTAGAAAAATTAATTAGCAAGCCCTTCAAAAATTACAACAACAGAATTACGGAGTCACTATAAAGACCATAAAATCAAGGAAGAGTCTAAGTAGTAAAATATTTTTTGGAGGGGGGGGGGGCACAAGAAATAGCTACAGGAAATAAATTACTAAAAAGCTAATAAATATAGTTTTTTATGACTTGAAACTAAAAATGCAAATTTGGGAGTTCACATGCTGTCATTAAGTGTATGAAGTCTTCAATAGTCATTTTGAAGGCTTTCACATAATTCTTGTTTTTTTTTTAGTTTTCCGTCTTCAATCTTCATTGGTGAGCTGAAATAAAAACAAATTTGGGATCTTATCCTTCCTTTGTTCATTTGCGTTCATATTTGATACTTGTAGTTGTATTGAAAGATCATGCTGTCAAAATGGTCTAAGCACATAAAGAGTCAAGTAGAAAAGCAAGGTCATAGGAATTCACAAAGGGCTAAGTAAATCCTTTTCTAAGTTTTCTCACCCCCCAAGTCTAGGTGCAGGAGCTGTAGTGCTACTATTGGAAGACTTACATTTTTAAATGTTAGCAGGTGCTGTTAAAGGCTGTTGTTGGAATCCATCTCTGGAATACTGCATTTTATCACTTGAAACCACTATGTGACACATGGAAAGAGCCTACTTTGCTCAAATGTCTCAGTAGGGTCAACAAAGTTGACCAATAGCAGAAGAGATCAATGGACATATTTTCAAACGAAAAGAAGAGACTGAATTTTGAAGATGAATATTACTCTTTTTTGTCAGAGACATGTCGACAAAATGTATACAAACATCTATAAAAGGTGGTACCTTTCCTTTTGATTATACTTTCATCACAAGGAATATTTTGCTACATAGAATTTTTGTAAAGTTGATCAGTTGGAAATGTTACACAAGGTTAGCTGTGACATGCACTTTATGAAATTTGTATTAACTCAGTGAATGGTTAGCAATTTGCCCAATATACTGGACTCTGACAGGCATCTGGCCAAACATTCATCATATATTGGAGAATACAGACTTTGCCAGAACAGCAAAAACTATTTTAGCTTCAGATATCCAGATTCAGCTTTAATAGAAAATTGGCCAAAAATGGGGTTGCTTGCAATTTTACCCTAGTTATTTCTTAAGATGAATTGGGATTCTAATAGGAACCCCTAAGTATTCTCGAAAGATTCTTGAATCTGTCATAAGTTTTACGGTCAAAATACTCCAAATAAAAAATCTTGGACACTTCCCTGTTCTTGAGAACAAACCTTAAGATGCAACTCCCTAAAAAAGGTAACATAAACGAAAAGCAGCATCAGCTAACTTTGATTTTATTTTGTATGTAGTCAGGTCCAGCAGTCAAAAAAAAAAAAAAAAAAAAAAAAAAAAAAAAATCCCCGCAGATATGTTGGTTTTCTTTGCTTTATGAAATATTTTAAGCTGAGATTGTGGTGCAAATGATCCAATCCATCAGTTTTTTTTTTAAGTTTACCTGTAGCCTAAGCTCTTACGTCAATTTAGACTTCTTTGCTGTCCTTCAGCCCCCCCTCCCACCCTAGACTGATAAAAAATACTCTTTTTGGGGTGTTTTCGGTGAAAGCTGCCTTTTTTGCATTTTTATTGGAACAAAATAAAAAAAAAAACAATTTTACCCCACCCCCTTTTATACTGAAAAATAAATCGCTTTTCGCTTAATTTGTAGTAAAAAAATGTACAAGTCACTAACCTGACTTAGATCAATTTGATTAGATCAGCATCATAAGGTAAAACTTTTATCTTGAAGAGCAAAGGCTATCTAATATGCTTAATTATTTAGAAAGTTACTTTCTGGCAAATAGATGAAAGCTAAATGATACTGATGCAATCTTAACCAATATTAGGGTGGGTAAAAATGGGCTTTTTCACCATCTAATCTTTATCATTTACACTGATAATTTACAACTTAAATTACAATTATAAAGCTAGTTATACCAGGTAACAAGTTTAACACACAAGACAGACAAAAGAGAAAAACACATATGAACAGCATACTTGGCACATAGAGGAATATACAATAATTATAAATATGGATAGTGCCAAGAAGAACAAAATAAAATTTATTTATAGAAAACTACCTTAGTACATTTTTAATTAGAGGAAATATTGTAAAAGCCTTTTTCATTACAAAACACACCATAATAATTGCCAACTTTCATTTTGTGTGGCCCTTGCCCAAGATTTGTGGATGTCATTTCATCCATGAAGGCATTTATATTGGACGTTTGAACTACAGCTCTTTACTAAGATATTGCACAAGCTCATTAAGACAATTATTGGAAAGAGAATTAAAACCATTAGGAAAAGAATCATGCAGAAAAAGAAACATATATTCGAGAAAGAACATTTAACTTAATTTGATCTGCTACAACCACTGAACTTCTCTAGGGCTCTGAGTGGTCCTCCAGGGAGTGTAAACTCAACTGGATCAGTAAGTGCACCTGGTCACTAAGGAATCCTGAATAACTCTAAGGAACTCTAGAGTTCTACAAGGAGAAATCCTTAGATTGCTCTAAGCTGCAATTTAAGGTAATATAAGTAGGAGAGTTAATTTCCATTATTGAATTCTTTAGCCTTTTACAAACAAAATATACAGGATGCAAATAACAAAGAAAGGTTATAAGCTATACCAAGGAAGGCTCAAACACATATGATATAAATGCTATAGGGAATATTATTTTTGACACAAATATTAATGCAATTAATAGATACTTACTAATTATGTCATTTAAAAGCTTTAAATACTTTAGCCTCAAGTCACTACTTGCATCTGAAAAAAGGAAAGAAAAATTAGCTATAAACACAAGTGATTAGCCGAGTGATTAGTCATTAGCAAAGTAATTAGTGATCAGGAATAAAATAATAAACCTTGAAGAAACTATACAAACCGTTGCCAACAGCTGCTCCTAGTAAAGAATAAAAACTAATGAGAAATTATAGAAATACATAATTAAAAGAATCATTCATATTAAAAATTAAAACTAGTGTATTAGCTAAACCTGCACAGGATTATGATGCTGACAATATTCTGATTTGATCCAATACTATATTATCTCTTTTTTTATGGCTTGATTTAATTGGATGTTCTTTATCTTGTTCATTTAGGTTTTATTTTTACTTGAATACAGCTGTTGAATATACAGCAAAATATTAGCTTAGCTTTACTTTTTGTCACTATTTTTGCAAAAAGTCTCTGTTCCACACAACTTCATGTTTTTTATGAGACGAAAATAGGGTGTGGTTTTTGTTGTTACTTCAAATCCATAAATCCAATAATTACACCTGTTTGTTAACAAAGAAGGACCCCTCCCCAAAAGATTGGGCAGAAGACCCTAGAGGGGCCATCCACTTTCTACGACATATTGTACCTCTCGTAGCGCCACGTGTGCCATGCAGATCTGCCACTTGCGGCAGACTTGGCACAGTGCTTGGCAAATGCCTCCTGGTGTTTTCTGAGAGTTGGCAACTCCCTCTCCCATCCAAGAAAATAACGATATAAAATGTATTTGTGGTAAAGTGGGTTAGGCCTGACCTGACTAATTTGGCGTACCAGCTGGGATTATTCGAGGGACTAAAATACGATGGTAGAGAGGTTGGCTATAACATAATATTTCTATTCATATAACACACAACCGTACAGAGTATGGCTGTAAAGAGCCCACTGGGACTAATTGTAGCATAAAATAAACAAATACAATAATACTCTAATGCAAGTTACACAACATTTAAAACACCTACGATTTTTGAACAGATAACCCAAGGGATTCCCAAGATAAACAGACCAGAGGTCAGTCCAACCTAAAATTAGTATCAGGCTCCCCGTTCCCATAAAATGTATCTTTTATACCAAGCATCAACCACATCTTATCGGGCCCACTGACGCAAATAGCTAGGAAGTGGTGATTTCTCAATTTCCTTTCAAGTCTACACATCCCAGGATGTACTCTTTATCTTAATAAAAAGTGGTATTTCAAAACTTTGTATTTTGCGTCAATATTTTTACTAAAATCCAATTTTGACTTAATTAGTCAGCTTCACCACATATTTTGTACTACCCAGCCCTCTATGACAAATCCTTTGATGCCATTCTCAGGAGTTAGACCTGAGATCAAACTTTACATGGGGTACCCCTCCTGGGGTACCTGTTTTCTGAAACTTTGCACCTCCCTTCCCCATCCATCAAAATGGCAATATAAATGCATTTTGTACTACCCAACCCTCTATGCCCTTTGATGTCACTCTCAGAGTTGGAATTATCTGTGCTTATGATAGACACAATTTATTGAGTTTTGCCTGGGGTTGAGCCCTCACAAAAAGATTTACTAGAATATATCAAACATCATATGATATAGGATCTAAACCATGATCAACACTAGGCCTATAGATCATTAAAAAAAGAAATGTTCAATTTTTAAAAATTGAAATGAATTGAAAAATTGAAAAAATTGAAATCCTCCAATTTGGATGACCTTAGCATAAGGATTTATTTAGTATGAGCTTTTAGGAAAACTTCATAGGGATAGCAAGAGGGATTACATGATTCAAATTAGGATTACGAACCAACTGTTGATGAAAAATAATAAGCAGACAAACATACAAAATCAGCTAAATCTTACAGCTAACTCCAACTATAGGGGGGGGGGGGGCTGAAATACAGCAGTCATAGCAGGGACTATTATACCTGGAATGAGTTTTGAATGTGTAATAAAATTTATCCGAGTGTTGAATTGAAGTGAAAATGAAAAACTTTTATATTTCCTTTTTTCTATTTAGTTTCTGTCTTACAACAAGAATTTACATTTATTTAGGTAATCTTGGAGTAAGGTTCTTTCCTTAACAGGCTATGATAACAAGACACAAGCAGTGCAATTCAATTACCCATTCAACACTCTTTCCAAATAGAAAATTCACTACAGCAACAAATACACCCCTCATGTCTTCCAGAAATATCACTAGCTAACATTTTTTGGGGGAGTGTAATGGATTTTACTTACTGGCTGGTCCCTTTTACTGGCAGATTGTAAATCAAACAGTTCGTGGTAACGAACTGTAAGTAAGAAGCGACCCAGCTCAATGGTAAAATAAACTCTAGAAAACAGTATTTTGATACAAATAGATACACCAAAAGAATTAGATTTTAATGCTGATTTCAAATATATAAATTTCATCAAGTCCTACCCATCAAAAGTTACGCGCCTGAGAAAATTTGGCTGATTTTCGAAAAAAGGGGGAAAGACCCTCTAAAAGTTATAGAACCTTAATGAAAATCACACCATCATATTTCGCGTATCAGAGAACCCTACTGTAGAGGTTTCAAGCTCCTATCTACAAAAATGTGGAATTTTGCATTTTTTGCCAGAAGAAAGATCACGGGTGCGTGTTTATTTGTTGTTTTTTTTTCCAGGGGTGATCGTATCGACCCAGTGGTCCTAGAATATCGTGGGAGGGCTCATTGGAATGGAAATTAAAAGTTCTAGTGCCCTTTTTAAGTGACCAATAAAAATGGAGGGCAACTAGGCCCCCTCCCACGCTCATTTTTTCCCAAAGTCACCCGATCAAAATTTTGAGATAGCCATTTTGTTCAGCATGTTCGAAAATATTATAAATATGTCTTTTAGGATGACTTAATCCCCCGAAGTTCCCGGAGGGAGGGCTGAAAGTTATGAACTTTACCCAATGTTAACATATAGTATTGGTTATTGGGAAGTATACAGACGTTTTCAGGGGAGATTTTTCCTGGTAGCGGGGGGGGGGGGGGTCGGGGGTTATGTGGGAGGATCTTTCCATGAAGGAAGTTTTCATGGGGGAAGGGACATTGCTATGAACGGGACGCCGGAGCGTAAAGAGCGAGGCGTTGAGGAGGGGACAGCCTCTTTCATATACGGAATAATTTCTTTTCGTTTTAAGTTTTAATGTCGCTCCTTACTTTCAGTTAAAAAAAACTTATTTTTTCAAAGACCATACTGGCCACATATGACATATGAATATACACATGCTGTATTCCATACATCATGCATGCTCAGTGTAGTCTTGGAATGTGCTTACACCAAGCTTACATATTTGACCAATGCTGTTTTAGATTTTTTTTTTTCAATTATGTTAAACAACATGCAAATCTTATTGTCAGTTTAATTTTCTACAAGACTGCAAAAGGAATCGTTTCTTCCTCCTTGTTTGCATTTCAAACTTCACTTAGGCATGCAATCTGAAGGCCTGTTTATCTAGAGAATGGGTTTTTTCATATGTCATGTATAGCCAGTGTGGTCTTTGGATATATTTACGTCAAGCTTACAAGAAGCCTTTGACCAATGTTGTTTTAGAAATTTTCAGTTATGTTAAAACACATGTAAATCTTATTTGTCAGTTTAATTTTCTACAAGACTGTAAAAGGAGTAGAATTTGTTTTCTTCTTTGAATTTCAACCTACACTTAGGCACATAATCTGAGGGCCTATTTATCCAGAGAATGTTTGTTTTGTCACACGAACTGATTGGAAATATTGCAATTAAAATTACCTCATTTTTTTTTTTTTTACTGACCAAGACCAATCTTCTTTCATCATTAACTTACATCACATATTTCCATCAGCCCATTCACCCTAATAACAAAAAATAATGAACCAGTAAAATAGTGTTGTTTTGCACCACTCTTCAACCTACTCAATTTTTTTTACCAACAGGTTGAAAATATTAGGAGGGGGGAGAATGTCCCCTCAGCAAACTTCTGTATGACTTATAGCCCATCACTATACCCAAGCAATTTGAGAGAGGGAAGAATATAGCCCCAAAATTATCCCTTACTTTTATTTGTGTTGTATATTTGGAAATTAAACTATAAAACTCTATTATGAGGTATTTTACGTATCTTGATTGATTTGTTACCTAAAAGATAAACATGACATGCAATGCACCTTTAAATGCTCTTTCTACATAGGCTATACTAATTTTTGAAATTACAAATGCATATTAGCAACCTTCCTTATGAGGTCAGATACAGGCCATGGCTAGGAACAAAGTTTGACTGATGTTGATAGTCTTTTTCTCTCTCAAATTTGGCTTTATGAACCAACTATTAATGAGGAACCAAAAAAAAACAATAAATGCCACAATAAGGGTAGTGGTTGGCAACCTTCAGGTTCCAAGCTGAAAGCAACTCTTTTGTCTGCAAAGCGCCGCCCTTGGGAAAGTCTTGTTACATTACACAATGCATGTTACATGTTACACAATCAAAACGAGAAAAAAAAAACACAGAAAATATATGTTAAAAATTTTTTCCTAAACCTTTTGACAAGAATAATTAGACAAGGAATATCAAATATAATTAGACAAAAATTAGACAAGGAATAATCCACATATTAGAAATGTGGATTTTTTTTTAACATTTGCTATAAATAACCAATTTGCTTGATATTCAACTTATCAGTGAATCTTTCCAGACTACCACTGGACTTAGAAAAGTGCCCATATTTAAAAAAGGTAGAAAAGACATAGCTGAAAACTACAGACCTTCTTCTTCTTCTTCTAATTCACAGCAGGCGGGCTATTCAGTTGGTACTATTTAGCCCTCTTCTTTTTGCTTCACTCTGTGGGCTACAGAGCTACTGTCTTGGTTGTCTCTTATTTATTAGATATTCTCAGATATCTTTCAGTAGATCTTTTGACTCAAGGAGTTCAAATATAAGATGATAGATATCGATTTCTGTGCTCTGTGTGCAGGTATAGTTGGCTAGGCTCTTGGCTGATAGTGAGATTTTGTGGTGTTTGAAGTATTTTAACAGTTTACAAAGCAAGGTATGTTGTGCAGACGTCAGCATATTACATTCAAATAGGCAATGGTCAATTGTTTCATTATTCATATTACAATGCCTGCAAAGAGGGGACAGGGGAATTGAACCACTTGAATTAGAAAGCTTATATGAGAATGCAAGGAAATTTAGTCCATTGAAATTATTGGGAAAGGGGGAAAGGGTAGGATTAATCTTATTAAAATTAATATCTGATAGCCTCCATCGGTAAATATCTCTAATTGGGATTGGTCTCCCACTTGGCTGGTCAATATTTATAGCATTTTTTGCTATTTCATCAACCTGATGATTACCACTTATGCCAGAGTGGCTAGGAATGTACTGAAAATAAGTTTTTATGCCACTTGAAGCAAGATTATCAATAATACTGAGACAATGATAAGTGTCAATGTCCAACTTATATTGAGGAGCTGAGGCCAGCAACTCAAGGCTTGATAGAGAGTCGGAATAGATGATAATATTATTCGAATTTGCAATCAAAGGTTGGTTTTGCTTAAGGTGTTCTAATGCCATGATTATGGCATTTAACTCAGCAGACATTATAGATAAATTATTAAATAATCTCTCGCCCATTGCAATTTTCAGGTGAGGAAGGAAAACACCACTTGCAACCTTCTCATTCATTTTTGACCCATCAACAAATATTTGGAAGTGATTTTTATAGGTAATTGTATTAAGTTCTGCAAATTTTTTCTGGACAAAAGCAATGGGGGTTAAATCTTTATTCCATTTTGAAAATTCAGTATTTATTATGGGAAATGACCAATTCCATGGAGGGGATTGGGGGAAAGTAGGTGCAATAGACTTTGCTGGTACAGGGAACTTCTTTTGAATATTGGCATACTCATCTGCAATACCTCTATACATGGCTGGATTTCTTAACCAATTATGTAATGTGTGTGAGCTATTTGATTCAATTTTTGTAAGATGTTTTGTCAAGAGAAAGCTACGTCTCTCCCTTATTGTTGTTAATCCACTCTCCATAAGCAGAAACTTGGTGCTTGTGGGTTTCCTAAGACCAAATATGAGACGTATTATATCATTTTGTGTTGTTTCAATTTTTTGCATCTGGGTCTTTGCACATTCACCATAGACGATGAGCCCATAGTCAATATGGGGTCTTATATGTGATTTATAAAACTGGAGTAAGGTTTTCTCCTTACAACCCCAGGGTGTGGATAGAAGTCTTTTTAGTATATTTGCTTTTCTATAGCATTTTTTTTATTGTGTTTGAAATGTGGAGGTGGAAATTAAGTTTTGGTCAAGCATGAGACCTAGGTAATTAATATGGTTATCTTCTGGAATAGTTGTTTTATTTAGAGTTCGTTTTGCATTAACATGGTTTCGCTTCCGGTGAAATTGGATTATTTTTGACTTGGTGGGTGCAATGGGTAAATCTGAATGTTGAGAGAATTTTTCAAACTGGAAAAGTGACTTTTGCAGATTTGACTGTGCTATCTGAAAGGTGTTGCCAGATGACCATAGCACCAGATCATCAGCATATTGTAGATTCGTGTGGGGTAGGTTCATGTCCCAGATATATAGGGCAAATAGGAGGCAACTGAGGACTGCTCCCTGAGGTAGGCCTTTGGATATTGTCTTTTGGGGTGAAGAGGCTGAACCAACACAAACAATGAAACTTTGCACTTCTATGAAGGATTTAATAAAAGATACTAGCTTAGGGGGTACTCCAAGGTTTGCAAGTTTATTTAAAAGGATTTGGTGGTTCATATTGTCATATGCCCCTTCAAAATCTAGGAAAGCTGCCACTAGGATTTTATTTTTTGAGAAAGATTTATTTATTGCATTTGTTAGCAAAATGAAAGCATCTGTTGAGGAGTGGTATTTCCTGAATCCAGTTTGAGTGTGTGGGATCATATTATTTTTTTCAACAAACCAGAGGAGTCTGTGATAAATCATTTTCTCCATTATTTTCCCCATCACAGGTGTAATCATTATGGGCCTATAAGACTCAGGGTTATCTTTTGGTTTATTTTTCTTTAGGATTCGTAGGAGGGACGAACATTTCCATATATTGGGGAACCTAGAAGATGCCCAAGCGTGATTATAACAATTTAGCAGTTCTTGTTTGTATGAAGGTGTGAGATTCTTTATCCATGTAGGGTGTATATTGTCATATCTGCTGCTAGTTTTGGTCCAAATATGATGTATTGCATTATTCAATTCCTGGATTGAATATGGGTTAGTTATGTACTCGGATCCTGGGCGTGGTTGGTAACTTGGGTTCATAGGAATTGTGGACAGTTTGCTTTGATTATTTGATGTTAGCTTATTAACAAAAAGAGTTGCAAATAGGTTAGCCTTTTCATGATCATTGTCATAATGGGTATTATTATGTATAAGCTCATACAGGAGTGGGTTGGGGGAAGTCTTTTTCTCACAGATGTGGCTTATGACTTTATGTATAATTGGCTCATTTGTTTCTCTGGAGAGATTATTTGCAAAATTATTCCAGTATTTATATTTAGCATCTATTATAGTCCTTTTTAGATTAGATTCTGCTTGTAATTTTTTTAAATATGTAGTAGGTGATGGTTTTTTTCTGAATTCTGTCCTAGCTGCCTTTTTATCCTCCATTTATTTAGGCACTCATTTGTCCACCATGCTTTAGGAATTTGTTTAGGGAATGTTTTCTTAGGTGTTGTCCTGGGGATAGCATGATTAGCTGTATTTATTAGTAAAGATGTCAAGGCTTCAGCATGTGTGTCAACTGCTGTGTTAGAAATGCATGAACTTTGGGTGAAACTTGTAATTTCATCATTTAGCTTATTTTGGAACATAGACCAATTTGCTTTAGTGTTGATATATTTGGAGGTATGAGATGAAGTTTCAGCAGGTTCATTTAGGGAGCAAACTATAGCAAAGTGCTCTGTACATGAACTATCAATTTTATTTATGTAAATTTTGTTCAAAAAATTTAATGACACAATTTGTAGGTCAATTGTGGAGAATTTGCCACTTTTGGGGTTGAAATATGTATTCAGGTTTGGAGGGGTAGCAACAGCTAATTCATTATTATTTGAAGTCATATGCTCAATAAATTTACCAGCTTTATTTGCTGGTTATTCCCCCACAAAAGGCTGTGGGCATTGAAATCACCACAAATAATGATATTATTTAACATATTAGAATTAGTTATAAAATTAAAGAAATCCTTGGCATCTGTAGTTTGACCATTAGGGTTATAAAAGCTTATTATGTAGGTTTTTAAATTATTCAGCCAAACACTGATACCAATTACATCAACATCATTTTCAAAATCTGGAAAATTGATGCCACAAAATTTTATATTATTATTCACTAATAAAGCTACCCCACCTCCTTTTCTCTCTGAAGATCTATTCTTTCTCAGGATAGTATATCCCAGAGACTTAATTTGTTGATTTTGGGTTAAATGAGTTTCCTGGAGGCAAGCAATATTAATCGAATTATTATTCATAAATGATATTAGTTCATTTAGCTTATTTTCTGTGAGTGATCTTACATTCCATTGGAGTATTGATAAATGTTGTGTTGTTGATTTATTCTTCATATGACTGTGTATCAATGTTCAGCTTTGTTAAAAGTAAAGCAAGATCTTTTTTTGCTTGAATGAGCATATCATCTGGAATGTAGATTTTTGCCAATTCTGCAGTAATTTTTGTTTTCTGTAGTTGATGTATGTTCATGGCCTGAACTGCATTACAGTTTAGAATGAATAAGCATATATTTGGGGATTGCATTTTTGGTTGTGCATCCTGTTTGTTGGTTAAGGGATTGATTCCTGGTAGTGTTTCTGGTTTGTTTCTTCTTGGGAGGGAGGGCCAGGCTGGCCTCATCTCACCGGACAAGGAGGCTTGTTGGCTTGGTGATTCCTTCTGATAGGGATTTGAGCTAGGGGGCTTAGAAGATGGTGTTTTATATGGGGTGCTTGATGCATTGGGGGCATTTGACTTGGGGGTTTTGGTTGGTTTCATTACAGGCTTTATTTGGTATCGTTGGGCAGCATTTGCTTCCATTGCTGCAAAGGGGTATGGGATGGCCTTTTCTGTTGATATTTGGAGTGTTAGAGCTCTTTTCTTGTATGCAGGGCATAATGATTTATTTGTAGATTCATGTGGGCCTTTGCAATTGATGCATGTAGGCTGAGTGTTGTTGCAAGTTGTCAGCTCTTTAGGATGGAAAGCTTTACATTTACTACACTCTCGGAGAATTTCATTACATTTGTTTGTTTGTGTCCCAGTTTGAAACACTTCTGACACTGGATAGGCTTAGGTTTGTATTCCTTGTGTGGTTTGATTTGCCCAAATAGGAATAATTTTTCTGGGATATCAATTTTATCCTTCAGTGTGAATAAGAAGGATCTACTAGTTTTTAGGCCATTAGAGTTAGGTTTTCCAAGTTGGGTAAAATCCTCAACTGGGATTGTGTTTCCAGCCCTATCTGAGAGCCCTTCTTTTAACTCCTGAGTAGATATCTCTGGGGGAACATTATAAACTACTATTTTTGTTGGTGATTGTTTTGGGTTCCAATTAGATGCAATAATTGGGGTATTCAGAAGGGATTTTAGGTTAAATATTGTATCTGCTGATTTCTGATCTTCTACAGCTATTAGTAGAGATCCATCACGATTAATATTAAGAGAGAACATTGATTTTAGCAATTTAAAAATTGCAACTCTTATTGCAGTGATCATTTTTATTTCAAAGGGGGTAATGGGATTAATTTTAAGGTAAATTCCTAAGTTTTTGGAGGGAGGATCTTGGGCAGGGAGACGGGAAATGCTTTTAATTGGGGAGATTTTTTCCTTTTTTTAGAGCTTCTAGAGAGGACCTCTTGAAACCCATCACTATCATCATTTATGGTTACATTAGCCCCTACACTTATCATTGTCCTATTCTCCAAATTGGAGCTATCATTAGAACTTTTAGATAATGTGCTTGACCAGCCAGGATGGGTATCTTTCACTTTGACACTTACAGTGGAATTTGATTTGGGATCTGGGGGGACTTTTTTTTGGAGGACTTCTAAACATTGCCTATTGGAAAAAGCTTTAAACACAAAAATAAAACTAAAAAAAGAAGGGGAAAATAGAATGATATCAAACCGTCTGCACTATACTATGGGGAGGATAAACACCACAGTATAGCCCTGAGGATGAGTTGAGCAGGATTGGTTTGGTACAACTGCTGATTAGAAGCGATAATATACACAAGAAAATATATTTTAATTTTCTTATAAGGTTGCTGTTGTGTTGTGACCTATAGACCTATAAGCCTGACATCAGTGGTTGTTAAAGTGCTTGAAAGGACGTCCATTCTGCAGTTATCTGGCATCTTGAAGCAAATAATCTCTTGTGCAGCTTGCAGCATGGTTTTTGCTCTGGAGGATCTGTTGATACCAATCTCCTAGAACCAAACTATATGTTCTGCAATATATTGGTGGTGTTAATTGCTCTTATGGTGTATTAAGTCTCACAGAGACCTGGCTGTCTTCAAGTGATGATATGTCTGTGTATGACATATCAGGTTTTACTGCATACCACTCAACTAGTTCTCTAACCAAGTGCTCTGGTGGTATATCCCTTTTTGTCAGAAGTAATCTTAATGTTGTGAGACGTTCAGATCTTGAGCAAATTTTTGATCCGGTTGTAAATAATAGAAGTGCATATGCTTTGGTTGTTGACCTTTCATGTGATACAGTAAGTTGTGATACTATCTGTTAATTTAAAAGCCTCCACCCTTCCCAATAGTGAAATTTTCTGAATTAATTGATGAACTTTGCTCAGTTGATAAGCTTGCTCCAAGAAATTTTTTATACTTGGAGACTTTAACTGCAATTTATTGAAAATTTGGTGTGATGATGATTCTGACCTTTTTTTAAACTATTTCTTCCTCTGGCCTTCTTCCTTGCATTTTCTTTCCTACTCGTATTGATCTAGTCATATCTTCTGCAGCACTGATTGACAAAAGTTTGCTGTCTTCTAAAAATGATATTAAATTTTCCTCTGGTATTATTTTCTCTGATCTTTCTGACCATTTTCCAATTTATTGTTCTGTTCCCAAAATAAAAATGTTGAGCCAAGAGGATGCCAAATGTGAGTCTTATACAAGAATTTACAGTCAGAGCAATGTTTGTAACCTTGTGTTTGATCTTAGCGCCAGAGATTGGTGTTCAGTAATGAATTCTGAAGATGTTAATTGGGCATCAGCCTCATTAATAAGTTGGTTGCAAACACTGATTGAATAAAATTCCCACTAGTAAAATCTTCAAGTAAATATAAACCCAAGATGCCTTGGATGTCTCCTAGTCTTGTGAAATTGACACTGCAGAAGTTAGAGCTTTTCAAGCTGGCTTGCAAAAGCCTTGAACCTGATGATTTATCAAAGTATAGGCATTATAAGAATGTATTAGCATCAACAATTAGACTAGCTAAGAAGAATTATTTTTTTTGTTAAAATTCAGGAATGCAAGGGTAATTTGGAGAAAGTTTGGAGTGTAGTTAATGAAGCTTTATCTCGTAGGAAACAAACAAAGAAACAGCCCACCGCCTTCAAGAATGCAGATGATTCAACTATTGAAAAAGCTGCTGTACCTAATGCCTTCAACTCTTACTTTACCACCCTACCAACTGTTAAGACCCCTTCCTTCCCTAAACCAGGTAATTTGTCACCAGCTGAGAGAAGCATTTTTCTAACTCCTTGTTCAAGCATAGAGATCTGTAATTTCATCTCTTCTTTAAGTAGTAGTAACACAGCTGATGTGCTTGGACTAACAAGCCATGTGTTTAAGTTTGTTTCTTCTTGTATTGTTGAACCTCTTACCCATATTTTTAATCTATCTATTTCAAAAGGTGTTTACCTAGATTCATTTAAAATAGTAAAAGTAATCACTCTTTTTAAGAAGGGTGAACCCAGCTTAGTTTCAAAGTATAGACATATTTCACTTCTCCCAATTTTCTCTAAACGGAAAGGTTGTGCATAAGAGGCTTTTTTCATTCCTGTGTACTCGTGCTTCAACTGGAAGCGGTTCTGTTCTGTCTGATCACCAGTATAGCTCTACTGCATGTGCTCTAGTTGATGCTACAGAATTCATACATGTTAACATAGACAAGGGTCGTTGTGTTCTAGGACTGTTTCTTGATTTTTCTAAAGCTTTCATCATGGTAGATCATTCTGTCTTGCTGGGAAAACTTTCTCTACTTGGAGTTTGGGGAATTGCTTTTGAATGGTTTAAATCTTACCTGTCTAATAGATCACAGTTTGTGTGTTATGGTGGGAAATATTCTGATCTAGCCTCGATTTCTAAAGGGGTACTGCAAGGTTCAGTTTTGGGACCAGTCCTCTTTCTTATTTACATTAATGACCTTCCTCCATCTCCCGACCTTGATTCCCACTGTTTTGTTTGCAGACAATAGTAATTTTTTGTGGTTGCTAATGATCTGCCCTCTGCTGTTGATAAGGCTCAGCTCCTGCTCAACCATGTGCAACTACCACAAATCAGCATCGATAAGTAAATGAAACCCAAAACAAGCAGAAATTAACATGAGTAGGGCTCAAAACCCCTATGCCTTCCCAAGGCCAGAACATAATTTGCACTTTACTGAAAAAATATAAATGTTTTTACTTTTATAACTTTAATAAATCAAGTATAATCAATATTTTGGTTACTAAATATCAATATATGTATATTAAACTGACAATGCACATTCATTTGTATTTTTTTCAGTAAAGTGCAAATTATGTTCTGGCCTTGGGAAGGCATAGGGGGTTTTGAGCCTAACTCATGATAATTTATGCTTGTTTGGAGCTTGACTCGGTTATTTATTGTAATTTCTGTTCGTTTTGGGTTTCATTTATTCATCGATGCTGATTTGTGGTAGTTTCACGCTAGGTAGATTATTTGATTTTATTTTTGCTCATTTTTGGTTTAATGGAGTTCTTTACTTTTCTTTGAAAAACCTATTTTGTGAAAAAAGTTTTTTTTTAATTAATTTCTGTTTGTTTTATATTGACATGGTCTTTTCAGGAAAATAGAAAATAATACTCTAAATCTTTTCGTTTTTTTTTAGACTTTATAGTTTGGCCTGCTATTTGTATGCTGGAGAGAAATTTTCAGCAATTTTTAACAACATACACTCTTTTAAAAATCTGGACACAAATAGTAGTGTTTAATTTAGTTTCATACCTCCTCTAATTTACCTGAAATAGAAAACTTGATTCCATACACAAAAAAAATTTGTTTACTTTCTTTGATAGCTTGGATACACTTACACTATTATGATTTGGTTAAATTCTAAGAACAGAAGTAGCCCCAAAAGTTTGAACATAATACCCTCAGTTGTTTTTGGGATAATGCTGAGATGCCTTATTGGGAATTAGCATTAACACAGTACATTTTGATTTAATCTTAAGGCAACATTGAGTTTTTAAACAAAGGCAAATGGGAGGGTGGGCGTAGGAGGGGGATTAGTTTCCCTCCAATCACTTTCGACTATTAAAAAAGGCATCAGCCCTTTCTATTTTCAATTGAATAAGCCTTTTTTGAAGTTCCTACGACAACTCCTTTGATAAGAAGTGCCCTGGTCTAAACAACAACAACAACTAAAAAATAATACATTATACCAACATTGATCTTTACTATAAAAAAAGTCAAGCCTTCAAATCACTTTCGACTATTAAAAAGGGCACTAGGCCTTTCGATTTCCAATCAAATGAACCCTTTTCGAGTTTCTGTGACAACTCTTTGTATAAACACCTTTTATGCCCCCAGGGCATAAATTAAAACCCTTACCCTAAAGGCTGTGAGGCAGTGTGTTAAAAAAAAAAAATAATAACACACTGTACCCACAACGATCTTTACTATACAACGCTTTCTATAAAAACCTTACATGCCCCCAGGGCATAACTTACAACCCTTGCCTTGAGGGCTGTGGGTGGGGTGTCACCCTTAAAAACCTAAATTTCCAAATCTTTCAACTACGTTGAACAAAATGGCTATCTAAAAGTTTTGATTGTATGTGTTTGGGGAAAAAGTGGGCGTGAGAGGTGGGTTAGTTGCCCTCCAATTACTTTCGACTATTAAAAAGGGCACTAGCCCTTTGAATTTTCAATCGAAAGTCCCTTTTTCAAGTTTCTGCAACAAAGCTTTCAATTAAAACCTTATATGCCCTTAGGGTATAACTTATAACCCTTGCCCTGGGGCTCTGAGGGGGTTATCATTCTGAAAGACACAATTTCCGGAACTTTCAACTACGATGTACAAAATGGCTATCTTAAAGTATTGATTGGATGTGTTTGGATAAATAGTGGGCGTGGGAGGGGTGTTAGGTACCTTCCGATCACTTTTGACTATTAAAAAGGACACAAGCAATTTCAATTTCAAATCAAATGAGCCCTTTTTGAAGTTTCTACAACAACACTTTCTATGAAAACCTTATATGCCTCCAGGGCATAACTTATAACCCTTTCCCCGAGGGCTGTGGGGGGGGGGGTTGTCATCATCAAAGACCTAATTTTCAGAGCTTTCAACTACGTTGAACAAAATAGCTATCTCAAAATATTGATTGGATGTGTTTGGGGAAAAGGTGGGCATGAGAGGGGGGTTAGTTGCCCTCCAATCACTTTCGACTATTAAAGAGGGAACTAGCCCTTTGAATTTCCAATCAAATGAGGCTTCTTTGAAGTTTCTACAACAACGCTTTCTATAAAAATCTTATGTGCCCCCAGGGCACAACTTATAACCCTTGCCATGAGGGCTGTGGGGGAGTGTCCTCCTCAAAAATATAATTTCTATCTGGAAATCAACTATGCTGAACAAAATGGCTATCTCAAAATTTTCGATTGCATGTGTTTGGGGAAATGGTGGGCATGGAAGGGATGTTAGTTGCCTTCCAATCACTTTTGACTATTAAAAAGGGCACTAGCCACTCCAATTTCCAATCGAACAAGCCCTTTTCAAAGTTTCTACAACAACTCCTTTGATACAAAGTGCCCTGGTCTAGAAAACAAAAAATAAATAATACATTGTGCCAACATTGTTCTTTACTTAGGCAGCGCAATTGCGCTGCCTATGATACAGGTCTACATGCCTTAGATGTGGTCATCAAGAAGTAGAACCTATAACTAGTTCATCAAGCCTTCAATTTCTTGCTTCCACCAAACATCATATCCTACTTCAATCAAGCATCAACATGTAAGTGCCAGACTTTGCTTTGGAGCTCTGTTCACCAATTTTGGCTGCCTAAAATGGTATCCTCGGCAGCTCGGAGGTCACTAATTTATAGAGCAATTTCTCTTTGGAACTCTATTCCCAGTGAACTTTCTCTTATTAAGAATTCTTCTTCCCTTTGCAGAAAAATAGTCTCTAAGTCTTGAAGTATTTTTGTTTTCTTTATTTGTTTATTCATTTTGCTTTATCTTTTATCTAGTTTTTTCTTTTTTTTCTCTTATTATGTTGGATCAGGTTAGAGCCCCATTTTCAATATTATTATTAATGGTTTGGAATTTAAATAAAATACAGGAAATTTCAGCTTGGAGAAAATTAAGTTTAAGGTTATTGTGTAGTGATTGTTTTTTTTTCTGGTATTGTGGTTATATTTTCGAGATCTTCTTCTTCTTCTTCTTCTATTTAACAGCAGGCGGGCTTTTCAGTAAAACTATTTAGCCCTTTTCCTTTTGCTTCACTCTGTGGGCTACAGAGCTACTGGCTTGATTGGCTCATATTTATTAGATATATTCAGATATCTTTCAGCAGATCTTTTGACTCTAGGAGTTCAAATATAAGATGATAGATGTCGATTTCTATGCTCTGTGTGCAGGTATAGTTGGCTAGGCTCTTGGCTGATAGTGGGATTTTGTGGTGTTTGAAGTATTTTAACAGTTTACAAAGCAAGGTATGTTGTGCACACGTCAGCATATTACATTCAAATAGGCAATGGTCAATTGTTTCATTATTCATATTACAATGCCTGCAAAGAGGGGACAGGGGAATTGAGCCACTTGAATTAGAAAGCTTATATGAGAATGCAAGGAAATTTAGTCCATTTGTTCCAGAACGAATTCTATGATAAATTTTAGAAAGATACTTATTGGGAAAGGGGGAAAGGATAGGATTAATCTTATTAAAATTAATATCTGATAGCCTCCATCGGTAAATATCTCTAATTGGGATTGGTCTCCCACTTGGCTGGTCAATATTTATAGCATTTTTGCTATTTCATCAACCTGATGATTACCACTTATGCCAGAGTGGCTAGGAATGTACTGAAAGTAAGTTTTTATGCCACTTGAAGCAAGATTATCAATAATACTGAGACAATGATAAGTGTCAATGTCCAACTTATATTGAGGAGCTGAGGCCAGCAACTCAAGGCTTGATAAAGAGTCGGAATAGATGATAATATTATTCGAATTTTCAATCAAAGGTTGGTTTTGCTTAAGGTGTTCTAATGCCATGATTATGGCATTTAACTCAGCAGACATTATAGATAAATTATTAAATAATCTCTCGCCCATTGCAATTTTCAGATGAGGAAGGAAAACACCACTTGCAACCTTCTCATCCATTTTTGACCCATCAACAAATATTTGGAAGTGATTTTTATAGGTAATTGTATTAAGTTCTGCAAATTTTTTCTGGACAAAAACAATGGGGGTTAAATCTTTATTCCATTTTGAAAATTCAGTATTTATTATGGGAAATGACCAATTCCATGGAGGGGATTGGGGAAAGTAGGTGCAATAGACTTTGCTGGTACAGGGAACTTCTTTTGAATATTGGCATACTCATCTGCAATACCTCTATACATGGCTGGATTTCTTAACCAATTATGTAATGTGTGTGAGCTATTTGATTCAATTTTTGTAAGATGTTTTATCAAGAGAAAGCTACGTCTCTCCCTTATTGTTGTTAATCCACTCTCCATAAGCAGAAACTTGGTGCTTGTGGGTTTCCTAAGACCAAATATGAGACGTATTATATCATTTTGTGTTGTTTCAATTTTTTGCATCTGGGTCTTTGCACATGCACCATAGACAATGAGCCCATACTCAATATGGGGTCTTATATGTGATTTATAAAACTGGAGTAAGGTTTTCTCCTTACAACCCCAGGGTGTGGAAAGAAGTCTTTTTAGTATATTTGCTTTTCTATAACATTTTTTTATTGTGTTTGAAATGTGGAGGTGGAAATTAAGTTTTTGGTCAAGCATGAGACCTAGGTAATTAATATTATTATCTTCTGGAATAGTTGTTTTATTTAGAGTTAGTTTTGCATTAACATGGTTTTGCTTCCGGTGAATTTGGATTATTTTTGACTTGGTGGGTGCAATGGGTAAATCTGAATGTTGAGAAAATTTTTCAAACTGGAAAAGTGACTTTTGCAGATTTGACTGTGCTATCTGAAAGGTGTTGCCAGATGACCATAGCACCAGATCATCAGCATATTGTAGATTCGTGTGGGGCAGGTTCATGTCCCAGAGATATAGGGCAAAAAGGATGCAACTGAGGACCACTCCCTGAGGTAGGCCTTTGGATACTGTCTTTTGGGGTGAAGAGGCTGAACCAACACAACCAATGAAACTTCGCACTTCTATGAAGGATTTAATAAAGGATACTAGCTTAGGAGGTACTCCAAGGTTTGCAAGTTTATTTAAAAGGATTTGGTGGTTCACATTGTCATAAGCTCCTTCAAAATCTAGGAAAGCTGCCACTAGGATATTATTTTTTGAGAAAGATTCATTTATTGCATTTGTTAGCAAAATGAAAGCATCTGTTGAGGAGTGGTATTTCCTGAATCCAGTTTGAGTGTGTGGGATCATGTTATTTTTCTCAACAAACCAGAGGAGTCTGTGATAAATCATTTTCTCCATTATTTTCCCCATCACAGGTGTAATCATTATGGGCCTATAAGACTCAGGGTTATCTTTTGGTTTATTTTTCTTTAGGATTGGTAGGAGGGACGAACATTTCCATATATTGGGGAACCTAGAAGATGCCCAAGCGTGATTATAACAATTTAGCAGTTCTTGTTTGTATGAAGGTGTGAGATTCTTTATCCATGTAGGGTGTATATTGTCATAGCTACTGCTAGTTTTGGACCTAATATGATGTATTGCATTATTCAATTCCTGGATTGAAAATGGATTAGTTATGTACTCGGATCCTGGGCGTGGTTGGTAACTAGGGTTCATAGGAATTGTGGACAGCTTGCTTTGATTATTTGATGTTAGCTTATTAACAAAAAGAGTTGCAAATAGGTTAGCCTTTTCATTATCATTGTCATAATGGGTATTATTATGTATAAGCTCATACAGGAGTGGGTTGGGAGAAGTCTTTTTCCCACATATGTGGCTTATGACTTTATGTATAATTGGCTCATTTGTTTCTCTGGAGAGATTATTTGCAAAATTATTCCAGTATTTATATTTAGCATCTATTATAGTCCTTTTTAGATTAGATTCTGCTTGTAATTTTTTTAAATATGTAGTAGGTGTTGGTTTTTTTATGAATTCTGTCCTAGCTGCCTTTTTTATCCTCCATTTATTTAGGCACTCATTTGTCCACCATGCTTTAGGAATTTGTTTAGGGGATGTTTTCTTACGTGTTGTCCTGGGGATAGCATGATTAGCTGTATTTATTAGTAAAGATGTCAATGCTTCAGCATGTGTGTCAACTGTTGTCTTAGAAATGCATGAACTTTGGGTGAAACTTGTAATTTCATCATTTAGCTTATTTTGGAAAATAGACCAATTTGCTTTAGTGTTGATATATTTGGATGTATGAGATAAAGTTTCAGCAGGTTCATTTAGGGAGCAAACTATAGCAAAGTGGTCTGTACATAGACTATCAATTTTATTTATGTAAATTTTGTTCAAAAAATTTGAAGACACAATTTGTAGGTCAATTGTGGAGAAATTGCCACTTTTGGGGTTGAAATAAGTATTCAGGTTTGGAGGGGTAGCAACAACTAATTCATTATTATTTGAAGTCATATGCTCAATAAATTTACCAGCTTTATTTGCTGGTTTATTCCCCCACGAAAGGCTGTGGGCATTGAAATCTCCACAAATAATGATATTTTTTAACATATTAGAATTATTTATATAATTAAAGAAATCCTTGGCATCTGTAGTTTGGCCATTAGGGTTATAAAAGCTTATTATGTAGGTTTTTAAATTATTCAGCCAAACACTTATACCAATTACATCAACATCATTTTCAAAATCTGGAAAATTGATGCCACAAAATTTTATATTATTATTAACTAATAAAGCTACACCACCTCCTTTTCTCTCTGAAGATCTATCCTTTCTCAGGATAGTATATCCCAGAGACTTAATTTGTTGATTTTGGGTTAAATGAGTTTCTTGGAGGCAAGCAATATTAATTGAATTATTATTCATAAATTATGTTAGTTCATTTAGCTTATTTTCTGTGAGTGATCTTACATTCCATTGGAGTATTGATAAATGTTGTGTTGTTGATTTATTCTTCATATGAATGTGTATCAATGTTCAGCTTTGTTAAGAGTAAAGCAAGATCTTTTTTTGCTTGAATGAGCATATCATCTGGGATGTAAATTTTTGCCAATTCTGCAATAATTTTTGTTTTCTGTAGTTGATGTATGTTCATGGCCTGAACTGCCTTACAGTTTAGAATGAATAAGCATATATTTGGGGATTGCATTTTTGGTAGTGCATCCTGTTTGTTGGTTAATGGATTGATTCCTGGTAGTGTTTCTGGTTTGTTTCTTCTTGGGAGGGAGGGCCAAGCTGGCCTCATCTCACCGGACAAGGAGGCTTGTTGGCTTGGTGATTGCTTCTGATAGGGATTTGAGCTAGGGGGCTTAGAAGATGGTGTTTTTATATGGGGTGCTTGATGCATTGGGGGCATTTGACTTGGGGGTTTTGGTTGGTTTCATTACAGGCTTTATTTGGTATTGTTGGGCAGCATTTGCTTCCATTGCTGCAAAGGGGTATGGGATTGCCTTCTCTGTTGATATTTGGAGTGTTAGAGCTCTTTTCTTGTATGCAGGGCATAATGATTTATTTGTAGATTCATGTGGGCCTTTGCAATTGATGCATGTAGGCTGAGTGTTGTTGCAAGTTGTCAGCTCTTTAGGATGGAAAGATTTACAATTACTACACTCTTGGAGAATTTCATTGCATTTGTTTGTTGTGTGTCCCAGTTTGAAACACTTCTGACACTGAATAGGCTTAGGTTTGTATTCCTTGTGTGGTTTGATTTGCCCAAATAGGAATAATTTTTCTGGGATATCAATTTTATCCTTCAGTGTGAATAAGAAGGATCTACTAGTTTTTAGGCCATTAGAGTTGGGTTTTCCAAGTTGGGTAACATCCTCAACTGGGATTGTGTTTCCAGCCCTATCTGAAAGGCCTTCTTTTAACTCCTGAGTAGATATCTCTGGGGGAACATTATAAACTACTATTTTTGTTGGTGATTGTTTTGGGTTCCAATTAGATGCAATAATTGGGGTATTCAGAAGGGATTTAAGGTTAATTATTGTATCTGCTGATTTCTGATCTTCTACAGCTATTAGCAGAGATCCATCACGGTTAATGTTAAGAGAGAACATTGATTTTAGCAATTTAAAAATTGCAACTCTTATTGCAGTGATCATTTTTATTTCAAAGGGGTAGTGGGAGTAATTTTAAGGTAAATTCCTAAGTTTTTGGAGGGAGGATCTTGGGCAGGGAGAGGGGAATTGCTTTTAATTGGGGAGATTTTTTTCCTTTTTTTAGAACTTCTAGAGAGGACCTCTTGAAACCCATTATCATCATTTATGGTTACATTAGCCCCTACACTTATCATTGTCCTATTCTCCAAAATGGAGCTATCATTTGAACTTTGAGAAAGTGTGCTTGACCAGCCAACATGGGTATCTTTCACTATGGCACATTCACTGGAATTTGATTTGGGATCTGGGGGGACATTTTTTTTTGGAGGACTTCTAAACATTGCCTATTGGAAAAAGCTTTAAACAGAGAAAAACAAAACTAAAGCAAGAAGGGAAAATGGAATGATATCAAACCGTCTGCACTATACTATGGGGAGGAGAACACCACAGCATAGCCCTGAGGATGAGTTGAGCAGGATTGGTTTGGTATAACTGCTGATTAGAAGCGATAATAATTCACAAGAAAATTTGTTTTAATTTTCTTATAGAGTTGCTGTTGTGTTGCTATTGTGTGAGATATTGTTGTATTTTTTTTTCTTCCCTGATTTCTTCCTGATTGACACAAGCTATGCTTCTTGGGACCTCTAGCGCCTAAGCATGCTTATGTAATTATTGTAGTATTTAATAAATTGAATTGAATAAAATTGAAGTTACTTCATACAGATATGCCTGCTGACATTACTCTGCTTGACTTTTTTAAAGCTTTTGACAGTGTTTGTCATAAGCAACTTGTAATCAAACTGTATGCAGTCAAGCTTGAAGAGAAATCCCTGCTGTGGATCATTGATTTTCTTCACCTGCAGTCTCAGCATGTTCAGCTATTTAATGGCCCTGGTAACCATATTCTTTCTTCTTCAAGACAAGTTTTGAGTGGGGCTCCTTGGAGAAGTGTATTGAGGCCTACACTGTCTAATGTCTTTAATGATGCTCTTCCTACTATCAGCAGCAAAATAATGCTCTATGCTGACAACTCAAAACTTCTTGTACCAGCCAGTTGATATAAAGATCACACCCTCTAACAGAATAATTTGATCTGCTTGGTCAATAGGCTGAGGCTTGCCTTCTTCAATTTAATGTGGCCAAATGCAATGACCCAAGAGAAAATTTGTCACCCCTAATTCCTTTTCTGGTCACTCAATCTCTTCTGTAGATGATGAACAGGTTCTTGACATTATTATTGATATTAACTAAAATTCAGTATCATGCTATGAAGTCTGCTGTTGATGCTAGTTCAACTCTAGGACTTATCAAGTGAACCTTTTCCTCATGCTTCCTTACTATCATTAGTCTTTTTTCCAATGAACAAGTCCAAACCAAGCTTGAAGTTAGAATGTCTCTAGTTTCCCCATATTTTAAGAAAAAACGTTAAGGATCTGGGATGCTAATTGTACTCGGCTATTTTTATTTTATTAGCATGATTTCGTCAGAATTGGCTGAACACCAAGTTTTTAGATTTAAATGCTTTGAGTTGGATTTTAAGCCATATTGGAGATTGTTTCACATATTTAAGACATATACTTAGGTTGTTTAAGCTTTTCAAATCAGTATTTAACAATGTTATGCAGGTTAAAACACTTTGTTAAGGCCACATTTGTGCTAAAGATATATTCCTGCTAGTTTCACTTTTATAACACAATTAGCCTATACTAATGCTCACCAAACATCTCTGTCTAGAATAAAAAGATTAGCCCAGTCATCAACAGAGTTTCAGGGAAGTTTCATTCACCTAACCCAACTACTTTCCAGGATACAGTAAATATATGTGAGTATTCATCTTACAAGGTGAACACACTGTTTAATGCCATTTTCGACTATGTTGAAGGGATGGGTCAACAGGCTAAAGTATAACCCAGGAAGGTAATTTGAAGTACCTAACTCCACTCCCTCTCCCTCTAGAGGGTCCTTAAATTTGCCTAAATTGAATTGAAATATGCCTACAATACCTATTGAAATTTTGACAAAACAATATTTTACATTAATTTTCAGTTATGAGTTTCTTTTTCTCTGGCTTTAGTTCTAAAATGCAATTCCTGTTATTTGGTAGAATTTTAAGCCATATCAATGTTTTTTTTCCTCCAAAATTTAGGAAATGTATTTGCATATCTTTAAAACCTTATAAATTGGAATTCAGCAAAGTTGTGAAGCTGAAAACAATTTTGTTGTACTTCATTTAAGCAGAAGATCTATTTTAGAAGGTTTCATTTTTCATTTTTATAACACATGGATTTTTAAAGGTCATCAAACATCAAGACCCTCTAGAGGGAGAAGGAGTGGAGATAAATGCTTCAAAATGCCTTCCCAGGAAATACTTTAGCCTGTAGACCCATCCTTGAAAGTTTCATTTTCCTAACCTAACCCCTTTCCAAGATAGCCATAAGTAGCTAAATTAGAGTTTTAGCCAAATCAGTAGTCTTCAGGGTAAATTTTTTGTTGTTCATACTATTAACTAATGAATAAATTAAACATACCATTTGATGCCTTTTTTTATGCTCTTTCCAAACATAATATTCATTTTTGTTGGAAATCAATTTTACTCCCACTCCTATATATACCAATTCAGGGTATATATTTGCACATTTTATTTAATTTTATTTCTATTTTTAATTTTATTTCTTATGTAGGCCTAAATGAGAGGTAAGTTTAACCCCCCTCCCCCCTAATGTGCAAATATATACCCTGAATTGGTATATATGGGGTGGGGGTAAAACTCATTTCTGACACAAGTGGCATGTTTACTTTATTCATTAGTCAAAAATATGAACAATGAAAAATTTACCATCTTCAGGGCAATAGGTGGTAAAATTCTACTTTAGCTACTTTTGGCTGTCTTGGAAAGGGGTTATGTTAGGAAAATGAAACTTTCAGGGATGGGTCTATAGGCTAAAGTATGTCTTGGAAAGGCATTTTGAAGTACCTACCTCCACTCCTTCTCTCTCCAGAGGGTCTTGAAATTTTCCTACATGACAGGTCTATTACCTATTGGAAATTTCACAAAACAACATTTTACCTTAATTTTCAGTTATCAGTTTCTTTTTCTCTGGCTTTAGTTCTGAAAAATGCAATTCCTGTTATTTGAGTAGAATTTTAAGCATTATCTATGTTTTTTTTTTCAAAATTTAGGAAATGTATTTGCATATCTTTAAAACCTTATAAATTGGGATTGAGCAAAGTTGTGAAGCTGAAAATTTTTTGTTGTAGGCCTACTTCATTTAAGCAGATGATCTATTTTGTAAGCATGGGCGTAGGGAGGGGGCATCTGCCCCCCCCCCTAGACCTTCAAATTTACATTAGATATGGCTGAAAAAATAGATGGTTGGAAAAGCAGTTGATAAAAGGCCCTCCATCACACTATCAACTGCCCCCCTAGACAATATGCTGCCTAGGCCCATGTTTGTAAGGTTTCACTTTTATAGGCCGAACACATATTTTTAAAGGTCAGAACCTTCTAGAGGGAGAAGTAGTGGAGGTGAGTACTTCAAAATACCTTCCTGGGACATACTTTAGCCTGTAGACCTATCCCTTAAAGTTTCAATTTCCTAACCTAATCCCTTTCCAAGATAGCCAAAAGTAGCTAAAGTATAATTTTACCCAATATGCTACTGTTTGCCCTGTTTAGGGCTCCTATGGTGCAAACAGCAAATTTACCCTAATGTAGCCTAGCCTAGGCTCTAGGCCTACATGCTTTCCTGGAGCCCTTACTTATGCAACTCTACTAGGCCTACCTTTCAAGATGGGGAAAAAAATCAACACTTTGAATTTAAGCCAAGCATTCAAACTAGCCTAGTTTTAGTGATAGACCAAGCATTCAAACTAGCCTAGTTTTAGTGATAGACCATGTGCCATTACAATTTCTGGATAGTCTAGTAGCCTACATTTGTCATTTCATGATTCTCAACTTACCATCTTCACTTTTCAATGAAGGATCCGCTAAATCATCATTAGTTTGTCTCCTTTTGAGATGACCAGATTTCATATTCAAAATAAACTACGCTCAAGTTACTTTTTAAATACTAGCCTAGTTATCTAGGTAAAGAGCAGCGTTGCCAATGCTTTGAAATAGACTGTACCGGTTTTCAGACTAAAATTGTACAACGAGGGGTTGATTTCTACCATTTGAATAGCATGTCAAAAATTGCATGGAGTAACAGTTTTATAGCGTAAAGAGCAAGGTATTGAGAAGGGGGCAACCCTTTATGTACGTAATAAATCTGTCAAAATTTCATGTACAAAATTTATGTCAAAATTGTTTAAATTTTCATATACGGTGAGCCAAATTCGGATCTGCATTAGCTGAAAAACGTTCAAAAACTAAATTTAAAAAACAAGTTTTTTTAACTGAAAGTAAGGAGCGACATTAAAACTTAAAACGAACAGAAATTATTTTTTAATTGTTTTAAAAAGTAGAATAGTGACAAAGAGTCATTCTTCAGCGTGAAGAGCGAGGCATTGAGAAGGGGACAACCCCTTTCATATACGGAATAATTTCTATTCGTTTTAAGTTTTAATATCGCTCCTTACTTTCAGTTAAAAAAAACAGTTTTTTTTTTTATTTAATTGCAGATAAGACTTTGAAACCCCTGTAGAATAGGAAGTTGTTTGTGCTCACTAGGCATTTAAATAACAAACAAGAGAATTTGGAGAATTATTGGAGTATTGATTAGATATTAGAAGTAAAATCTAAAACCATTAAACAATTCCCAGAGGAGCTACCCCACCCCCTTCAGGGAGTAGCTCTAGCTTTTTTTTTTGGGGGGGGGGGCAAGAGTCCATATCTGGATAGTCAAGGGGCATGGGCTATATAATAGCTATTTTCTTTAAATTACCAGTTAGGGGAATAGCTGACTCCCCCCTCCCCGATACGACGGCCCTGTCGCTCTTAATCCCTACTGACTTCAATCATGAAACTATAATCGAGTTAACCTATCTATTTATATTACAAATCTTATTATGAAAAGCACCAAGTCCTATTTTTTTTTTCAATAATTTTTTTTTTCTTTCAGAAAATTATGTTTAATGCATACCTACCTTTTTTTCCAGTGACTCCAATGAAATCTCTTTAGAACTGATAGATAATAGAGAGTAAAAAACATTAAATGTGAAGAAGAAAATTGACCTGAGAAAATGTTATGAAATAGGAAGCATATTTGCAATTTTGCGATTTAATAGGTTCGCCTGTCATTTTGATGATAACGCTCTGGGGTCTTTCTATACCCGCTATGGTGTGAAATCGGAAGTTTCAAAGGTGGCGAATTTGCATAAAGGCTAATTTGGCATATACTGGGAGGTGTAATGGGCCTCTATTTTCCTTTTATTATTAGTTAACCTCCTGTGTGATTTATTTGATTGAATAATTAATCTATGCGTTATATCACGAAAAATCACTAAATTTAGGAAAACACCGTAGAGATTCCTTTAAATTTCAGAATACTTGTAAAAATCCCCAAATCCCTAAATGAAAAAGTTTTCCCGTAACAGACCTCAAAAATCCCCATCATAGGGGGAAAATCCCTAGAATGGAAACACTGGGTCTGAGGTGAGTGGGTACAGGATTGTCTAAAATGCCTGAAAGCTGATAACAATTAAAGTGCTGCTAGTAATAATGGCATCTTTTTATAATCATTATCAACAATTAATAAATTGTGGCTTCCAAATCATATGAAAGGGAGCAAATTAGTGCATCGAATGAAATAGGGATTTGCAATTGATGGTAGTAATTTCGCATTCTCATAGAATCTTGATCAGGTGGATTACATTCAAGACGACATTTTGAGTGTTTTCCGATGTCCAATGGCAATTTTTAAGGGAGTGTAGTGAATATTGCGCGTCAAGAAACGGTAAAAGCTTAGTTTTTAATTTTTATTCATTGAAGTCTCTTTTTCCTTGTCTATAAACACATTAAGCTTCAAGTCAATAAAAAAATCCCATTTTCTTGTGTCACAAATTTCTACCGCTGACATTTTTCTTTTGTTTTTTGTCTCTTTATTGCGCCAGAAGGGCCTTCGTAAGCCGATTACAAAATTGAAAAATTTTAACTTAAGATTCGTAGCGTAAGTAATATAGAAAACCTAAAGTAACTTGAATTGTTCAAACTGAACATGAATGATTCAGATTACTTGATAACAGACATTTTGAAGGCAAAGATTTTTCAGTTTTCAAATTTTCGTTCCTATTCGTCCAGAAAAACTACGAATAGAACAAATTCTTCATCACTGCTGGAGTCAGAATAAAAAGACGAATTTAATTTCTTTCTCCAAAGTCTTCCCTTTTGTTAGATATTAATATTTTATAGAAGACGTTCCTTTTACTGTTTTTAAGAATTGAATATTGTTTACAAAAGATTACATTACGGAGCTCATGAAAGCATCAGTCTGATACAGAAAATTTCAATGAAAAAATAAATTACTCTAACTCCGTAGAGTATGCTACTTTGCGCAGGTGACAAAGTACCAATGCAAAACCGGTATCATAGGCAGCGCAATAGCGCTGCCTAAGTAAAGCACGATGTTGGCACAATGTATTATTTTTTTGTTGGTTTTAGACCAGGGTCCTTCGTATCGAAGGAATTGACGCAGAAACTTTCAAAACGGCTCATTTGATTCGAAATTGGAAGGGCTTGTGTCCTTTTAACAGTCGCAATTGACTGGAAGGCAACTAACACCCATTCCACGCCCATTATTTCCCCAAACACATCCAATAAAAAATTTTAGATAGCCATTTTGTTCAACGTAGTTGAAAGATCTAGAAATTATGTCTTTGAGGAGGGCACTCCCCCACAGTCTTCAGGGCAAGGGTTGTAAATTATGCCCTGGTGGCATATAAGACTTTTATTGAAAGCTTTGTCGTAGAAACTTGAAAAAGGGCTCATTCGATTGGAAATTTACAGGGCTAGTGCCTTTTGTAATAGTCGAAAGTGATTGGAGGGCAGTTAACCCCCCTCTAACGCCCAAAATTTCCCCAAACACATCCAATCAAAATTTTGAGATAGCCATTTTGTTCAGTGTAGTTGAAAGTTTTAGAAATTAGGTCTTTAAGGATGTTAATCCCCTCAGAGCCCTCAGATAAAGGGTTGTAAGCTATGCCCAGGGATCATATAAGGTTTCTATAGAAAGTGTTGTCGTAAAAACTTCAAAAAGGGCTCATTCGATTGGAAATCGAAAGGACTAGTACCCTTTTTAATAGTCGAAATTGATTGGAGGGCAGCTATCCCCCTCTAACGCCCACCATTTCCCCAACACGTACAATCAAAATTTTGCATGATTAATACAAAATTACGCGCAAAATACAAAATACGAGCAGAAATTAATAAAAACTAAAGTTTTCAGCAAAATAAGTTTTTAAAAATAATTTAGTTTTCTAAATTTAAGTTTTTTAAATTAAGTTTTTTACGTTTTTCAGTAAAGCACAAATTATATTCTGGCTTTTAGAAAGCTTGGGGTTTAGAACCCTACTCATATTAATTTCTGCTCTTTTTGAGTTTGACTCTGTTATTTATTTTAATTTCTGTTTGTTTTGGGTTTCATTTATTTATTGATATTGATTTGTGGTAGTTGTATTTTTGGCAGATTATTTGATTCTATTTTTGTTCATTTTGGTTTAATGGAGTTCTTTACTTTAAAAAAAATTATTTTGTTGAAAAAGTGTTTTTAATTAATCACAGGTAAAAGCAACAAGCCATTTAAAAAACAAAAGTGGTTGTTTTGTTCACAAAGTTTCAGTCCAATTCGTTCTTCACCTTGTACGTTTTATCAGGGAATGACGTTGACACTGCTTAAATAAAAAGAAATAGGCAAACATGGAAATCCAGGATTACATTAGCTGCATTTTTGATCGCCGTTTAATCGCCGTTTTGCTTAAAATCTAAGGCCTGTTTCTAAATAAAATCATCATTCCTCGTCATTCCTCATCATTCCAGAATTTGTATGTTTTTTAATGGAATGATTCTGTTTTTGATGGCCGGCAGGTTCAGCGTTGTGATTATTCCTGTTTTTGCTCCAGTAAAACTCTGAACGGCGACCGGTGGTGTCAAACGTCTACGGCAAAAAGCAATAGAACGTCGAATTTTGATTCGAAGGACGTTGGAAGTTCACTTTGGAATCAGCCTGGATAGAGCTTAGACAATAAAATGGACAAACAAGAGCTAGAAGTTTTACACTATGAAAATGGCTACTTTCAAGTAAAAGGTGAAGGTTTGAAGATACTTTTCAGCATGAAAAGTATCAGGTACAAGACAAAAAAAAGGATTGGCCCTTGCAGGGGCGTCGTTTGGGGGTGGCAAGGGGGCCAGTTGCCCCCCCCCCAATAATGTGAAGAAAAAATTATTATACATCCCTTGCCGTTTGACTATCCAGATATGGACCTCTCTTGCACCCCCAATAAAAATGCTGGAGATTCGTCCCTGGGCCCTTGACTTGTAGGGAGAGTTGCAGGTAACTGGTTGATTAGCCTATAGGCTAACTTTAAATTTACCTTTTGTATAGAATGACTTAAGTTTCTGGTCAAAAATGATAAAAGGACATTGCATAATTAGCCTAATAAAAGATTCAGTACGCAAATCAATTAACTTTGCAATCAATTAAATTTGCACGCATTAGTTTAAATTTGCCCCATTATAAATATCCTCAGCAGTTTTAGGGCTTTAGTTTCTGAGCTAACAAATAGATTAAGCTTAATTCTCTCACTTGTTGGGATACTACTCCTGGCCTTCAGCTTAATTATTAAGGTAAGAATTTAGACTAGGCTGGTTTTTTGAATTGAATTGACAACTTGGATTGAAGTTATCAAGTATTTTGCAGTAGGTGGCATCAAGACATGGCTAATTGTAGAAAGAGAAAAGCCAAGAGAAAGGCCAAGTAAATTGAGAGGCAAATGTTTACATGGCTGGGGCAGGAGTAAATGGTGGGAGTAAGCATGACTCTCTAATTGGACACATACTTGTTTGTTAGTTTTTGGAAAGTCATGCCTGCCTAGAGCCTCAGGCATGTTGACCAAGAATTTAAAGTTGACCGTTAGATTGCCTGTAATGAGAGGCAAACAAGGCACGCCCGCTTATGGTCTAAAGAAAGTTGAACAAGAATTTGGAATTGACATAGGACCATTAATTTGCTTGAAATAACAGGCAAACAATCGTTTAATGCCATCTTTATCTTTCAAATAGTACCTATTCGTTGCTTAAGCTCAGTCCCACATTCTGAGAAAATTTCAATTTTCAAAATCTTAGGTTTTGATCTAGAGTGCAACATTGGCATCAGCTCAGGGGGGGGGGGGCACCCCCTCCTCCTTGAACTTTGTAAAAAAACCTTTTGGAGAAATTTTGTATGACTAATATCTTTTTTGGTATTTATGTTGATAAAAAAGTTACCCCCCTGTTGACTGTAATTTAAAAATACCACACTACTTTAGCCGTCCATAATTAATTCCTGTTTTCATTGGCAAACGGCCTCATAAACGTCCGCCGTAGGGTAATAACGAAAATTAAGTACTTGAACGTCCGACGTTGTCAATTCAACTGCTTCACTGAACGGTGATCAAAAACGCAGCTGATTGCTTCCGACGTAACCATGTATGGCTTTCTTAAAAATCCAGTCCATTACAAAACTGAAAAGTATTTGGGAGAAGACAGAATCCATTCTCACATCGAATTCAATATCAAACCAAAACAAATCCTCAAAATTCAGTCCATTACAAATTTGCAAAGTATTTGGGAGAAAATATAACCTAGCCTCACATTGAGTTCAATATCAGAATAAAAGAAATCTCTCTGTTGAAATGGATGCAGGGTCGTGTGTGTTTGTAGTATGCTTGCAGTAAACTAGCGGTTTAGGGCAGTGCTCCATCTTCCGGTATTTAAGCTTTTTCATTTAGTTATTTCATCTTTCTTGGACACAGGAATGATAACAGGGTCTCGGAAATTTAAGGGAAGATGATTCTTGCGTCCAAATTGCATTGAAAAGATGTCTGTTGAATTTTGCCTCATTTTGTACAAGTAAATTATGAACTTCATTTTTTAGATTTTTTTTAACGCCTTTTATAATAAAATAACTGAACCAATAAGGTGAAATAAATGTGCGTTAACTTGTCGATATCCTTTTGATAGTGTCCCTGTGGAAGGTGATTAAGAAAACTTCAACCTCTTGCCTTATTTCCTCGATTGAATAACGAACTTGGAACAAAATGAAGAAAAGCATAACGCCAGTTCTTAGAATTCCAATAGGATAGAGAGATTTATATCGTAGAGTGATCAGGCTGTGATTTTATTAGGAAGGTACGAGAGGTTTGATTTGGCTTTTGCCCATTCAGTACAATTAAAATTTTTTTTAACACCGTCCTAATAGCTAATTTTCAAGCAACCTGTTGAAATCGAGAGCCCGTTTACCAAAAATTTGCCTTTAAGGGGATGTGGTACGATAAAGACTTGTCCTATCTCGTCCATTATAAACGTTTTTAGTTTGTGTGGTCAAACTATTTAGAATTATGTTGGCGGCCTTGATATAACTTATAGAACTTAGATAATAGCTTTAAATAAACGATAGAAAACTAAAAGCCGACACCGAATTTCTCAGATATCTTAGAAAAAACCGTTTAATTTCTTTCAATTTAGGCCTGATATAGAGACATTCAGTTTTAATGAGACTTACATCATCAGGAAGTGTGAATTCTGTTTTTTCTATTATCGGGCCAGAATTGTCTATTTTAAGTGCAGGAAAGGTCAGTCCCTAAAAATATTCTAATCTACCTGATCGAAAAATTATGAAAATCCCTTCAAAGGAATTATCATTTGGCTAATCTTGCCGCTTTGAGAATTAATTTAAAAAAAACAAAGTTTTTCCAAGGGAAGTAAAGAACGAAGTTGAAACTTAAAACGGACAAAAATTATTACTTCACAGCCTATTTAATATATATTAATATAACTAGTACAAATAAACCAACTAATTATGTTTCCTTATGCTTTTATGATTATACAAAACTAGCGCTTTACGTAGAACACAAAAGTCAAGTATAAAAAACAGGATTATTGATTTAAGAGTCAAAAGTGAGAATGTAGCCTGCCAACACTAAACGAATCTTTAAAGCTTTTCATAGTCTTACACCAGTTGTGACATTAGTAACTTTCAGTATACAATTAAAAATATTTTAAAACATAAGCGTAAAAGTAAATATTTTTTAATAGCCGCGAAGTAATTGAACAGCATACATAAATATTGGATTGATTTATCAAACAGCATTTTGTTATCATCAGCTATAATACCAATAGTGGATAATATACAGTCTTAAATTGTAAGAAATGTGCTTTAGTATCACTTGAAATGAAGACCAAATAAGGCATAATATGAACTCTGGAAATCCGATTATTTCTCTGTATACAAGAGTGAATTTCAAGCTATGATACACATTCTAAAGCTAGTCTATAGTCCTAATACCATCAAGATGGCGTTACTTCGAACTTGTGTACAAACTAATCATGACATGTCCTTTTAAGAACCAAAACGAAAGCCAGACATTGAACTGAGCCATTTTGCAGAAGTGATACCAAATTAAACGTAAAATATAAAGAAAATCCTAAAATGGTTTGTTGCTTTATCTTAAAAATGATTGACCCTAAAAGGGATTGATAATTTTATGATTCTATAGAAAGTGTCCTTAATTGATTTTCTTTTCCTGTACCAAAACTCCTATATTATTTTGTGTTTTCAGTAAACGCTAGTTTTATATAATCATAAAAGCATAGGGAAACAAAATCAGTTGGTTTATTTGTACTAGTTATATTAATATATATTAAATAGGCCCTGAAGTAATAATTTTTGTCCGTTTTAAGTTTCTACTTCGTTCTTTATTTCCCTCGGAATAACTTTGTTGTTTTAAAATTAATATTTGCTCGTTTTGATTAAAATTTAATGCAGAACCAACGCTGCCATGATCTTTTTTAGATAATATACGCTCGTTTTAAGTTTTAATGTCACTTCTTAGTTTCAGATGAAAATTTAATTTTAATATATTTTCTAATTATCACCGATCTAGGGGAGATAAGCCAGCTCTGAAAAATACTGCAAACAACCTTGACAGCTAAGAAAAACTTTAAGTCTATAACATAAAGTTCATTATCCATACTCCACAAAACAATACATGTTTTTCAGGAACGTTTGTTTTTCGATGAGCAAAAAGCTGTTTTTACTTGGCTGACTTCGCCTGAAAAAAGCCATAATGAAGACAGGACCTTCTAAATCATCTACTGACTAGTAGAAACTAGAAGACTACTGTAACAAAAGAAAGCTGTTTAAGGGCTCATTTAAAAGCTTATATTTATACTTAATCGCTGTTTATAAATTTCACTTGATAGCAGATTCCCACAAAGTGCACTTTCGGTTGTTTCCCCAACTTTTTTAAATGAAACAAGTGCCTTTTCCAATGAAATGACCAAAAACAAGATGATTTCAAAACCTATGCAATTGAGCTGAGTCGGTCCTTAGTTACAGTTTAACACTATGAACTTTTTGATAAAACTTATTGGGCTAATTCTAATTTTTGAATTAATCCTGTAGCAAACCGGAGTTTTTGAAGCACGATTCATGCTATTAAAGTGTAGTATTTCTGAGTCCAGTTGAAATGTGCACCATTTTAGAAAATTCTCTTTTTGGGGGAAGCTTTTGGTTCCTTTACGTGTACGTAAAGGACTGAAATACCCTTACAGGCGTCTTCTTTTCTTCGATATATATTTGCTTACTTGGTTATTCAGCGTTCAGCAAATTTATGGCAAATCCAGGGCAGAATTTTTTTTGAAAAGCTTTATTGCAAAAATGACGTTCATCACAAAATCATAAGTCGTTCCCACAAAAAGATTGTCGTTCTCAGAGGCAACGCTATAGGGTTGCCTATAGTAAAGGCCATACGGCTCCAATATTTTATTATTATTTATTATTTTTTTCCCAGAGGCACTTCATATGGAAGGGGTCGTCGTAGAAAATTCAAAGGGGGCTCATTTGATTGGAAATCGAGAGTTCTAGTACCCTTTTTAAGGGTAAAAAGTGATTGGAAGGCAACTAACACCCTTTTAACGCCCACCAGTTCCCCAAACACATCCAATACAAATTTTGAGATAGCCATTTTGTTCAGCGTAGTTGATTTTCAGATAGAAATTATGTTTTTGAGAAGGAGAATCCCCCAGAGCACTCAGAGCAAGGGTTGTAAGCTATGCCCTGGGGACATATAAGGTTTTTAAAAGGGCTAGTGCCCGACTATTCGACTATTAAAAAGGGCGAGTGCCCTTTTTAATAGTTGAAAGTGATTGGAGGGCAACCAACCCCCCTCTCACGCCCACCTTTTCCCTAAACACATCCAATCAAAATTTTAAGAGAGCCATTTTCTTCAACGTAGTTGAAAATTCAGGGAATTAGGTCTTTGAGGAGAACAGCCCTTAGGGCGAGGGTTGTAAGTTGTTCCCTGGGGGTATAAAAGGTTTTTATAAAAAGTGTTGTCGTAGAAACTTCAGAAAGGGCTCATTCGATTGAAAATTTAAATGGCTAGTTCCCTTTTCAATAGTCGAAAGTGATTGGAAGGCAACTAACACCCCTTCCACGCCCACCATTTCCCCAAACACATCCAATCAAAATTTTGGCATAGCCATGTTCAACGTAGTCGAAAGCTCTGGAAATTATATGTTTGAGCAGGACACTCCCCCCACAGTATTCAGGGCAAGGGTTATAAGTTATGCCCTGGGGGCATATATGGTTCTTATGGAAGGATTGCTTGTATAAACTTCAAAGAGGGCTCATTTGATTGGAAATTGAAAGTCCTAATTCTATTTTTAAGTGTCAAAAGATATCGGAGGGTAACCAGCCCCCCCCCCACCCTTTCTTCCCAAATGCATCCGATAAAAATTTTGAGATAGCTATTTTGTTAAAAATAGTTCAAAGATCATACAACAAAAATTCCAGCGTCGACACAACCCCCAGGGGCCTGGGGGCAGGCGTTGTAAGTTATGCCCTGGGGCCATATATCATATATGAGTCTTATGGAAGGGATGCTCGTATTAACTTCAAAGATGGCTCATTTGATTGGAAATTGAAAGTTCTAGTTCACGTTTTAGAGTCAAAAGAAATCGGAGGGCACCTAGCCCCCCTCAACGCCCTGTAAGTTATGCTATGTTATGTAAGTTATGTACTGGGGGAATATATGGTTCTTATTGAAGGATGCTCGTAAAAGCTTCAGAGGGGGCTCATTTGATTGGAAATTGAAAGTTCTAGTTCAGTTTTTTAGAGTCAAAAGAGATTGGAGGGTAACTAGCCCCCCCCCCCCCTCTCACGCCCCTTTTTCCCCAAATGCATCCAATAAAAAATTTGAGATAGCCATTAAGTTAAAAATTGCTCAAAAGTCTGGTAACAAAAACTCAGGTGTCGTCACAACCCCCGCCACCAGGGCCCGGGGGCAGGCGTTGTAAGGTATGTCCTGGGGCATATATGGTTCTTATGAAAGGAATGCTCGTATAAACTTCAGAGAGGGCTCATTTGATAGGAAAATAAAAGTTCGAGCTCACTTTTCAATAGTCAAAAGAGCTCCGAGGGAAGCTAGCCCCCCCCCCCCACGCCTTCTTTTTCCAGACCCATCTGATGAAAATTTCGAGATAGACATTTTGTTAAAAATAGTTCAAAGGTCAGTTAAGAAAAACTCCAGTGTCAATACAATCCCCCAGGGCCCAGGGGAAGGCGTTCTAAGCTATGCCCTAAGATCCCTTTCTTCCCAAATGCATCCGATAAAAATTTTGAGATAGCTATTTTTTTAAAAATAGTTCAAAGATCATACAACAAAAATTCCAGTGTCGACACAACCCCCAGGGGCCTGGGGGCAGGCGTTGTAAGTTATGCCCTGGGGCCATATATCATATATGGTTCTTATGAAAGAGATGCTCGCATAAACTTCATAGAGGGCTCATTTGATTGGAAATTGAAAGTTCTAGTTCACTTTTTAAGACTCAAGAGAGTTAAGGGCAACTAGCTCCCTCGCAGTTTTTTCCCCAAACTTATCCGCTACAAATTTGAGATAGCCAGATTTTTGAAAATTTTTCAAAAATTAGATCACAAAAACTCCCCCCAGGGCCCGGGGGATAGGCGTTGTAAGTGTTGTCCTGGGGGCGTATCTGGTTCTTATGAAAGGAATGCTCGTATAAATTTCAGAGAGGGCTCATTTGATTGGAAATTGAAAGTTCTAGTTCAATTTTAAGAGTCAAAAGATATCCGAGGGCAACTAGCCCCCCCCCAAACACCCTTTATTCCCCAAGCCCATCCGATAAAATTGTTATAATAGCCACTTCATTAAAAATAGTTCAAAGGTGAGGATAAGTAACATTCCTGAGTCAAAGCAGCCCCCTAGGGCTCGGAGGCAGGCGTTATGAGTAATGATCTAGGGGCATATATAGTTCTTATGGAAGGGATGCTCGTATAAACTTTGGCTAGGGCTCATTTGATTGGAAATTGAAAGTTCTTGTTCACTTTTTGAAAGTCAAAAGAGATCGGAGCGTAAATAGCCCCCCCCCCCCTCCACGCCCTAAGGGCATCAGATAAAAATTTTGAGATAAATACTAAGTTAAAAATAGTTCAAAGTTCAGATAACAAAAAACTCCGGTATCGACACAGCCCCCCAGGGCCCAGGGGTAGGCGTTGTAAGTTATGCCCTGGGGATATACATGGTTGTTATGGAAGGAATGCTCGTATAAACTTCATAGAGGGCTCATTTGATTAGAAATTGAAAGTTGTAATTCACTTTTTAAGAGTAAAAAGTAATTGGAGGGCAGCTAGCCTTCCCCCCACACTCCATCTATTTTTTCCCCAGAGGCACTTCGTATAGAAGGGCTCGTCGCATAAACTTCAAAGGAGGCTCATTATATTGGAAATCGAGAGTTCTAGTATCCTTTTTAAGAGTCAAAACTGATCGGAGGGCAACTAGCCCCCCCCCCAAGCCCTTTTTCCCCAAATACATCTGATAAAAAATTGGAGGTAGCCATTTTGTTAAAAATAGCTCAAAGATCATATAAAAAATTCCTTTACGTATGGCTATTTCGTTGAAAATAATTCAAAGGTCAGATAAGAAAAACTCCTGTGTCTACACCCACTCCCCCCCCCCAGGGTCCGGGGCAGGCGTTGAAAGTATTGCTCTGGGGCATATATGATTCTTATGGAAGGTATGCTCGTATAAACTTTGGTGAGGGCTCATTTGATTGGAAATTGAAAGTTCTCGTTCACTTTTTAAGACTCAAAAGAGATCGGAGGGTAACTAGCCCCCCTCCCCACGCCCTATTTTCCTCAAACCCATCTGATAAGAACTTTGAGAGCCATTATTTTCAAAACAATTCAAAGGTCAGATAACAAAAACAACGGTGTCGACACAACCACCCAGGGCCCGGGGTGCAGGCATTGTAAGCTATGTCCTGGGAAAGTATGTGGTTCTTATGGAAGGGATTCTCATATAAACTTCAGAGTGAATGGAAATTAAAAGTTTTAGTTTATTTTGTCAGAGTGAAAAAAGATTGGAGGGCAACGAGCCCCTCCCGACCTCCACGCCGTTGGGTTTATCGGATGGATAAGCCCATCCGATAAAAATTTGAGGTAAACCATTTTGTTAAAAATAGTTCAACCATCAGATATTAAAACTCCGGGGTCGACACAACCGCCCAGGAACAGGCGCTGTAAGTTATGCTCTGGGGATATATAAATGGTTCTTATAGAAGGGATGCTCGTATAAACTTCAGAGAGGGCTCATTTGATTGAAAAATAGAAAGTTCCAGTTCATTTTTGAAGAGTCAAAAGAGACCGAAACTTAATTAGCCCCCCCACCCTTTTTTCCCAAACCCATCCGATAAAATTTTGAGACAGCCATTTTGTTACAAATAGTTCAAACATCAGATAATAAAAACTCCGAGGTTGAGACAAACCCATTTTTTCACTTTGATATTGTTATTTTGATACCAGTTTTAATACTTTGATGAACATTTGATTTTTTTTTTTTTAAGTTTGATTTTGAAACAAGGAATTTTTAAAAACTTGAAACTTTTTGCAATAAAAAACGAACAAAAATTAATTAAAAGAAAACTTTCCAAAAAATAAGTTTTTCAAAGAAAAGTAAAGGCAATTTTAAACTTAATCTCAGCAGATACAAATACCTGTTAAAATTCAAACTCAAAACGACCAGAAATTACTATTAAAGAATAAATGAAACCCAAAACTATCAGAAATTAAATAAACAATCATAGCAAAAAACATACAACAAGTAATAATATAAATGACTAAATAGATCTCAAAGCGAGTAATGCTGAGATTGAATATCAAAATCAAGCTTAAAACGAAAAAAAATCCTATTGAAGTATAAATGGAACTTAAAACGAACAGAAATTAAATATACAATCAATGCGAACAAACATACAATAGATATTAATGTAAATCAATAAACAAATCTTAAAACAAGTGAAACTTAAATTGAATATGCAAATCAAGCTTGAAATTAAAAAACTTCACTATAAACAAGAGTTTGGGTATCACCTCCTTCTCTCACTGTAAAAGTCTAAAACCTCCTGCGTCATTGGCGCTTTACTGAAAACTATATGCGTCTTGAACATTCTTGGAAAGCATAAACAAAACCCAATTGAATATTTGATGTATAATGATATTAATTGCTGAAAGATCCATTAGTTCAAGAATTTATTTCACTGTAATTTTATTTTAATTTTCAATGCTGTAAGAACTAAAAAAAGAAAATATTTGTAAAATAATTCGTTTTCAGCTAAGCGCCAATGACGCAGTAGGCTTTGGTTTTTATCATAGGCAGCGCGCTAAAACTGCCTAAATAAAGAACGATGTGGGCACAATGTGTTTTTTTTTCAGCCGGGCACTTCGTATCGAAGGAGTTGTCGTATAAGCTTCGAAAAGGGCTCATTGGATTGGAAATTGGAGTGGCTAGTGCCCTTTTTAATAGTCGAAAGTGATTGGAGGGCAACTAGCCTCCCCACGCCCATCATTCCCCCAAACACATCCAATCAACATTTTGAGATAGCCATTTTGTTCAGCGTAGTTGATTTCAAAATAGAGAATATATTTTTGAGGAGGACATTCCCCCACAACCCCCAGGGCAAGGGTTTTAAATTATGCCCAGATGGCACATAGAAGGCGTTGTCGTAGAAACTTCAAAACAGGCTCATTTGATTGGAAATTCGGAGGGCTCGTACCCATTTTAATAGTCGAAAGCGATTGCAGAGCAACTAGCCCCCCCCCCCCCACGACCACCATTCCCCCAAACACATCCAATCAAAATCTTGAGATAGCCATTTCGTTCAGAGTAGTTGATTTCCAGATAGAAAATATGTTTTTGAGGAGGACAATCCCCCATAACCCTCAGGGCAAGGGTGTTAAGTTATGCCCCGGAGGCATATAAGGTTTTTATAGAAGGCGTTGTCGCAGACACTTCAAAAAGGCTAATTCGATTGGAAATTCAAAAGGGCTAATGCCCTTTTAAATAGTCGAAAGTGATTGGAGGGCAACTAGCCCCCCCCCACGCCCATCATTTCACCCAAAACATCCAATCAAAATTTTGAGATAACCATTTTGTTCAGCGTAGTTGATCTCCAGATAGAAAATATGTTTTTGAGGAGGACACTCACCCACAACCCTCGGGGCAAGGGTTTTAAGCTATGCCCTGGGGGCATATAAGAACGATGTTGGCATAATTTACTATTTATTATTTTTTTCCTTTAGAGCTGGGCACTTCATATGGAAGGGGTCGTCGTAGAAACTTCAAACCTTATATGCCCAGGGGGCATATAAGGTTTTTGTAGAACGCGTTGTCGTATAAGCTTCAAAACAGGCTCATTCGATTAGAAATTTTAAGGGCTAGTACCCTTTTTAATAGTCGAAAGTGATTGGAGGGCAACTAGCCCCCCACGCCCATCATTCACCCAAACACATCCAATCAAAATTTTGAGATAGCCATTTTGTTCAGCGTAGTTGATTTCAAGATAGAAAATATGTTTTTGAGGTGGACACTCCCCCACAACCCTCAGGGCAAGGGTTTTAAGTTATGCCCAGGGGGCATATAAGGTTCTTATAGAACGCGTTGTCGTATAAACTTCAAAACAGGCTCATTCGATTGGAAATTTGAAGGGCTAGTACCCTTTTTAATAGTCGAAAGTGATTGGAGGGCAACTAACCCCCCCCCCCCACGCTCATCATTCCCACAAACACATCCAATCAAAATTTTGAGATAGCTATTTCGTTCAGCGTCGTTGATTTCCAGATAGAAAATATGTTTTTGAGGATGACACTCCCCCACAACCCTCAGGGCAAGGGTTTTAAGTTATGCCTATTATGGGGGGGGGGGGTTGGTGGCCCCCCCCCCCACGCCCATCATTTCCCCAAACTAATCCAATCAAAATTTTGAGATAGCCTTTTTGTTAAGCATAGTTGATTTCCAAATAGAAAATAAGTCTTTGAAAGGACACTCCCCCACAGCCCTCAGGGCAGGGGTTTTAAGTTATGCCCTGGGGGCATATAAGGTTTTTAAAGAAGGCGTTGTCGTAAAAACTTCAAAAAATGCTCATTCGATTGGAAATTCAAAGGGCTAGTGCCCTTTTTAATAGCCAAAAGTGATTGGAGGGCAACTAACCCCCCCCCCCCACGCTCATCATTCCCCCAAACACATCCAATAAAAATTTTGAGATAGCCATTTTGTTCAGCGTAGTTGATTTCCAGATAGAAAATGTATTTTTGAGGAGGGCACTCCCTCACAACCCTTTTGGCAAGGATTATAAGTTATGCCCTGGGGGCATACAAGGATTTTACTAAAATCTTTGTCATAGAAACTTGAAAAAGGGCTTATTCGATTTGAAATTCAAAGGGATAGTACCCATTTTGATAGTCGAAAGTGATTTGAGGGCAACTAACCCCCCTCTCACGCCCACCTTTCCCCCAAACATATCCAATCAACATTTTTAGATAGCCATTTAATTCAACGTAGTTGAAAGTTTTGGAGATTAGGTCTTTAAGGATGACAACCCCTCCCTCACAGCCCTCAGGGCAAGGGTTGTAAGTTATGCCCTGGGGCATATAAAGTTTTTATTGAAAGCGTTGTCGTAGAAACTTTAAAAGGGCTCATTCAATTGGAAATTGAAAGGGCTAGTGCCTTTGTTAATAGTTGAAAGTGATTGGATAGCGACTAACACCCCTCTCACGCCCACCATTTTCCAAAACACATCCAATCAAAATTTTTAGATATCCATTTTGTTCAACGTAGTTGAAGGCTCTGGAAATTAGGTCTTTTAGGATGATAAACCCCTCAGAGCCCTCAGTGCAAGGGTTGTAAGTTATGCCAAGGGGGCATATAAGGTTTATATAGAAAGTTGTTGCATAAATCATACGCAGCAAGATCGCGCTGCCTAAGTAAAGAACAGGGACACTCGAGATTGAGACAAGAAACGGGGACTAAGTAAAGAGGAGGACACTCCCCCAAAACCCTCAGGGCAAGGGTTTTAAGTTATGCCCTGGGGGCACATAAGAACGATGTTGACACAATGTATTATTTTTTAATTTTTTCCTTTAGAGCAGGGCACTTCGTATCGAAGAAGTTGTCGTAGAAACTTCGAAAAGCGCTCATTCAATTGGAAATTGGAGTGGCTAGTGCCCTTTTTAATAGTCGAAAGTGATTGGAAGGCGACTAACACCCCTCTCACGCCAGGCATTTCCCCAAGCACATCCAATCAAAATTTTGAGATAGCCATGTTGTTTAACATAGTTGAAAGTTCTCGAAATTTGGTAGTAGAGGATGACAACCACCATAACACACCCTAGGGTAAAGGCTGTAATTTATGCCCTGGGGGTATACAAGGTGTTTATAGAAAGCGTTGACGTTTCCAAAAGTGCTCATTCGATTGGAAATCAAAAGGCCTAGTGCCCTTTTTAATAGTCGAAAGTGATTGGAAGGCTTGAAATTTTTATAGTAAAGATCGAAGTGGGTATAATGTATTATTTTTGTTGTTGTTGTCGTTTAGACCAGGGCACTTCGCATCGAAGGAGTTGTCGTGGGAACTTCGAAAAGGGCTCATTCGATTGAAAATAGAAAGGGCTGATGCCTTTTTTAATAGTCAAAAGTGATTTGAGGGCAACCAATCCCGCTTCCACTCGCACCCTCCCACGCCAACCCTTCCATTTCTGATCTTAAAATGTAACCAAATTAAAATAGCGCAAGTGCATCCAAGCTATCAGAGGCAACGCTGTACGGTTGCCTATAGTAAAGGCCATACGGCTCCAATGTTTTATTATTTATTATTATTTTTTTCCCAGAGGCACTTCACATGGAAGGGGTCGTCGTAGAAGCTTCAAAAAGGGCTCATTCGATTGGAAATCGAGAGTTCTAGTTTTGAGGAGGAAACTCCCCCAGAACCTTCAGGGCAAGGGTTTCAAGATATGCCCTGGGGGCATATAAGGTTTTTATAGAAGGCGTTGTCGTAGAAACTTCAAAAAAGGCTCATTCGATTGGAAACTCAAAGGGACAGTGCTCTTTTTAAAAGTCGAAAGTGATTGGAGGGCAACCAATCCCGCTTCCACTCGCATCCTCCCACGCCAACCCTTCCATTTCTGATCTTAAAATGTAACCAAATTAAAATAGCGCAAGTGCATCCAAGCTATCAGAGGCAACGCTGTAGGGTTGCCTATAGTAAAGGCCATACGGCTCCAATGTTTTATTATTTATTATTATTTTTTTTCCAGAGGCACTTCACATGGAAGGGGTCGTCGTAGAAGCTTCAAAAAGGGCTCATTCGATTGGAAATCGAGAGTTCTAGTGCAATTTTTAATAGTCGAAAATGATTGGAGGGCAACTAGCCCATCACCCCCACACCCATCATTCCCCCAAACACATCCAATCAAAATTTTGAGATAGCAATTTTGTTCAGCGTAGTTGATTTCCAGATAGAAAATATATTTTTGAGGAGGATACTCCCCCACAACCCTCAGGGCAAGGGTTTTAAGTTATGCCCTGGGGGCATATAAGGTTTTTATAGAAGGCGTTGTCGTAGAAACTTCAAAACAGGCTCATTCGATTGGAAATTAAAGAGCTAGTGACCTTTTTAATAGTCGAAAGTGATTGGAGTGTAACTAGCCCCCCTCCCCCCCCACGCCCATCATTTCCCCAAACACGTCCAATCAAAATTTTCAGATAGCTATTTTGTTCAGCGTAGTTGATTTCCACATAGAAAATATGTTTTTGAGGAGGACACTCCCCCGAAACCCTCAGGACAAGGGTTTTAAGTTATGCCCTGGGGGCATATAAGGTTTTTATAGAAGGCACTGTCGTAGAAACTTCAAAACATGCTCATTCAATTGGAAATTAAAGGGCTAGTGCCCTTTTTAATAGTCGAAAGTGATTGGAGTGTAACTAGCCCCCTTCCCCCACTCTCATCATTTCCCCAAACACATGCAATCAAAATTTTCGGATAGCCATTTTGTTCAGCGTAGTTGATTTCCAAATAGAAAATATACTTTTGAGCAGGACACTCCCCCACAACCCTCAGGGCAAGGGTTTTAAGTTATGCCCTGCGAGCATATAAAGTTTTTATAGAAGGCGTTGTTGTAGAAACTTCAAAACAGGCTCATTCGATTGGAAATTAAAGGGCTAGTGCCCTTTTTAATAGTCGAAAGTGATTGGAGTGCAACTAGCCCCCCCCCCATGCCCATCATTTCCCCAAACACATCCAATCAAAAATTTTTGATAGCCATTTTGTTCAGTGTAGTTGATTCCCAGATAGAAAGTATGTTTTTGAGAAGGACACTTCCCCAGAACCTTCAGGGCAAGGGTTTTAAGATATGCCCTGGGGGCATATAAGGTTTTTATTGAAGGCGTTGAAGTAGAAACTTCAAAACAGGCTCATTCGATTGGAAATTAAAGAGCTAGTGCCCTTTTTAATAGTCGAAAGTGATTGGAGTGTAACTAGGCCCCCCCCGCCCATCATTTCCCCAAACACATCCAATCAAAATTTTCAGATAGCCATTTTGTTCAGCGTAGTTGATTTCCACATAGAAAATATATTTTTGAGGAGGACACTCCCCCACAACCCTCAGGGCAAGGGTTTTAAGTTATGCCCTGGGGGCATATAAGGTTTTTATAGAAGGTGTTGTCGTAGAAACTTCAAAACATGCTCATTCAATTGGAAATTAAAGGGCTAGTGCCTTTTTTAACAGTCGAAAGTAATTGGAGTGTAACTAGCCCCCTTTCTCCCCCCCACGCCCCTCATTTCCCCAAACACATCCAATCAAAATTTTCAGATAGCTATTTTGTTCAGCGTAGTTGATTTCCAGATAGAAAATATATTTTTGAGGAGGACACTCCCCCACAACCCTCAGAGTAAGTTTTTGAAGTTATGCCCTGGGGGCATATAAGGTTTTTATAGAAGGCGTTGTCGTAGAAACTTCAAAACAGGCACATTCGATTGGAAATTAAAGGGCTAGTGCCCTTTTTAATAGTCGAAAGTGATTGGAGTGCAACTAGCCCCCCCCACGCCCATCATTTCCCCAAACACATCCAATCAAAATTTTTAAGGTAGCTATTTTGTTCAGCGTAGTTTATTTCCAGATAGAAAATATTTTTTTGAGGAGGAAACTCACCCAGAACCTTCAGGGCAAGGGTTTCAAGATATACCCTGGGGGCATATAAGGTTTTTATAGAAGGCGTTGTCGTAGAAACTTCAAAAAAGGCTCATTCGATTTTAAATTCAAAGGGATAGTGCTCTTTTTAAAGTCGAAAGTGATTGGAGGGCAACTAGCCCCCCCCCCACGCCCATCATTCCCCCAAACACATCCAATCAAAATTTTGAGATAGCCATTTTGTTCAGTGTAGTTGATTTCCAGATAGAAAATATGTTTTTGAGGAGGACAATCCCCCACAACCCTCAGGGCAAGGGTTTTAAGTTATAGCCTGGGGGCATATAAGGTTTTTTTAGAAGGCGTTGTCACAGAAACTTCAAAAAAGGCTCATTCGATTGGAAATTCAAAGGGATGGTGCCCTTTTTAAAGTCGAAAGTGATTGGAGGGCAACTAGCCCCCCCCCACGCCCATCATTCCCCCAAACACATCCAATCATAATTTAGAGATAGCTTTTTTTGTTCAGCGTAGTTGATTTTCAGATTGAAAATACGTTTTTGAGGAGGACACTTCCCAACAACCCTCAGGGCAATGGTTTTAAGTTATGCCCTGGGGGCATATAAGATTTTTATAGAAGGCGTTGTCGTATAAACTTCAAAACAGGCACATTCAATTGTAAATTCAAAGGGCTAGTGCCCTTTTTAATAGTCGAAAGTGATTAGAGGGCAACTAGCCCCCCCCCCCACGCCAATCATTCCCCCAAACACATCCAATCAAAATTTTGAGATAGCCATTTTGTTCAGCGTAGTTGATTTCCAGATAGAAAATATGTTTTTGAGGAGGACAATCCCCCACAAACCTCAGGGCAAGGGTTTTAATTTATGCCCTGGGGGGCATATAAGGTTTTTATAGAAGGCGGTGTCGTAGAAACCTCAAAAAAGGCTCATTCGATTGGAAATACCGAGGGCTAGTGCCCTTTGTAATAGTCGAAAGTGATTTGAGGGCAACTAACCCCCCTCTCACGCCCACCTTTTCCCCAAACACATCCAATCAAAATTTTAAGACAGCCATTTTATTAAACGTAGTTTTAAGTTCTGGAAATTAGGTCTTTGAGGATTAAAACTCCCCCAAAGCCCTCGGGGCAAGGGTTGTAATTAATTGTAATTCTCCTAATCCTTCATATTATTTCTTATGGAAGGGATGCTCGAACAAACTTTAGAGAGGGCTCATTTGATTGAAAATTGAAAGTTCTTGTTCAATTTTTAAGAGTCAAAAGAGATTAAAGGGCAACTAGCCCCTCTCCCTCCTCCACGTCCTAAATGCATCAGATAAAATTTTGAGATAGACATTTTGTTAAAATAGTTCAAAGTTCCGATAACAAAAACTCCGGTGTCGACACAGCCCATCAGGGCCCAGGGGTAGGCGTTGTAAGTTATGCCCTGGGGCATAACATATTAAGGGGGGTTTATAATTAAGGGGAAGGGGTTTTGTATGGGAAGAACACATAGGAAATCTATTATAATTATCCAAATATAAGGTTAAAATACATACTCTCTGATGGATGCAAAATTGCTTTGGCACACAAATTCCTATTAAGGTCAATTCCAAACAGTCGTGATCCCTTTGTGTCAGTAAGTGAAATGGTCTAAACCCCCTTATTGGAGCTATTTTTTCAATTCATTCATTGTTGTCAATGTCTGTCCACAAGTTTTGCAAGCTGTCTATGGTTCATATGTAAGGTTTTTATCAAAGAGGTAATCGTATAGACTTTGAAAAAAGCCTCATTCGATTTAAATCGAAAGTTCTAGATCCGTCTTTTAAAGTCAAGAATAATCGGACAGTAAGCACCCCCCCCCCCATGCCATAAAAACTTCAAACCTTTTGCAATCAAAAACGAACAAAATTTAATTAAAAAAAAACTTTCCGAAAAATAAGTTTTTCAAAGAAAAGTAAAGGCCATTTTAAACTTAAGCTCAGGAGATACAAATACCTGTTAAAATTCAAACTCAAAACGACCAGAAATTACTATTAAAGAATAAATGAAACCCAAAACGAACAGAAATTAAATAAACAATCATAGCAAAAAACATACAACAAGTAATAATATAAACGAATAAATAGATTTTTGAATATGAAAATCAAACTTAAAACGAAAACAAATATTTTGCTATTAAAGTATAAATGAAACTTAAAACGAACAGAAATTAAATAAACAATCAATGCGAACAAACATACAATATATATTAATGTAAATGAATAAATAAATCTTAAAACGAGTGAAACTTAAATTGAATATGCAAATCAAGTTTGAATCGAATAAAAATAACTACAAACAAGAGTTTGGGTATTGTCTCACTGCAGAAGCCTAAAACCTACTGCGTCATTGGCGCTTTACTGAAAACAAAATATATTACAAATGTTTTCTTTTGTACTTAAAATTTCAGTAAAATTTTGAACTGATGAGCTTTTAGCAATTAATATCATTATGCGTCAAATATTCAGTTTAATTTATTAGTTCTTTTCAAGATTGGTCAAAACAATATAGTTTCACTACAAGCAAAATTTGGATACTGCCCCCTTTTTTAACTGTAAAAACCTAAAGCCTTCTGCGTCATTGGTGCTTCACTGAAAACGAATTACTCGTATATTACAAATTTATTAATTTCCAGTTCTTACAGCATTGAAAATAAAAATAAAATTACAGTGAAAAAAAAATCTTGATCTGATGGATCTTTCAACAATTAATATCATTATATATCTAATATTCAATTTGATTTTGTTTATACTTTCCAAGACTGTTCAAGACTCATAAAGTTTTGCCATTTTTTTAACTCTGCCATTTTTTGTAACTAATCGTGTTAGTTTGTTATATAAACATTCTATGGCTTCTAGGCATTTCTATTTGAGCGGAAAACTGCACCTCAAACTTTGTGGAACATGCATTTTCTTGCATGAAACACCTAAATATAATAAAATGTCAAGTTTCGGAGTGTTCTACCACTCGCAAGCAAGAGCCATTGGTATTTTTGAATCCACATGGTCAATTTAGGGGGTGGAGGGTAGGCTAATTCTCGTAGCAGCCCCATTCCGTCATGGTATGGCTCACATTTTCAACACCTGGCGTCCGGACTATCATATACCAAGCATACAACTACACCAAATCAGTATCAATAAATAAATGAAACCCAAAACAAACAAAAATTGAAATAAATATAAGAGTCAAACTCAAAACGAGCATAAATTAATGTGAGTAGGGTTAAAAACCCCTATGCTTTCTAAAAGCAAGAATATAATTTGTACTTTACTGAAAAAAAATTCAAATGAATTTACTGAAAAAAAATGTGCATTGTCAATTTAATATACATATGCTGATATTTATTCCCTAAAATCTTAATTAATTTTTGATTTCTTAAAGTTACAAAAGTGAAAATATTTCAAAGAATTTTTTTCAGTAAAACGCCAATGACGCAATAGGTTTTAGGGTTCTGCAGTGAGACGATACCCAAACTCTTGTTTGTAGTTATTTTTATTCGATTCAAACTTGATTTGCATATTCAATTTAAGTTTCACTCGTTTTAAGATTTATTTATTCATTTACATTAATATATATTGTATGTTTGTTCGCATTGATTGATTTCTTGTTGTATGTTTTTTGCTATAATCGTTTCTTTAATTTCTGTTCGTTTTGGGTTTCATTTATTCTTTAATAGTAATTCCTGGTCGTTTTGAGCTTGAATTTGAAGAGGTATTTGTATCTGCTGAGCTTAAGTTTAAAATGGCCTTTACTTTTCTTTGAAAAACATATTTTTCGGAAAGTTTTTTTCTAGTTAATTAATTAGAAAAAAATTGAATTCAGAAAGCAATATATTTTCACCGTTACTACTGTTAAGGTTAGAGTAGCATCTTAAGAGATTTTCTACCGACAGAAACTCACAAAAAATGTATTAAAAAAAAGTGATTGTAAGAGTTAAAGGATAATTTTTGTACATAAATTTTTGCGTGTTCATTTTGCAGATAAGAAAGCTCAACTTATTTTAGAGTAAAAATATATTTCATTATTTTTATAATTATCTTTTATACTCAAAATTCAATTAACATTCCCCCTTTTCTGCTATAATTCATATATTTGTATTGAACTTATACTGAACATATTATTTTCAATGGTCCTTTTTAGTCAAACTTAAAATGATATTCAAGAAACTTTAAACTACTGTTGAAGTTCAAACCGTGTTGATTGATATAACCTATTTACGGTGAAAATTACATTGTTTTTACTGAAAAGTACATACATCTTAATAATTTAAATAATTTGTTGGAATTCAATAAGCAAGTCACAATTCCAACAGAAGAATTGGATTTTTTTTTACTGGTTTAAATTCGAGCAAAACATTTTGTTGGAAATCAATTGTTTTTTACAGTGCAGCTTTTCCACTTAAGACACGACACCAAAAGTGCCGTTCTTAGTGCCATTTGAACTTGATGACGGTGAAATTTATATGAAAGACGTAGATATGTGCAATATCTTTTATATGAGCTATGAAAGATATGTCAACGATGTTCTGGTAGCCTGCTAGTGCCACCCTTTGAGAAATAGCACAAAAAGTGCGATTTTAGTGCCATATGGCACTTGCGGATGGCAGAATTTATAAAAAGCACGTAGATATGAGAAATAGCTTTTGAATGAGCCATTAAGAATCTCTCTATGGTGTTCTGGTTGCCTGCTAGACCTGTTGAAAAAAAAGAAAAAAACAACAAAAAAACGGGGACAGATCAGTGCTAACGATGCAACAAAGTGATTTTCCTTGTTGTTCAGGGACGGGGCTGTAACTTCCCTGTACAAGGTTTTGACCGTGTTGATTCCAGTGGTAAGCTTTTGATTTTGATCTGACGCCATTTTCGAGGGGTTTGATGCTTTTTTCGAAATCACCATAAATTTCTTTTCGCAATAAACTTTTACTTTTAAGACGAACCAAAATAATAGTTAACGCTCCTGAGTCAGTGTGAGATGGGAATTTTTTTTCACTAAGCAGTTTTTTCCAAAACGCGTTTTTTAACTTTTGGTTACTATGGGCTGTGGTTCGCGCTTTACTAGGTTGCAGCTATCTCTGCAACCATGATACCTTGCCGGCACATGTTTTAAAAATTAGCCTAGAAAAGGACTGAAAAAAACAACAGCGGATACTGATACCGATATTCCCGATACGATACATGCGATACCAATAAGCGCGATATCGATACGCCCGATACCATATACAGTCTTTCCCCAGGTACTATGGAGGGTCATATCATCATCAAAACCATAGATATTAAACCTTTAAATTATGTTAAACAAAATAGCTATCTCAAAATTTTTATAGGACTAGTTTTGGTGGAGGGGGTCTTTAGGGAGGGGAGGCTATTTGCCCTCCAATGTTTTTTGTCACTTAAAAAGGGCACTTACAAATTTAAATTCTTTCGAATGAGCTATTACTAACTTCTCTATGATGCTTTGGCCACCCCCTAGCCCTGCTAGAAAAAAAAAGAAAAAAAGGGAGACAGATCAGTGCTATCCAATGTAAAAAAGTCATTTTCTTTGGTGTTCAAGGTGGGGGACTGTAATTATCCTACAAAAGGTTTTGGATCATGATGATTCCAATGATGCACTTTTTATTTTGATTTGACGCCATTTTCAAGGGGTTTCGAGCTCTTTTTTGAAATTACCAAAAATTTCTTTTCGCAATAAACTTTTACGTCTAAGATAAACCGAAACAATAGTTACCATTCCTGATTCAGCGTCAGATGGCAATATTTTTTCACTTATGGTGACAGACAGTATGGAGACAGTTTTTTTGAAAACACGTTTTTCAACTTTTGATTAGTATGGGCTGTGGTTCGCTCTTTACTAGGTTGCAGCTGCCGCTGCAACCATGATTTCTGCGCTGTCACCCGCTTTGATTGACAGACTAGCAGAGAAAGGTAACTATATTTCAGTGTCTTATAGAAGCAATTAGGTCAAAGTTCTGCATTGTATAAATGTTTTCTTTTACATTTTTTATTTTTTATTTAGTATTAAGTAAACTTCGGCTAGTGAAAGACAAGTTACTGTGATATTGTGAACTTTGTATAGCCCTATTAAATTTTCAATTACGACCCACAAGCATAAATTAGATTCGATTTATTGAACTCGAATGAATACTATTGTTTGATTATTACAATCATTTATATCTGTTGAATCACTAAGTTTTCACTTGGTTAAATTCTAAGATAGTTGAAGTGCTAAATATGGGCCGAAAAATGAACAGGAGAGGGCTAAACTTGAAGAGTGGTCAAGTCCACCGTCCGGCTTAAGAGAAATAAATGTGTTTTCCTTGACAATAAGAAAAGTGTCCATTTAGGAAGGAACCACAGGTAATTTCATCAAGTTCAGATGCAGCTGGAATGTTGCAACCTCGACCTGGGATGTTTCGTTGTGTACTTCGGCAGAGGAGATATCCACGTTGAAAAAATTAATCGCGACAAAAATTTCTGGTAACCCAAAGTGTTTCTAAAGCTCCATAAATTCTATATGGAAGCTTTGTTGCCAGAAATTGTGGACGAAAGAGTGCCACGCAGCATGGCGATCCGCGAGCCATTTCTAGGCAAGTCGACGGATAAATAAAACCCTCACATATTCAGATTAGGATAGCTAGGTTAGTTTCTGGCTGAATTTATAAATATATGCATGTAATTTCCCTGTAGTGTACCCAAATAAACATTTCTTAGTGGTCCTTGTCACCCAAATTCAGCTTAGGCTAAGACCCCGGTAGGGTTTTCATCAGGGGCGTACTTTCGTCAAAAAAATGGGGGTGGGGCAAAGTTGGAGCCAATTTATCCCAACGCAAGTGAAAATGACAGTAACAAGTAAGAAATAAGTCGTTTGGTATCATATAGGCACTGTTTAGTAATTTAAGAGTACTATAAAGGTACTAGTACTATATAAAGGTAACTTATAGTACTGTAAAGGTAAATATGTACTAGAAAACTGATCTGTTTCTGTTGACGCTTGAATTATGCAGGTTTATCTTAGTTTTGACAAGATTTTGGAAGAAACTAAATTTTAGCTGGGGGGAGGGGAGCAAACTGGGATCTTGGGGGAGGCAGACAAAGGTCTGGGAGGGGATGTTGCCCCCTTGCCCATAGCGAACTCACCCCTGTTTTTCTTCAAACTTACCATCCATTTGACATTTTTATATATTTATGGTGACCCAGCTAATCCCCCACTCTATTTTTCAAATATAATTAAAAATCTTAGAACGATTGTTACCGGTAAACCCAGAGAAAAACATGGTTTTGAATTTGACTTTCAACGAAAATCTCTAAGTTGTTTTTGTAATTATAGTGTCCAAATAATTCCCCGCTTCCCCACCAAAAGAAAATACTTTGAATTCAACTTTCAATGATTTTTCGTACTTGCTTGTGCATTAAAAGTTTTCTAGCTAATGCCCTTCCCGGTTTATTCCCTCTCTAAAAGGTTACCCCTCAAAAAATTATCCCTGTGTATAAGATTTCACTGATTTGATAAAAATACCAGTTGAATCAAAATTCCTTCTCTTGTACCTTCTCTTGTACAAGATATGATGCATTCTTAAAAACAATTGTCAGCAAAAGTCAGCTTTTGTCACTTGTCAACCACCAAATTCTTGATTGATCTTGATAACTAAGCCCCCTGAAGAGGTATTTTGTCCTTTGGCAAATTTACCGACAAGAGAGCCTGAAAATGTAGTAACAGACAACCACAACCCCTTAATAGGGATCTTGGGAATTTTTTTGACCCAATTTCTACACTCTTGTTGATCCTAATTGTTGGGGTTCCATTCCTGTTTCTTTTCTTTTCAGATAAATGACCTATTTTCTTTTCTGTAATTATATTTGCCTACAAGATCTTTTTCAATTATAAGTTGAACTCTGGTTGCTAAGATAGGTTCTTTCCCAATAAGTAAGCTTTGAATTTAAATTCTATTTTGGTCTTCCTGGTCTGGGCCATTGAAAGACAAAATTATGCAAAAGTAGAAGGGATTTGGATGTTGATTTAGAGGATTGGCCAAGGCCAAGTGAATGTCCACCCCTATGCAAAGTTTGTTGTACAGAACCAATATTATCTAGTTAGTCTACATTGAGACCCCAATTGGGGGAGTCTGCTCTTTTCAGAGTTGATATATATGTGTGACCTTTTGGAAGATTACAAGTAAGCCATTTTCTACAAATGTGTAGACTATTTTTCAAGAAACCCAGGGAGGGTAGGAAAAGAGTTGCGAGATACCGTCAATTATTATATCGACAGGGGGTTCGTTTACCTTCCAAGGAGACAGCTAGAGATTTTAGTGGTGACCCGGGTTGGGTTCTCCCTTGGCCTTAGAGTTTCGCCATTTGACCGTTCGATTACGTTATCATACCCTGGGGCAGGGTGTATTGTAAATTGGGTATTAACAAACCCTATATTTACAGAACCGTTGTGGTAAGCGCAGGTGTCCCATTATAATATTTGGCACCATCAGGGGCTTTCCCCTCCAGTAAGTGGTGTAGCGCCATTTTTGCACCAATAAGTGGTGAAACCCGTACCTTTCCACAAGAATACTCTTGGCAGCAAGAAAAGTCCTATCGGTAAACCTGATAGTAAAAGAATTCCACGTTTTTGAAGAGACGAGTTAATTTAGCCTGTTGTGATTAAATATAAAAACAAAACTTGGAGAGAAGAAGTAGGAAATTAATTAAAAATATTATGAAGATCTAAATGGGTTGTGCCTATTTGTTTCTATAGTAAAAGTAAAGAAAACTAAAAGAGAGAAAAGAGATATTGAACGGAGCTACAATGAAGAAATAAAGTCAGAGATAGTGGATACTGGAGTCCAAATCAGATTTAACGATGATTCATTATTTTGCGCGAATTACAAAATTGGAAAAAGTAGAGATGAAAGAGAAATGCAAAAAAGAGTCAAAATTTGAATATTCAGCTTGCAGTGGCGAAAAATAAAAATTAGATGGGCTGTGCCTAGCTAACATAAATAATAGGGGGAACAAAAACGTCCAAGACCAACTGGGAAAATTACAATAAGACAAAAAACTTCGGAGGGAGGAGAAGACCCACGACATTCTAAGAGAAACTACAGATAATCATGAAATAGAATCGTCTTGTCAACAACGGGCTACGGAAATATTGGGAGATATTGAATTTTGGGTTGGATTAAAGAAAATTGGGAAGAAATCTGAGACTTTTCTTATCAACTCAAGAGAGATTTCGATCCTTTATGAGGGGGAGAAATACTTTGGGGAAGATCACCTGAGGGAAGATGTGAAGATAGCCTTTTTCCTCAATGCACAACTGGCGGACAAGTTGTGATCCCTTTACCGAGGCCTTTCTTTTCCAGCCTTCAATTTCATCTTCAGCCCGCATCGACAAGCATTATTTATTCAATTAGTTTAGGGGATGGGACCCAGAAAAAAGCGATTCATGGTTCGCTCAGATTTTTACTTTATTTCCCCGAACCCCTATCGTTTTCACTTGCCTGTGGATTTTCGGCCTTGAATTATTTGAAATTATGCCAAGGGGCAATTTACATTTTAATTGAGATTTGGGGTTGTTTCCCCAGATGGAAATTAAGAGGCTAGTGCAGCCAATTTTTCATGATGGCTGGAATCATTGAATGTGCCAGATACTGATTCTCTGCTTCTCTCAAATTTAAATTCGTGAGAGCGAGAATAGTTGTATTTTGACTGTGCTGAGCACGATCATTTTCTGCGAATATTGGGGACTTCAATTTTCAAATAAAATGCGGATGCCATACGATAGAGACCATGGTGGTTCTAAAGTAGAGACGTGTGGATGACAACAGATCCAGAGCCAAGCGGTGGAAGCACAGGCACTGGTGGAAGAAAGAAGACAACTGGATTTTGTAAAGTTGAAGTTCAGTGTTATGATTTTAAGGGTGGACCAGCGGGGTGCATGGGGGGTCATTTATCTTACGGGGGGGATGATGGGGTTCCACCCCTGTTTCTTTTCTTTTCAGATAAATGACATATTTTCTTTTCTGTAAGTATATTTGCCTGCAAGAAAATTTTCAATCATAAGTTGAACCCTGGGTGCTAAGCTAGATTTTTTCGCGATAAGTAAGCTTTGAACTTAAATTATATTTTGGTCTTCCGGGTCTGGGCCTTTGAAAGACAAAATTAGGCATGAGTAGAAGGGATTTGGATGTTGATTTAGAGGATTGGCCAGGGCCAAGCGAAGGTCCACCCCTATTCAAAGTTTGTTGTACAGAACCAATATTATTTAGTTAGTCTACATTGAGACCCGGTTTGGGGGAGTCTGTTCTTTTCAGAGTGGATATATGTGTGTGACCTTTTACTACTACTCACTTAAACAACTCATCGCAGCACCAAGCCGCCTGAGGCCAACACAGCTACGCACGCTCCTCCTCCACCCCAATCTATCCAAAGCCTCCCTTTTTACACCCGCCCACGAAGTTCCCATTTCCTTTAAATCTTCCTTAGACGTCCTCCCAACCAGACGGGGACGACCGCTTCCGTTTCGCCCTAGATGGTTGGCCGAAAAGAACAATCTCAGGCAATCTGTCATCTTCATCGAACAACATGCCCTAACCACCTCAACCTTTTCTTTAATTTATAGACTAGAAAGTGGTATTGAACCACATTTTTCGTATAGCCTATGTTGAAATACGGTCAGTCAGCCGGGTACCCAGAACAATCCTTAGCAATTTCTCGGAAAAACATCTAGGCAAATTTATCCGGCTTTTAGGCAGGCGTCATGCTTCAGGCCTATTTTGACACTATTCATCCACTGTTAGCTTCTAGATTCTAACTTGGTTGCAGACTATCTCATATTCTTCCAGGACTTTTGTAACTGTGAAAAAAACACCCTGAGCCTTGGCTATTCTATTTTTTAACATCTTCACTGCTCCTACCATCTTTACTAATAAGACTACCAAGGTAAGTTGAAACTCGCCACCACCTGATCAATCTTTTCATACCAACGTCAACTTTTCATTCACTTATCCTAGCTTGTGACTTGGTCTTCCTACATTTAATTTTCAAACCAATACTAGCACCCGATACTCGCAAAACCTCTAATAAACTTCCTATTTTGCTCACACTTTCATCTAGGAGATGCTTAAATCATCAGCATAATCCAAGTCCAGGCGACTTTTTCCTCCCCATTTGAATTCCGTGGTCTCCCATTGCCTTCCTGTGCTCCTTAAACAAAGTCCATCAAAAAATAATCCTATAAAGGGGGAGTAGAACACAACCTGCTTAACTCCTGATTTAATACAAAACCAGCTGCTAACCTCATTTCCTAACCTTAACCGCCAGCACGTGTTATTCTCTACATAGCACTAATCACTTTAATGTATTGACTGGTATACATACAAGGATAAAAACCGTTACTAAAGCTCCTTCTATCAAACAGAATCGAACGCTGCTTCCTAATCTATAAAAAAGGACAAAGTTGTTTGAAAACTTAGGCACTTTCTCAATTATTAACCTAGAGTGAAATTGGTCAACACATCCGCTTACCTTTTCTACAAAACCGCCACTTGCTCTCTCTTAAAACTTTGTCTACGCATCTCTCAGTCTAAAAAGTACTCATATTAACAAGCCATTTGATACCTACAGAGACCAGACTAATGCCTCGATAATACACACTCATTTTATCACCTTTCTTATAAAAGTGGGCTTAATTAAGGTTTTCCTAAAAATCAGTAGGTACTTCCCTTTTTTCATGAAATCATATTCATAATCTCCAATAACTTATTCTAACCTCAGAGCCACCATATTTAGAAACTCATTTACTACCCTATCAGCACCGGAAGCCTTAGTATTCTTTAATCTTTAGTACTGTTTCTAATTCCTCCTCACAAAACAAATCTTCTTCACATCCAAGGTATCACAACTTTGCATTTTCCTCTATATTTTTCCTGCAACTCTATCTCGGCTTAAGGCAAATTCTCAAAATGTGGCCCATTCGCTTTTTAGCTTTTGTCTTTCGCTAATGCCACCCATTCATTCTTTAACTGGGACAAGTCCGGATTGACCAACCTCTCATTTGTAAGTGCCAGTACAATATTTTTACTATTATGCCGTCTAGCTTGCATCTTCTAAATCCGTCGCAATTTTATCATGGCCTCCACTTCACACCTCCTTAGTCATATTTCAATGCTTTCTCCACTGTCTTTACATTTCTTTTTGTTCATGTGAATCTGTCACTCAGATAATTCTTGTACAAGTCCTTTCTCCTTTATATTTAAACTTAAAGCTTTTTCACTAATATCTTAGATGCAGTTAGCTTTCTTCCATAATACCCCTTCAGAACTCACAAATTATTTTTTCTCAAATTATTCCAACCATATTCCACATTATCAAATTTGAAGCTCTCAAGTTTTAGTATCAACTGTTCCTGGAAAGTTTATCTCAAAATCTCATCCTGAGTCGTACTAACATCATAATTCGGAGGTAATTACCTTCCGAATTTCATCTTTAAATTAACCCTGACCATACTAGATGGTGATCTTTACTTTTAACACAATAACCGCACCCTATATACCTAGTATCTTGTTATGATCCTTGCCAGTCTTCGATTTACTATAACATAATCAATAAGTTTCTGGTCTTACCATCACGTGAATACCATGTTAGCTTATGAAGCCATTTTAGACCAAACACCGTATTGGTTTATAACTAGATTGTTATACCTAAAATTGCAAAAAGTTGATCCATTCCTGTTTTCTTTTCAGTACACCAAATTACTAAGTGGGATACCATCTATCCATATTTCTACCAACCCGGGCGAAAATCTCCCAGCAATAACATCATATTTCTACCTGGGACCCTTGTCTATTTGCTCCTGTAACTGTAAGTAAAATCATCTGAGTCACTAGTATCTCCATCAGTCGGTTATACAGGGGCGTATACTACGATAACTGATACCTTGAACTTTCTAGTCATAAAATGGCTAAATTCAGTATTTCTATTATTAATACCTTCCCAGCCTAAAACAAGACTTAGCAGCTTCCTATTCATCATGAGCCCTACTCCGTCTATGTAACCCATCCTTCCTGCCCTGAGTAAACAAATTCTATATCCACCTAATTTCAATTGCTTCCTACCCTGGGGATAGAGTTCTGAAACTCCTTAATAGTATCCAGTTCGAATCGTTGCGGAATTCGTCAGTCAAATGCGATACGAAGTCATTTTTTAATGCTTGTAACATTCCAAGTTCCAATTTCATGGTTCTTTAAATCATTGAAATTTTCGCCTCAGAAAAGCAATGATCCCGGATACCAGTGCAGGAGGGGATCACATATCTTCTCAAGGTTCTACACCGAAGTGCCTTAAGCCGGCTTAGGAACCGGACAGCAAGAAGTCCCTGGGACCCCATGATGGAGGCTTTGTGCAATCTGGCCATCTTGGTCACAACATGGTTTTCAGCGCTTGCGATGCTCTTTCTATCAACAAGAGTCGAAAAATCCTGCACAGACAATCTCAAGCCTTATTACCTCCGACTTCATTATATATTCATCCCTACAAATATTATGCGGTGGGTTACTCGGGGAGGCAACTGTAATAGATAAACTTAGTATGGAAAGAGGTTTTTCAGCCCAAGACGCCCATAAAACATTTACCCAATCCAGAAGAATGTCAGTAGTCAGAATTCCCGTGCGATGCTGTGATGCGTTTATAGGCTATAATTTCTCGAGTGGGCGCACTCCTAAGTGGTGGAATAGAGGTTGATCCGCAAGGTCCCCAGTCGTGCCAGGTACCCGAAAAGGTCCGAGGCAGCCCTTTGCAGGAGGCCGTGTCATAGATCTGATACTTACGCCCTGCCACAGGTTGTCTCCTATAGAGGATCCTCCCCGATGGTGTTCGCACTCACCCTGCAATTTAACCATTGCTGGGAGCAGGTTTGCAACTCATGGAACTTGTGATTAATCAAGTGGGCCCTTTGAGGTACATTGAGGGGGCCTTCTTCCTCCTCCGCCTGTATTTATGAACCGGGCAAGGGTTTGCCCCAGATTCTAGTATGGACCCACAGGGAAAGGTCCCCCCTTGTCCATGCCTCCTATGGAGGTACCTAATATCTGTAGAGGGTTCCCCTATCGCCACCTGGGGAACATGCTGAATGGCCTGGGGGAGGCCAAGATAAACGGATCCACTTTTGTTTGTGCAAAGGCAACAACTCAGGGAAATATTTAACCTACTACTTATAAATATAATACTCACTGACTAGCCTTATTAGCTTATATACAGAAAGATATAAATCAGTGGACCATTAAACCTACTACTTATAAATTATGTGTAACTCACAGATAGGGCCTATATATTATATACAGAAATATATAAACTGAGTGACATGATTTAGCTACTACTTTTAAATATGTGTAAAAATGAACTGATAGGATATAAGTTATATACAGAAATATATAACTCCGTGACATATTTAGCCTACTACTTATAAAATATGTGTAACTCAACTGATAGGCCTAGAAGTTATATACAGAAAATATATAACTCAGTGACAAATTAGCCTACTACTTATAAATATGTGAAACTCACGACTAGGCTATCTAAGTTATATACAGAAATATATAAACTGCAGTGACATATTTAGCCTACTACTTATAAAATATGTGTAACTCACTGACTAGGCCTATATAAGTTATTACAGAAAATATATAACTGAGTGACATATTTATTCCTCAATGATTATAAATATGTGTAACTCAATGACTAGGCAACAAGTTATATACATAAATATATAACTCTCAGTGAATATTAACCTACTACTTATAAATATGTGTAAATCACTGACTAGGCCTATTTACGTATATCACAGAAATATATAAACGAGTGACAAATTAGCCTACTACTTAAAATAGTGATAACTCATCGACAGGGGTGTTCGTTTAACTTCCAAGGAGATAGCTAGAGATTTTTGTGGTGACCCTGGTTGGTTGCACCCTTGACCTTAGAGTTTGGCCATTTGACCGTTCGATCACGTTAGCATACCATGGGGCAGGGTATATTGCAAATTACGTATTAACAAACCCTATATTTACAGAACCGTTGTAGTAAGCGCAGGCATCCCATTATAATATTTGGTGCCACCAGGGGCTTTCCCATCCAGTAAGTGGTGTAGCACCATTTTTGCACCAATAAGTGGTGACACCCGTAAATTACCACACGAATACTGATTATTTGTTTTCAGTGTATGTATAAAATGATAGACATTATACGCCAATTTATATGGTAACATAATGATAATTCAACCCGATAAGAAATTATTTGAAAAGCAGATAAGAACTTAAATGATTGGCAATAATTAATTTTAGATTAATTTTAGAGTAATAATTAAATTGAGATTGACATCCAAATAAAACACGATGAAATTTATCTTTGACATGATAACGATTTTATTAGAAAAAAGAATGATATAGCCCATACCCAAAAAGAAAATTATTTGCTAAATTATTCTTTTAACCCGAAGAAATTCGCGAATATATTTTTTGAGTTTAAAAGGAAAAATAGTTTAAGGGAGCAATTTGGCTTTGCTCTGAACATTAAATTTTCAGAAAAGAAAAGTTCTGTCGGAGAGAAAAGTGTTGTATTATTTCTTAGTAGTTCTATTAGCCCAATGAAGAAAATAAGATTTTAATCTGTAAAGATACACCTAGCTTTTACTTTAGAATAAGGACATATTTAGAAATCAGTCAAAGATTAGCCATCATTTTTTATTGCTTCTTAAAGTTTTGCACTAGGAATAGGCTCTATGAAAGATTTGGATAGAGATATAAGAATGTTACAGTTTAGAAAAAGGTAAAACATGCAAAGCCAAAACCATGCTCTTTAATTTGCTTTATCTAAATATATGAAAGTGCCAAATAAACAAGGAAATTAAAGGCTGTCAAGTACACCAGTACACACGTTTGAAACTCTAGTAAAAATATAAAGCTCAAAAGAAATATAGGCGTATTTATTTTTGAGTGGTGTGATATTTAAAGCTCATTGCAACAGTGTTACCAGGTTTGATGAAGAAATTAAAGCACTGGATCAGCCAATAAACCTAAAAAGTTGATCTGTGTCAAAAAATGGTACAAGATAAAGAGGAAAAGCCACCTGCAAGACAGGGTAAGCTAGGATATGAAATTTGCCCCACCGAGTCGGTAAAATTCTACTTTAGTTACTTTTGTCTATCTTGGAAAGGGGTTGTGTTAGGAAAATGAAACTTTCAGGGATGGATGTACATGCTAAGGTTTGTCCCGGGAAGGTACTTTGAAGTACCTACCTCCACTCATCCCCCCCTCTATATAGTGGTAAATTACTGCACATTACTAGTTGTTTTTAACTCGTATTTCATCCTATATTACTATCATAAATATAAATCACTGCTTACCTTACACAACTTCTGCTTTTAACCTTGTTCATTAAAATATATTCCAAAATCCTATTTAATCCTAAGCCATTTAATTTTCAACCCATGCCAACTTTCTTTATGGTATATGAAACCAGGTTTGCTGTGATGTCACACTTGCCTTATCAGAAACCCTAAGGGTAGCAGGCACATGCCAAACAACTCTGTTGATAAGACCATTTAAACTGTATTAATTAGGGAAAGGATTTGACAAGAGAGACCAGTAAAAATAACCTAATCCTTTTTAGAGGACAAATTATGTCATGGGAAGATGTTTTTGAAATTCCCCTTCCACCCAAACTTAAAATTTTCTAAAATTCTACTTTAGAAGCTTTTAAAATATTTCTAAAGTACTAAAAGATAGAGTGCTAAAATCATCAGAATCAACTTCAGAGGACACATTACATCACGGGAAGAGGTTTTTAAAATCCCCCTTCCCCCCAAACTCAAAATTTTTTCAAATTCTACTTTAGGAGCTTTTAAATATTTCTAAAGCGCTAAGACATAGAGTGCTAAAAACATCAGAATCAACTTCAGAGGACATGTTATATCACAGGAAGAGGCTTTTAAAATCCCCCTTCCCCCCAAACTCAAAATTTTCTAAAATTCTACTTTAGGAGCTTTCTAAATATTTCTAAAGTGCTAAAAACATAGAGTGCTAAAAGCATCAGAATCGACTTCAGGAGACACGTTATATCACGGGAAGAGGTTTTTAAAATCCTCCTTCCCCCCAAACTCAAAATTTTCCAAAATTCTACTTTAGAAGCTTTTAAAATATTTCTAAAGCACTAATAGATACAGTGCTAAAAACATCAGAATCGACTTCAGAGGACAAATTATGTTACGGGAAGATGTTTTTGAAATCCCCCTTCCCCCCAAACTCAAAATTTTCTAAAATTCTACTTTAGGAGCTTTTTAAATATTTCTAAAGCACTAAGACATAGAGTGCTAAAAACATCAGAATCAACTTCAGAGGACACGTTATATCACGGGAAGAGGTTTTTAAAATCCCCCTTCCCCCCAAACTCAAAATTTTCCAAATTTTTACTTTAGAAGCTTTTTTAAATATTTGTAAAGTGCTAAGACATAGAGCGCTACAAACATCAGAATCATCTTTAGAGGACAAATTATATTATGGGAAGATGTTTTTGAAATCCCCCTTCCCCCAAACTCAAAATTTTCCAAAATTCTACTTTAGAAGCTTTTAAAATATTTCTAAAGCACTAATAGATAGAGTGCTAAAAACATCAGAATCGACTTCAGAGGACACATTATGTTACGGGAAGAGGTTTTGAAAATCCCCCTTCCCCCCAAACTCAAAATTTCCTAAAATTCTACTTTAGGAGCTTTTTAAATATTTCTAAAGCGCTAAGACATAGAGCGCTACAAACATCAGAATCATCTTTAGAGGACAAATTATATTATGGGAAGATGTTTTTGAAATCCCCCTTCCCCCCAAACTCAAAATTTTCTAAAATTCTACTTAGAAGCTTTTAAAATATTTCTAAAGCACTAATAGATAGAGTGCTAAAAACATCAGAATCGACTTCAGAGGACACATATTGTTACGGGAAGATGTTTTTGAAATCCCCCTTCCCCCAAACTCAAAATTTTCCAAAATTCTACTTTAGAAGCTTTTTAAATATTTCCAAAGCACTAATAGATAGAGCGCTACAAATATCGGAATTGACTTCAGATGACAAATTATGTTATGGGAAGATGTTTTTGAAATCCCCCTTCCCCCAAACTCAAAATTTTCCAAAATTTTACTTTCAGAAGCTTTTTTAAATATTTCTAAGCGCTAAGACATAGAGCGCTACAAACATCAAAATCAACTGTAGAGGACAAATTATGTTATGGGAAGATGTTTTTGAAATCCCCCTTCCCCCCAAACTCAAAATTTTCTAAAATTCTACTTTAGGAGCTTTTTAAATATTTCTAAAGCACTAAGACATAGAGGGCTAAAAACATCAGAATCAACTTCAGAGGACGCATTATATCACGGGAAGAGGTTTTTAAAATCCCCCTTCCCCCCAAACTCAAAATTTTCCAAATTTTACTTTAGAAGCTTTTTTAAATATTTCTAAAGCGCTAAGACATAGAGCGCTACAAACATCAGAATCATCTTTAGAGGACAAATTATATTATGGGAAGATGTTTTTGAAATCCCCCTTCCCCCCAAACTCAAAATTTTCCAAAATTCTACTTTAGAAGCTTTTAAAATATTTCTAAAGCACTAATAGATAGAGTGTTCAAAACATCAGAATCGACTTCAGAGGACACAGTATATCACAGGAAGAGGTTTTGAAAATCCCCCTTCCGCCCAAACTCTAAAATTTTCTAAAATTCTACTTTAGAAGCTTTTAAAATATTTCTAAAGCACTAATAGATAGAGTGCTAAAAACATCAGAATCGAACTTCAGAGGACAAATTATGTTACGGGAAGATGTTTTTGAAATCCCCCTTCCCCCCAAACTCAAAATTTTCTAAAATTCTACTTTAGGAGCTTTTTAAATATTTCTAAAGCACTAAGACATAGAGCGCTAAAAACATCAGAATCGACTTCAGAGGACACGTTATATCACGGAAAGAGGTTTTTAAAATCCCCCTTCCCCCCAAACTCAAAATTTTCCAAATTTTTACTTTAGAAGCTTTTTTAAATATTTCCAAAGCGCTAAGACATAGAGCGCTACAAACATCAGAATTATCTTTAGAGGACAAATTATGTTATGGGAAGATGTTTTTGAAATCCCCCTTCCCCCCAAACTCAAAATTTTCTAAAATTCTACTTTAGTAGCTTTTAAAATTGTCTAAAGCACTAATAGATAGAGTGTTAAAAAATCAGAATCAACTTCAGAGGACACAGTATATCAGGGAAGAGGTTTTGAAAATCCCCCTTCCCCCCAAACTCAAAATTTTCAAAAATTCTACTTTAGGAGCTTTTAAATATTTCTAAAGCACTAAGACATAGAGTGCTAAAAACATCAGAATTGACTTCAGAGGACACGTTATGTCACGGGAAGAGGTTTTTAAAATCCCCCTCCCCCCAAACTCATTATTTTCCAAAATTTTACTTTCAAAGTTTTTTTTACATATTTTTAAAGCGCTAAGACATAGAGTGCTACAAACATCAGAATCAACTTTAGAGGATAAATTAGTTATGGGAAGATGTTTTTGAAATCCCCTTCCCCCAAACTCAATTTTCCAAAATTCTACTTTAGAAGCTTTTAAAATATTTCTAAAGCACTAATAGATAGAGTGCTAAAAACATCAGAATCGACTAGGATATTTACATCTGTTAAGAAGCAACTATTTCAAATGCAGGAAAAACGCATACTAATTGACCTATCTTTCCAAATATTATAACCCAATTCACTGTTATCTTTGTTCGAACTATTCCGCCGTTTAACAATGAAACAATTAATTAAAGCCGCAATAGATATTACGAGTTACAGCTTCAGTCTGTAAATGACAATTATTGAGATATGTCTTGCAATTTTTGTGAAATAAATTTCTGTGGTGGTATTGTTCAATTTTCTACTGTTGAGGCAGTTTTAGAGTTGTATTATAACCATGACATGTTATTGAGAAGCAGGAATTGCGATATTTGTGGCCAGATTTGCGTAAAATATAGAAATTCGTTCCATTGCCAGAAGTCTAGGCTTATACCTATCCGAGGTGGCCGTGAATATTCTCAGGTAAAGTGTAATTTTTCAAAATCGATCTATGACAAAACATGGATGGCTTGTTCACCACCTTTCTGAGCTAGAAAATTTCCGTTTTTTGATGATTTGGCTTCAAATACTGCCTCCAAAGGAGGATTTCATGATCAACAATGTTACTTGTTGTAAACAAACCTTTGTGGATTGGAGCCAGTTCTGCAGAGAGGTTTGTATGTACATATGTCATTCAAACTTTGCTCCTTTGGGAGGAGAAGGAGTCATTGTTGAGATAGATGAAGCCCAATTTGGGAAGCGTAAATATAATAGTGGTCGGATTGTCAAGGGTAAATGGGTATTTGGTGGAATAGAGCAAGGAACTGGTAATTCATTCATGGTTTCTGTGCCGGATAGAAGTAGTGCCACGTTGTTGGGAATTATCCAAAACTGAATCCTGCCAGGGACAACAATTATCAGCAACTGTTGGAGGGCCTACAATTGCCTGGCTAGCCAGGGCTATCAGCATTTACACGTCAACCACAGCATAAATTTTGTTGACCCTGCAACAGGTGCTCACACACAAAAGACACTGGCATAACATTCAAGACAATATACCCAGATATGGCAGAAGAGAAGAACATATGGAAGGATATCTGGCAGAGCACTATTTCAAAAAAAAATATTCAATCTCCTTGAGAATGCACCATTTCATGAAATTTATATCGGAGCTTTATAACCATAACTAATTTATTTTTTATGGGTATTATTTACTAATTAATGTTTAAAACGTTGTAACAGAAAATTTGGCAATTTACGGTATCTAACCCTATTTGTTCTTAAAGCAATTCAAATGTTTTTGTCCAAATAGTTTAGTGTAGCAATCTTCATTCTTGAAGCTACGAGACGTTATTAAAGTGTAAATAGGGAGGGGGAGAGAGGGGGCAGAAGTAAATATTTGACTATAGATTATTTGGTACTTGTGCATTATAAATAACCCACCACTATACATGAAAGAAGTTAAGTTTGGTTACTGCTAATGAAATAAAATAAAATAGGATGAAAATATAATAGTTTAGAAACAAATTTGGGCTATATATTTGCACATTAGGGGGTGGGGGGTAAATCATAGCATATATTAAATACATAACCTAACCCAGGTACCTTTTTCCCTCCCTAAACCCAAAAAAACAACAGTTTAAATATTGTAAACGCAATAAGAAATCACGCTTTGCAATCCATTTGTCTAACAAATACCCGTTTGTCTGGTTTCCTTGTACAGTCTATAGCGGTGGGTTATTTATAATGCACAAGTACCAAATAATCTATATTCGTTTTGATTATTTTTTTTGGAAACCCCTTAACATTTTAAGTTGGGTAACCACATAAAACATATTCAAATAGCTTAATCCTATAATATTGAAAAATTTGGCTTTTCTTTTTTACATCCATGATTTAAAATATGTAAAAAATGTTGGAACTTATATAAAAATTTTCTTTGAGGGTGCAAAGGTTAGTTGAAAGGAGATTTGATAGCGGGGGAGGGGGTGGGCAGGGGCGGTGGTCAGCAACCTGCTCGCGGTGCCCCTGCTTATACTAATCTAAGCTGACCATTTCGTTGCAATGTGTTGCACCAGAATAATACTCTAAAATCCGGTTGATAAATTGCCTGTCTTACAAATTTGTCTGAGTTTCGTAAAAGGGGGAAACAACCCCTAAAAGTAAAAGATTTTAATAAAACTCATACCATCAAATTTGTGGTTCTTGTGCAATACCCGCTGGAAAATCCCCCCGGAAAATACCTCCCCGCAGAAAATACCCCCCCCCCCCCCCACGGGAAATACCCTCACGGAAAATCCCCCCTCCCCCCAAAAAAATACCCCGTGGAAAATAAGGCTTTTCAAATTTCAAATTATCAACCAGATTTTAGAGTATGAAGGGGAATGGGATGAATGGTAAGGGGGATTTCTAAAACTTTGAATAACCTTTAAAAATTTGTGAGTTATAGCAACGGAACCTTGCAAAATAGATCTTCTGTTTAAATGAAGTACAACAAAATTGTTTTCAGCTTCAAAACTTTGCTCAATCCCAACTTATAAGGTTTTAAATATATGCAAATACATTTCCTAAATTTTGGAAATAAAACATTGATATGGCTTAAAATTCTGCTCAAATAACTGAAATTGCATTTTCAGAACTAAAGCCAGAGAAAAAGAAACTGATAACTGAAAATTAAGGTAAAATGTTGTTTTGTCAAAATTTCAATGGGTAATGGGTATTTCAAAAACATCTTCCCATGACATAAAAAACATCTTCCCGTAACATAAATTGTCCTCTAAAGTTGATTCTGATGTTTGTAGCGCTCTATGTCTTAGCACTTTAGAAATATTTAAAAAACTTCTAAAGTAAAATTTTGGAAAATTTTGAGTTTGGGGGGAAGGGGGATTTCAAAAACATCTTCCCATAACATAATTTATCCTCTAAAGTTGATTCTGATGTTTGTAGCGCTCTATGTCTTAGCGCTTTAGAAATATTTAAAAAAACTTCGAAAGTAAAATTTTGGAAAATTTTGAGTTCGGGGGAAGGGGGATTTTAAAAACCTCTTCCGTGATATAACATGTCCTCTGAAGTTGATTCTGATGTTTTTAGCACTCTATGTCTTAGCGCTTTAGAAATATTTTAAAAGCTTCTAAAGTAGAATTTTAGAAATTTTGAGTTTGGGGGAAGGGTGATTTCAAAAACCTCTTCCCGTGATATAACGTGTCCTCTGAAGTCGATTCTGATGTTTTTAGCACTCTATCTATTAGTGCTTTAGAAATATTTAAAAAGCTTCTAAAGTAGAATTTTGGAAAATTTTGAGTTTGGGGGGAAGGGGGATTTCAAAAACATCTTCCTATGACATAAATTGTCCTCTAAAGTTGATTCTGATGTCTGTAGCGCTCTATGTCGTAGCGCTTTAGAAATATTTAAAATATTTTAAAAGCTTCTAAAGTAGAATTTTGAAAAATTTTGAGTTTGGGGGGAGGGGGGATTTCAAAAACATCTTCCCGTGATATAACGTGTCCTCTGAAGTCGATTCTGATGTTTTTAGCACTCTATGTCTTAGCACTTTAGAAATATTTTAAAAGCTTCTAAAGTAGAATTTTAGAAAATTTTGAGTTTGGGGGGAAGGGTGATTTCAAAAACCTCTTCCAGTGATATAATGTGTCCTCTGAAGTCGATTCTGATGTTTTTAGCACTCTATTTTTTAGTACTTTAGAAATATTTTAAAAGCTTCTAAAGTAGAATTTTAGAAAATTTTAAGTTTGGGTGGAAGGGGAATTTCAAAAACATCTTTCCATGACATGATTTGTCCTCTAAAAAGGATTAGGTTATTTTTACTGGTCTCTCTTGTCAAATCCTTTCCCTAATTAATACAGTTTAAATGGTCTTATCAACAGAGTTGTTTGGCATGTGCCTGCTACCCTTAAGGGTAAGGGTTTCTGATAAGGCAAGTGTGACATCACAACAAACCTGGTTTCATATACCATAAAGAAAGTCGGCATGGGTTGAAAATTAAATGGCTTAGGATTTAAATAGGATTTTGGAATATATTTTAATGAACAAGGTTAAAAGCAGAAGTTGTGTAAGGTAAGCAGTGATTTATATTTATGATAGTAATATAGGATGAAATATGAGTTAAAAACAACTAGTAATGTGCAGTAATTTACCATTATATAGAGGGGGGGATGAGTGGAGGTAGGTACTTCAAAGTACCTTCCCGGGACAAACCTTAGCATATACATCCATCCCTGAAAGTTTCATTTTCCTAACCCAACCCCTTTCCAAGATAGCCAAAAGTAACTAAAGTAGAATTTTACCGAAGAGTCTGTTTGAATCTATTGTATAATTGTCTAACTACAACTCTTGTTACGAGAAGTAAGCCTTTTCACTTCTCCGCCTTTTTCCAGTTCAGAACTAGGACTTTTTTGGCAGATAGGCATACAGCTTCTATCCCAGAAGTAGTGCATTCTTTTAAAGGGGTGTCAGTGGGCACTTCCAACTTTTTCATATATTTTCTTGTTGATTTTTTGTGTTGAGTCTTTTGGAAAGGGGTTTGCATTGACAATTTCTTTTATCAAATCATCTGCTGAACTTTGCTTCTCATTTAGAGATGTAATCACCTGTTTTGGCTTTCTCTGTCAAATTGGAAATTGCTATTAGGGGCTTGCCTTGAATGTCCATAGCCTACTTTTGTCTGAAGAGTTGTTGTAGCCTATACAGGCTTTTTTATGTCAGAATCACCTCTCCAATTGCAACTCTTGTTACAAGAAACATGCCTTTTAGCCTTTTCACTTCTCTGACTTTCTTCGTTTCCAGGACAAGAGCTTTCTTGGCAGAGACAGCTTTTGTCTCAGCAGTAGCCTAATGCATTCTTTCACAGAGGTTTCAGTGAGCACTTCTGACTTTTTTGTATTTTTTCCTCTTGATTTTTCACATTGTGCCTTTTAGAAAGTGGTTTGGATAGATGGTCTCTTTTAACAAATTGTCTGCTGACCTTTGGTTCTCATTTTGAGACAGAACCTGATCTGCATCTGTTTTGAAGTCTATGTTAAAGAAGGAGTCCAAATGTTATAAAGGACTTGTGCTGAGCATAGAAACTTCCTTGGTAAGTGCTTCACTAGATGTGGTAGGCATTCTGACTTAGGCACATGACAAGAGAAACTCATAATCCCTGAAGACATCTCTTTTGGCAGGATAGACCCCACTTGCTCTGAATCCACTGATTGTAATTTCAGAAGTAAAAGCCTTTGGATATACTTTCACAAGAAGCTCAACTATGCTTTACATTTATGTGCAGTCATTAAACTTATGGTATCCTGGTTGTAGTAAACCTTTAGGGCCCCATGAATATCCTTTCTAGAGGATGTAGTTTGTAAATAGTGGGGAGAGACAGTTAAAAAAGTACAACACCATTATTTTTAGCTTAATCAAGCAATTCAATGTGTATTGGCTGATCTGGTTGTCTATTTTCAGAAGCATATGTGACTGTTTAGGGGTTTTTTCTTGATTAATAAAATGATTTAAAGAAAAAAATAGTAAGCAGTCATCCAGCCAGAAATATTTTCTGAGCTAATCATAATGGTTCCTGGTAATGGTTCCTGGTATAATGGTCCCCTTGAGCAAAAATTTACAGAAACTGTTTTCTGGGGAAATAAGCAGAGGAGGGACTGTGTTCCCAATGCATTAACACTAGCAAAAATTCTGGTCAACTAACCTCTTTCTGCTGGTGTGACCTTCTAAGAAAAAAGAGAGAAAAACTCAATGAGGAAAACAGACAAAACAAGACTTTGGCCAGTAGCAAAAAGACAAACATTAAAACAATGTGAATATTTTGCCTATGTAAAAACAAGGTATCTTCACCATAAAAGAAACATAGATTAAAGAAATAAAAAGAAAAAAAGAACACCAATATTAAACTATAATTGTCACAACAGACCACATCGGTTGCTGTTACTAATAGAGTTACTTCAATGAAACACCAAAGCAACTGGATAAAAATTAATCCTGTTGTTTGCTATCACTGATGTAACTCTCCTTGGTCTTGTATTAAATTTCATCCCTGGGTTATTTTGTAAACTCTTAATACCCTTGTTAACAACTGGTCCATTTTCAGAAGAATGTTATAAATTGGATCAATATTTAAATTTCTTGTATCCCTATTTGTTAAAATATATATTTTTTTTAATTTCAATAGCTTCCCTTGCCCATTTAGTATAACCTCTGTGATTAGAAATGGTCCTGGCATCATCAAATTTTACATGATGATCAGGGTTAAAGAAAATGTGTTCAGCCAATGCTGAAACATAAGTTTCAGGAGGCTTGCTGAATTTTAGAGTTTGTTTCTATTGAATTACAATGTTCAACAAATCTTTCCACAAATTGTTGGTGAGTTCTGCCAATTTAAAACTTCCCACAAGAACAAGGAATATAATAAATCCCAATTACCCTGAGTCATATCCTTTCCAGAATTAAGGAAACTGCTTAAAGGTTTTATTGACTGAAAACATGTATCAATGTTATATTTCTGTAAAAATTTGTTTAAGTTTTTCCTCCAAACCTGGCACATGTGGTAAAGAGTGAATTCAAATTCAATTCTGAAGGCCGTGAACCTGCAGTAATTTCAGTATGTCTATTTTCTATTTATTCATTTATAAATTTAATTGAATAACCATTACAAAATAAAATTTCCCTTAAATACAATAATTCCAAATCCAGAAATTCCTGAGAACAAATTCTAAAGGCCTATTCAATAGAGAAATTACAACCCTTCTTTTCACCAAAACAGGGTGGAATGAATAAATTTTAAATATTTATTGCTGTTTGTGGGTTTTCTGTAAATTGAGAAGAGCAGATGGAAGTCCCTTTTGATTAATAAAATATCAACAAACGTTAGCTTATTATCTTCTTCAAACTCAATTGTAAATTTTATATTTTTGTCAAAACTATTTAAATGTCTATGGAAAATGCCTAAGGATTTAAAACCATGTTTCAAAATACAAACTATGTCATCCATGAATCTGTTCCAGAAACAAGGACAAAACCTAAGACTACTTATAGCAGACATTTCAGTATAATCCATGTAAAGGTTTGCCAAGAAAGAACTGAGTGCTATTCCCATAGGTAAACCAAACACCTGCTTGCAAAAATCTCCCATGAAACCAAAATAAAAATAAAATTGATGTACCAGAGTAACCAAATTCATAATAACCTCAACATCTAAACTTGCTAAGGTTAGGGTAAAGGTACCAATGATTTGACAGTTAAAAAAAAAAAACACTTTCTACTCCAGAAGCCCCAATTTAAAGACTTGGTGTGAAAAGGTTTTCAGTATGCAGGAAAAACATCTACAGATCTAACTGTTTGATTAGAAGTTTGAAGTTTTATCAGAAAAGGGTACAAAACTTTGATTTCATTAAATTGTGTTTTGACCTATAAATTTGACAGAACAAAAAAGTTACCTGTTTTTTTTATGTAAGTCAGAACCCAATTTGACATGTGTCAAAACGCTTGGAGAATACTTGTGGGTGGATCCTGGTGCATTCAACATGCATTTTGTTTTTACATTATTTCTTTGTTTCTCTTCAACCTTTTTTAATGTGTAAATGTATAAAACACTATTCAGATAGTGGAAACAAAAAACTAAAAAGCTGCCCCAAGTACAGGGACAAAATTGAATAATCATATGGAGTGTAATTGTGTGACTTAGGTCTCTATAATATAATGTTTGATATAGTAGTGGGATATACCTCTCTCTATAAATGCTATCTAGAATTGCCCACTTCCTCTCAGCTTTAATGGTCCAGCAAAGATTTCTTTGTTGTTCACAGTGAAAGCGTTGTCTACATTTGGCCATTTCAAAGTTAATCTACCATTTTAATCCACTTAAAAATAAAAAATTGACTATCCTTTGCCTGGAAAGTCCAGAGTTCTTGAAATATGCGTGTCCTACTTAAGGTTATTTGAAGTTTGTGACACCAAGGAGTCTAACATGTTTCATTAGCATTTTGGGTGGGATAGGGTATAAGAAAACAGGAGTGGGATTTCAAGAATTTTAATAAGTTTATTGTCATTATATTGGACTTAGTGGAATTTACTTTCATATGTAAATTCTTAGCTTTATTTTGTATTTTACAGCTTGGGATCTATTTGAAAGAAAACAAATATAAAATTTACTAAGAGAGGATCTACTTCATATTTATTGAAAGATAAATGAATTAGAGTATTGTGATCAACCAAGTCAAATAATTAAAAATTTGAACATAGTATGAGACCAAGCAGCATTTCCTCAGATGGTGGAAAAATCTAGCATCAAATCAGTAAAACTACAACTAAAAAAAACTTCTAAAAAATTTTTACTGTGAAAATTTTATTGCAAATACAAATCATCAAAATCTCTGTTGTTGGGAAAGTACCTGTAAATTCAAAAACTATTTTTTTTGTCAGAGGACCCTTGAATTTCAACACCAATTGTTTCTCATCTGTTTTACATGTTCAGTGAAGTTATGACAGAGTCACCTATATTTTGACAGGGCCTGTTGTTGTCTTTTGAAAATTTCTACAAGGTTGCTACAAGATATTCTCAAAAGAAATGAATCTCATAATAGAAGCCAGTATCTACATTTCTGGTATTCCACTACATCAGACAAGAAATTTTGACACTTGGAACACAGTTAATGTTCTGCCATTTTAACTTAATTTTATCAAGAAAAAGCCAATGTGGCTACATTTTAGAGATGATCAAATGTATCTTGATGCATTGATGCTGATCCCAACTTTTTTTTTGCAAAAAATAACCAAGTAATTACAGTTTGAACATTACATAGCTAAAAAATCATCAGGAGCTTATTTTGTGTCAAAAACAGGAAACTGATTGAATTGAATATTCTTTTCTTATCTGGGTGTATCAGATATAGTGTCCACGTTTTGCATTGTCAAAATATGACAACGGCATCAAGAGATGGTGTTCCAAGTCAAAACTAAGCAGAGTTATCCTGTTTTGAAGGAAAATTTTGGCAATGATTCCAAAATTGCACTGTTGAATCATTGGTGCTTTTACCCTACATCCTGTAATAAATCAAAATATTTTTGTAATTTACTCCTTAATATATATATCTGCATCTTTTTATGTTACAATTATAATACATTAAAACAACATTTAGACTGCAGAGAATTGAATTCTATTCCAATGTAAAAATTCTTAAATTATTAGTGAGATCTTTTGAGTTTTTAAATATGATTTTTGTGTTCCTAAAAGAGGACAAAGTGCTACAGATAACCATTTCCCTAATTTGGAAACAGGTGATGGAAAAGTTGATACAATTGGATGGAGAGGGGCTCCAGTTTTGTGAATTTTGGGTAAACCATAAATTTTGGGTGCAGAACAGCCTCTTGGATAAAACTCATTATACAACAATGGAGTTATGCGTGAATTCTTTTTCAGTGCCTCCAATTCCTTTCTTGTAGACTTAAAATATTTTTCTGTAGGATCAAAATTGAGTTTTTTACAAATGGAAGTATCAGAAATAATAGGTTTCATTTCTCTACTTACTTCTGGCCTGGCTGTGCAGTGATCTTACCTGGCTTTTGGATGTTTTTCTGACCCAATTTGTCAACATTCCAAATGTCTTGTGATCTGAACACATGTTGAACTTGGCCAGATTGTTAGCAAAAGCTCCTACACTGATGGTTGAAAGCAGTTGCTTGTCATAAGCTTGTACCTTCTGGCGTTCTTACTGATAGAGTTTTAAGATAATCCATAAAAGCACAGTACCAACCTTTACCTGCAATTCCTCCATTGTCTCCATTACTTTTGTATCTCCAGTTATCTCCAATTCCTGCAATTGTCTCCATTACCTTTGTATCTCCAGTTATCTGGTACTTTTTTGCTCTTAGTAATGACATAAGTGTATGCAAGTTTATGTGGTTCTAGGGGAGAATAGTTGAAATGTGTGTCAAATAACATTTTCAAGTAAGTTTTTAGTCCTTTTTCTTGTTCCTCTGTAAATATTTTGTAACAGTGTTGTAACAGTGTATAAAGAAACTGGTACAGATTTTGTAGAGATATTCAGGTTTCCAACTGCTTTCATGTAATCTTGCAGCAGGCCTCTAGGGACACCCCCAAGAATCCATCTGACTTTTGTTGACTGAGACAGAAAAAAACTGCTGTTTTCTTTTCTTCTAGATCCCAGCTGCATTTATTTCTTTCCTCCTCTGTTTTACATTTAAGCATTTTATCTTGAATGGGATTTAACAGGAGAAAATATAATTTAAGTTCACTTGCTGGTCTGATAGGGTTAAATAATGCCAGACTTAATCAAGTTTTGTGTTTTGAGCTTGCTCTCAACCTTAAAACATATTTACACAGCTTTTACAAGCATAGCCCACTTTTGGACACCTTGGTACAGTTTGCCAAACTCACCCCAGGTATTGTGTCCAAATGTGGGAATAAATTAAACTAGTTTGATGTTTTTCTATATCTGAGGTGTTGAATTGTTAGGTTTTCATGCAAAATTATTTCTCTATTCTATAGATTCTTGATGACAGCAATGTTCAATGTTTCCTGCAAGTATTTTGTTTTTCCAGGGTAACTTAAAATGTTTGGAGTTGCCCTTGTCCTTCTTTAATAATGATTTCAGTGTTTTGTACTGATCAGTTGCTAAACTTTGCATTGAATTGAGGTTTGCCCTGTTATTCAGACCTTTAGGAATCCATTTTGAATCTTTTAAAGCGAATCAAGCTCATCTGTTCAGCTCAGTTTTTACCTACTTTTTTAATTTTGTACCAGTTCTTAATTCCTTCAGACCTACTTTTATTTCTTATCTGAGTGGTAGCCATTTTACCATCAATAGGAGAGACAAAGGATTATAAAGTTAGATATAAGTAAAGATATAAGCTAAAAAAAAGGAAAATAAAGAGAAAACTACATTTTGCCATCAGAAAGCTATGAAAAATTAACTAAAGGCAATTCAATTTGGGTCTTTTGTAATTTCATTAGATAGATTCAAAATATGGTAGATTTTAAAATATTATCAAACAGTTTGTGGTAACAAACTGCAAGTAAGAAGCAACCCGGGTCAATAGTAACCAAAATTCTAAAAAAAAGAAATTTTGATACAAATAGGTATATCAAACAAATCAAATTATTATGCTAATTCCAAATATGCAAGATTCATCAAGTTTCAAACAGTTTGTGGTAAGGAACTGTAAGTAAGAGGTGACCCAGCTCAATAGTAACTGAAACTCTAAAAAACAGAATTTTGATACCAATAGATAAATCAAAAGAATCAGATTTTTATGCTAATTTAAAATATATAGGTTTCATTAAGTTTAGTTTTACCCATCAAAGGTTATATTTTGTTCATCATAGTTGAAAGGCCCAATAACTTTGCATTTGGATACAACCCCCCCCCCCACACACACACACGCAAAGACCCAGGGGAAAGGTCTTTAAGTTGTAAAAATTGCCCAGTGTTTGTGCATAGTATTTGTTATTGGGAAGCATGCCTACTTTTTAGGGTGGGAAGACAAATTTTCTGCTGTTTTTTTTTTTTCACAGTGGGGGGAACTTTCATGGGAAGGGACCTGAATTAAAAAAACGAGTTTTTTCAACTGAAAGTATGGACCAACATTAAAACTTGAAACAAACAGAAATTATTACGTATATGAAAGGGGTTGCCCCCTTCTCAACACCTCGATCCTTATGCTAAAGTTTGAATTTTGTCGCTATTCTCTAAGAACAACTCCTAAAAAACAAAGGTCGTTTAATTGGAACAATAAGAAGCTTTTTCAAAAGTACTAAAAAACTCTAGTGTAAAGAGTGAGCTTTTTAGGATTAAGCAATCCCCTTCATATACGTAATAATTTCTGTTTGTTCTAAGCTTTAATGTTGTTCCTTACTTTCAGTTCAAAAAACTTGTTTTTTTGAATTTAATTTTCATAAAAAGTCAACTGCCTTTGCTTTACTGCTAGAGGTTTGTTTACTGAAAAGAGGTCTCAAATACCCCTCCAAAATAATAAATGAAATAAAGAGAGCAAGTATGTTGCATCTGAGTCAGGATGGTTTGAGAGCAAAGTTTTTGAATAGTGGTCTGTGTCACTGGCACTACCCCACCTGAAGAAAAGAGCAGGGGTGGAAGTTTTCATCCCTGGGATGAAAAGAGCTGAAGTCACAACTTGGTTTTCTACTAGAGCTTATAGAGTCTGCAGAGAAATCAACAGCTGCTTTGTATATCTTCCATGAAACACTACAGATATACTGACTGCAACTTAGTGCTCTAAAATTACTGTAAAATAAAAATAAAACTCATTGCCATGGAAATAACTTGCTTTGACAAATTTGACATCTAATCTTTTTCTTTACCCCCCCCCCGCCCCATCTCATATTCCATAACTAAATTCATGGTGATTCTCCTCCGATTGTAATTGCTGTCAATAACAATCAAATTGTTGCAATTAATTCGTCAATGAGGATGGAAATCCTTTATCCAGACTACCAATTTTAGAATTAGTCATATCTAATAGTTTTAGGTAGTAAATTACAGATGGTGTTTCTTGCTAATAGTAATATAAACTCCAAGAAATAGAATTTTAGAAGCAATATGTACACAACAAGAATTTTCTTCTATCCATCCCCCACCCCTCTTTACTTTACTTACAAGATTTTTGTTAAGAAAAGGGAATGTCACTGATATAATTTATATCAGTGAATGATATAATTTATATCAGTTTCTTGCTAATAGTAGTCAAAACTAAAAAAAATGGAATTTTAGAAGCAATATGTACGCAACAAGAGTCTCCTTCTATCCCTCTACAATCCCTCTTTACTTTGCTTACTAGGCTTCTACTAAGAAAAAGCCGAAATTTTTTTTTTCCTGTAAAGTACATATTATTTTTCTCTCTCTCTCTCAGGTGAGCTGCTTATCTTCTGTATCTATTTCGTGAATGTCTAAATATCTATAATATTCATCTTGTGACAACGGAATGGTTGAAGCCTCGCACGGGAACAACAGGTGATGATGTTCAGTCCCCTGTGTTGCAAGGAAAGCTTTGATAATGAATTAAATTCCACAATTTTTTTAGTTTTAGTTTGTGGCCGAATTATTCAGAATTGTTTGGGTGGTTTTCAAAAAATATACAGGTCCAAAGTTTGAGAAAATTCGTTAAGAGCCTTAATTTTGGGAAAAAAGATTCATGTGAGTGAAGTAATGTCATACTCATGAATACATTTGAAAAGCACACATACGTCATATATGCCTCAGTAGTGGTTGCACCGTTTTCAGTGTCTATGATGTAGGCAAAATTACACAAGAAACGTATGATTGACACCATATTTATGAGTACATATGAAGCGAGTAGATTACAACATTCCCCCCCCCCTTTGAGGAGTGAAAGTATTGTTTTTACATCTATGACGCATGCAACATTACAAAAGGAACGTACTTAAGTATAAAATATCAAGTGTGATCAGTCTATTTACAAAAGGCGTTTTAAGTAGTTTCATAATGCCTTGAGGACAAATAAACAGCCTAGATCATCAAACGTGACAAGACCAATCCGAACAGCTCAGATAAAGGGTATTGAAAAAATGTCTTAATTAATGATAAACTTACGAAATTTGTTTATATGCATTTAAGCTATGTTTTTTATGAGTAAGAAAAAAGTTTCGGGGGGGGGTCAAACTAGTTACCCCCTGGATATAGCCTTGATTAGAGCTGCTCTTCTTTCCTAGAATAACATTTTATAACCAATTTGTATACAGATGAAGCCAAAATTAGGGATATAGTTGATCTTGTTCAGAAAATTCATAAAAAAAAGTCGAACAAAGTTGGGGCTTCAAAATAGGAAGTAAAGAGCTATACATTGAACAGATCATAATAGAGAAGATATTGAGAGGGTGAATTTTTCAGGTTAGGTCTGAATATATATAGTCTGAATAGATAGTCTGTGGTATCATATGGTATCTGGCGCAGATTTCAGCCAAAGAAAAGAATTAGAGTACCAGATATAAGGAATCTCATCTAGGAATCTTATATAAGGAATATATAAGGAAAGCTATCTATAATCCTTTGCTTTCTTGGTATCAGTAAATAATTAGGCCTGTTGAGAAGAAAACATGTTAAGAAATCTTCTTACCAGTACTTCATAATATGCAGAACAATTAATTGTTAATCATTCCTAAAAGTGCTTTAATTCACTCTCCCTAATGTGCAAATAAATAACTAAAATTATTTATTTCACATCCATTTTACCATGCGTCTCTTTTTTGTTTCAACACAAAATTGAAAAATTTTTGAAAAATTGTTTCATCCATAAATTGAAGCAACATTGACAAAATCAGAAAATGGAAAAATACATTGGGAGGTTGGTGGTAAAATAAAGAGGTTTTAGGAATGGTTAACTACAATTTTTTGCATATTATAAAGTAAGAATTGGTTTCGTAGCGTGTTTCCTTCTAAACAGGTCTAATTGTACACTGATACCACTTGGCTATATAAGTCTGAATAGATAGATAATGGGACATCATTCAAGTAAAAGAACTAGAAATCTCCATACTTTTTGGTCTTTTATAGAGCTAAAACCATCCAATAGTGAAAGTTGTTTTCTAACACATAGTTGAAGGTTTTGTTTGTTGACTTCTATGAAAGTTCAGAATGATAAACCGTGTTGTTTCAATAATGTTCTTCCATACTAAAGAAACATACAAGACTCTAATGGTCTCATACATTCCTCGGCTATATATATGTATAAAAAAATATGGAATTTTTACTTTATAATATGTATTAAGCATCAACACATCACATTTCCTTGTTTAATCTTGTTTTAAATAAGTTTCCATCAATCTTGTTTTTTTTTCATATCCTAGGGCTATAAGAAATCTTTGGAAGGGCTGGGAATGAATTGTCAAAACACAAATATAACAACAAAAATGAACATAAAAGCTAATTATGTTGGCGGATTGTTACTGAATTAATCTGATGCTAGGGCTGATCTCGCCTGGGGTTAATTTGATTGCCGAAACCTAGAAACTAAAGCCTAAAATAAGAGATTATTCATCAGAATTAGCTGATTTCCATGTTAATATGGTCCTCCATCAGGAAGAAAAGAAGCCGAAATAAATGGCCATGCATTTGTCATTTATCTATCAGGCTAAAAGATTGCCAGCTATTATCTAGTTGTTATTGTTCAATTATCAATGAAAACATAAATTTTACAGTGATATCACCCAAATCGTCAATGAAAATCCTTTCCCATAATTGACAGATTTTTCTACCAGATTGAAATTGTTTCTTTATTTTCATAAATTGTCTCAGTACATTTGAACTTCGAATAACTTACTGAATTTGAAGGTTTTACTTGGCTGGATAAATATAATGAACTAATGCGAAATTACACGTCTAACTTTGTCTTGAATTCTAAAATTCTAACTTTTGAATTCTTAAATTCTTTGTCTTGATAAGATACCTTTTTTTTTGTTTTATTCCTTCAAAATTTGAAGTTACATGTGCTTTCTCACAATACAGTTTGCTGGCCTTCTTTGCAAATAAAGTTGTCGCCCCCCCCCCCACGCCGTCCTCCAGTCTGATATTTTTCATGGCTTACCGTGTAATTGCCATGGAAATGGCTTGCTTTGACGAATTTAACACCCAATCTCCCCCCCCCCGATCTCATATCCCGTGACAAAATTCATGGTGGTTCTCCTTGTCCGGTTGCAGTATTGTCACTAACAATCACATCGTTGCCGTTAATTGTTCAATGAAATCGAAGAACCTGACTGTAGTTGAGAATTAATCATATCTAATAGTTTTAGGTGGCAAACTATAAATAGTGTTTCATATTAATAGTAATCAAAACTACAAATGATATTTAGAAGCAATATATACACAAAAAGAATCTCCTTCTGTCCCTTCTCCATTCCTATTTACTTTACTTACAAGATTTTGCTAAGAAAAAGCCAAACCCTTTTTCCTGTATAGAATATATTCTTTCTTTTTTGTATCTTGAGATGAGCTGTTAATCATCTTCATCCGTTTCATGTATTGTCTAAATATTTGAAATATTCACCTTGTGACAACGGAATGGTTGATGCCATGTCCGGAAACAACCGATACCAAGGTTCTATCCCCCGTGTCGCAAGAAATGCTTAGTATAAGAGTAATTTGCATAATTTTTTTTTTTTATAAATTTTCTAAATTTTTTTTCAGAAAATCGAAAATTGTTGTTTAAAAAGATATAAGCGATATTTGTGTTTAGGCGTATAGGCGACACTCAGTCTTATGTTTGGCGATATTAGACAACAGTAATTCTTCTCAGTGACAAACTACTTATATTTTTATCCACGGATCGAAGTATGAAGAACTTTAAAATGTATAATCATATTTGTTTTCGAGCTTTAAGCTTAACTAAAAAATAGGTAATTTTTCAGTTTAGTATATAGGCTGCATATTGGTTCTATGATCCTGCTTGATAGTACGCTCTTCCATATCTTAAAGAATTGAACTATCTCGTCCATTATTAGCTTTTTAGTATGTGTGGCCGAATTATTCAGAATTGTTTGGGTGGTTTTACCATAGCTTGTATAGCTTTGATTTGAGATCCGAATAAGCAACAGAAAACTAAAAGCTGACACATACTTTCCTGGAAATCTTAGAAAAAACATTTAACTTCTCCTGTTTTGTGGCAGAGATAGAGATATTAAGATTTATTTAAACTTGCATGCATTTGAAGCATGATTTTTTTTTTTTTTTTTTTTTGAACGGAGCAGATTTTCTTTTTAAAGTTTAGAAAATGACAGTTCCTAAAAATATTCTAGTATACCTGCCGTGAAAACATTAAAAAGCAGCTCAAAAGAAGTCTCGTTGAATAATTTGACAGCTTTGGAAGTTTCCTGTTGCGTTGAATCCCTTGATTGAAGTCTTTGCGGACACAGGATGCACATAGCACAAAATTTGGGCTGTACATACGTGGATTAGAAAGCGCTTCGCTTAACAGTTAGTAATAGATTATAGGTTCCCTTTATTTTAAACTAGCCTCTCGTTAGTTTTTCAAATTTGTTGACATATCTAAGATCCCCTATCAATTTTTACCAAAATTGCTTCGGAAGCTCCCTTTGGTGCTGGGAAAATTTGCTAATGGGCCCTTTTTCTTTTAGACTGTCAGCCGATGCTGAGACTCGCAAAATGAAATAGTCGGTATCGAACGTCCTTAAATAACATCAGTTGTTCTTTTCTCATTGACGATCTACTTATCCAGGATTTTTGTCTGAAGGGGGATTTCTCGGGAGAAGGGGGGGGGGGTTGCTAAAAAAAAACCAACAGCAAAACGCATAAAAAATTTGTTCATGCGCACTTTGTTGCTTTTTTGCGAGTCTAGAAAAATTTCGGGGTAGGGGGTGTTCGAACCGGGGATCATCCATCCCCCTTGGATCCAAACTTACTGGGACTGTAGTTAAGTCACGTAAGGAATTCTCATATATATACGAACAAGGTTCACAAGTTTTTGTAGGATAGAAAAAAAGTAAGGGAAGTAGAAAAGGGGTTATATTGTGAACTAAGGAGGTGTGAAGTGGAGGCAACTGTGTTAAAATTGCAAAGGATCTGGAAGATACAGCGAGAGACCATAATAACAAAATTTTGTATTGCCATATTAAGATTTTGATAGGAAGTCTTCAGCCTGAACTTGTTCCAGTTAAAGGTACGAATAGGGTCTCAATTAGTGATAAGGAAAGTATAAAAGAGAGTTGGGCAGGAAGTTTTGGAAGTAGAGGAAGATTTAATTTTTCAAGGGGAGTACAAAAACGATAAAAAAAAATAAAATAGTAAGACCTCAGGTGATGATAGTGTGATAAATGAGTTATGAAATATTGTGGTTGCTAAATCAGAAACAAATTAGTAAAGATTGTGAACTTCATTTTTGAAAAGGGGGTAGTACCAAGTGATTTTAGGAAAAACTGAATCAAAAATGCTTTTAAGAAAGGTGATAAGAGTGAGGTGGTAATTACAGAAGCATTATCTTGGTATCGGTACAAAGCAAATTACTTTGTATTGTCATACTCATTAGACTAAGAGATGTTTTAGGTACAGTTTTATGAAAAGAACAGTGAGGTTTTTGGAAGAGAAGACCTGTTGTCCAAAGTTAACTCTTAGATTAATAATTGAGAAGTGGCTAATCAATTAGAGCCATTTAGTAATCGGTTTTATGCACTCTGGGCAAGAATTCAGAGGTGTTCCTAGGCTTTGTGGTGCCCGGGAAAAATTGGTTACCATACCCTCCTCCTGACTCAAATATATGTAAAAAAACAGAATAAAAGTGGGCACCTCCCCTTTTTTGTACGACTCTGCAAACATTCATTCACCGGGCAGAAGAGCTTTGTCTACTGTCCCTATCCTTGTATGGTATTTTGTTAATCTGCTGTAAAGGGCTTCTTTGTTTGTTATGGTGACTCTTTTGGTGTCTGGATGTCATTAAGGGTGTAGAATGTCCTTTGGGAGTGGGGAGGTGAGAAATGAGATTTACAGTATTAATGGATATCGTGTAGCCTACGTTTTAAATTTAATGTTGCTCATTACTTTCAGTTGAAAAAGCTTATGTTTTATTATTTAATAGCCTTCAGGCCCGTGTACAATGAAATCTAGCTAAAGCTGAGATTGAGTTAATGCCAAAACTTAACTAACGCCAGGATTTGGCTAGTATCATAGGCTACTCATTTATAATTCAATTTATCTCCTTGGCTGGCTCAAAATAATTACGATCGAAAATTTTAGTTATATGCCTAAATTTCTATACAGCTATATCCGTACGTCTAGGATCAAACAGTTTGCAGTAATGAACTGTAAGTAAGGAGCGACACGGCTCAATAGTCACCCAAACTCAAAAGAACGGAGTATTGATATCAATAATTATAGGAAAAGAATCGGCTTACTATGCTGATTCCAAATATATAAGATTCATCAAGCTTAATTTTACCTATCAAGGACTACGAGTTTGAGAAAATTTGTCAGGTTTTCGGAAAAGGAGGAAAATACCCCCTAAAAGTCAAAGAATCTCAGTAAAGATAACACCACTAAATTCAGCGTATCAGAGAACCTCACTGTAGAGGTTTTCATCTCGTCTGCAAAAATATGGAATTTTGCATTTTTTGCCTAAAGAAAGATCTAGAATGCGTGTTTATTTGTTTTTATTTTTTTTTTTCAGGGGGGATAGTATTGAACCAAAAGTTCTGCCCCGCTCCCACAAACATGACCCCCCAAAACCTCTTAAGAAATTATTACATATAAGGGGGGGGGGGGGGTTGGCCCCTTCGCAATACTTTGCTCTTGTTGACTTTTTGTCCCAATTCTTTAAGAAAAACTCCTGAAACGCATTGGTTGTTTAATAGGAACAGTGAGAAGCTTTATTGAAAGGACTAAAAAACTTTAGCATGAAGATTGAGGTATCGGTGAGGGGGCAGCCCCCTTAATACTTAATAATTTCTGTTAGTTTTAATTTTAATGTTGCTCCTTACTTTTAGTTGAAAAAACTTGTAATTTTTATTTAATCCATAAATTAAGTCTGGTACCTATGGGTTTATCCTAGTTTTGTTCAAGCCTCAGTATTCTGCATTTCAGGAGGGGAGTTGGATATATGAAAATTATTTTTTGTTTTGCAAAACTTTAAAAATGTGTCAAAAATTTGTTCATTTTCATTTCTGTCACTTTTTTACGAGACGGACAAATATTTCGGGGGGGGGGGGGTCAAACTCCCTATTCCCCCCTGGATATGGCCTTGTCTATGGGTTTATCCTAGTTTTGTTCAAGCCTCAATATTATGTATTTCAGGAGGGGAGTGGAGTTAATGAAAATAATTTTTTGTTTTTCAAAACACAAATTTAAAAAAACGTGTCAAAAATTTGTTTATTTTCATTTTGTTACGTTTTTTCTTCATTTTCATAGCCCAACCTTGAGCTAGAATATTCTCTTCTGTCTGAGGTTGCTTGAAATATTCCGTAGCTAACTCCACAAGTAGGTCAGTGGAATGTGGCTTACCTTTTTTCTCTTTCCCTTTTTCCTCTTTTCCTATTTTTTCATTCTAGCTGAAAATTCCATCGAAAAAATTTCTTGCGGATGAACTCGGGTGAAAATTTTTTTCTTAGCACACTTTAATTTGCAAAAAAAACTTCAATTTTTGATGGTTTTTAAAATCATGCCGGTAATTTCCTCCTCCATGGAAAATTTTTCCATTAAAAACCCAGCAAAAGGTTATTGTCCAGCAAAGGTTTTTTTGGGAGGCGAGAGGTGTACAGCAGAAACTTTAAAAAACGCATCAAAACCGTAAAATCGATATCTACTCCCTTATGATTTCTGGGAATAATTCTGGTCTACGCTGGTATTATGAAAGTAAAGAGTAACATTAAACCCCAAAATGAGAAGAATATATTCTGTATAGGAGGGGGACTGCCCCTTCCTCCACCTCGTGATCGCAGTAACTTCGGAGTGTGCTCGTTAGATCAGAAATTGAGAGTTCTAGTCCTTTTTTTAAGTGCAAAGGGATTAGAAACCGACCAGCCGCATAAGGGTGTTATTTTATAAGGGGAGATTTTCTGTGGGGGAAGGTGGGGGGGGGGTGTAAACGCCACCCACCAAATAATCGAGTTTCTTCTGCTAGTACAATAAAGTACAATTCTTACCTCTGTTGTTTCTGTTTCAGCAATTTCCATCTGATCCCTAATGAATGCAAGGTCATTGTAGTACCACAGGGAAGGTTGTGGGATGTCTTCTGCTGACGCTCCAGACTTTTTTTTTTCTCGATCGCCATGTATTCGCAATTGAAATTCGTTCTTAAAACATTAATTTTCTTTTATAGTTCGAGAACTGTATAATCTGGTTTCAATATCTTTACCGCATGCAATATCTTGCCCAATGCTGCACTTTTCTTATTTCGGTTAAAATAGTCTTTACTTTTAACTTTCTATAACTCAGGGTGATCCCGGTATAACTCAATTAATAAACAAATAAACTCGCGCTCCACACTTTTGCTTTCTTCCGGTATATATTCCATTGTTGTTGGCGCGTGACTGACGCAATATTTGAGCAAAACTAGTCTTGACGGTCAACCACCCTCGTCAACCGATTGAGCCATTCAAACTTTCTATCAATCACCGTCAACGCTTGACCCAAACGTCAAACAGGTTCATAGACGGTCAATCATGCTTTAATCAATCGATTGACGGAAGCTTTTCATCAAAATGATTGACTCTCTAGGGCGTCCTTTAGTAGAAAGAATCTGCATCTCGCGGGGGGAGTGAGGTCTCTGAAAATTATTTAGATTAGAAGAGTTTTCTTCGGTTTCTCTGGTTTTGTGTTTGTTTTCGGTTTGCTTTTAGGTTTGTTTGGTTTTGTATTTGTTTTTGTTTTGGTTTGTACATTGCTAGACCTAGGTATCATTGATTATATCTTCTTTTTTCTCTCGGGTCGTTTGGTTTTGCTCTGTCTTCTTGAGTTGTATCTTGGGTATCAGTAATTTGGCACAATCAAACCTTGGCAACCAAATATTCCTTCACATTTATAGGTTCGCACAGATACAGCTCTTTGGAGAGGGGGGGGGGGGTCAAAACAGCCCATCTTTAGGCTGCAATTTCTCTGGGAAGGATTGTGTAGATCAATCTCAGGGAGTAATTTCACTTTCTCGTCTCATGATTTAAATACTGATTTCCAAGGCTTTTTTTAATTTAAAAAAGTGCTTATTTGTTTCAGATTGGTCGCCAGACGAGCTACAGAGGCTATATAATGTTGCAAAGGATTTTGCGAAAAAGACGAAAAGAATTGTATCCTGGGATAAGCTTATAAAGGATTATTTCCCATGGGATGAGGTAAGTATTTTTTTTTTTTTACTAAAATTTTGCAAGGTACCTATAAAGTATCTTTATTATTAACCAATTATAAAGGCATTTGCTGAAATAATTTGACTGCATTTAATTTGTCTACCATACTTGCAAAACACAAAGTTGCACTACTTACGTTCTTGCCATGATGGCTTCATCAATGGTTGTGGCAGTATTAAATCCTTTATTTTTGTTCGAATCGCTACATTCCTCGCGTAGTCAAATAAAAAGAAGTCCAAGGGGTCACTATCTCAATATAATCATCAACGTATATTTCTCAGTATATTAGGACAATGAGTAATTCTTATATAGAAATATCACAGAAAGGCATCCATTGATTAAAATACCTTAAGAAAGATCTATTAAAAGTCTAAGGGGAGGAGCAAAATAAAAAAATCTGAGGGAAATAGGCGTCCCTGATGAAGGCAGTATCCACAGATTTAGCCTAGCCCTTTCAATCCATTTGGTTTGGGGCGGGGGTCTGTGGTGTGTCTGTAAGCTCAGCCAGAGTCAACCCAGCTTGTAATGAGTACCTGGAGAAACCTGGGGAAAATAAGCAGGAAGAGTGTGAAATCACAGGATGACTGGTCCCAACCTCGCATTGCACTTCCTGACTAAATGGCCATAAAACGGAGATCAGCTCCGCCGGTATGGACTCTAATATTCCAATGCTGTGTTACTTTTTACTGCTGTTTCAATCCACCAGAATGATGAAATTTGGGGAACGACAGTCCCCAATGGGTTGATGCGCCATCTTGGTTGCAAGTCAACCCGTTGTTGTGCGACATATTTGGTCTAAAATTTTGGTAAACATCTGCAACATTTATTGCCATGTTTAAGAACAATAGACAGATTGTGTGATTGTACTTGATTCCCCATAACGCATTCTTTTTTGGACTATCCCAGTTTAGCTGTCGAGTCTTGTGGGTCTGTTTAGATCCCATATTATTGCAAGGTGTCTGTCTTATTTACCAGAAACATGAAAAATTCTCTTATAACTAGAACAAACTTTGTTTAATAAAGCAAGAAGGTTTTAGAAAGAAACGCGAAACACATTCTTTGGCCGTAAATTTGCCGTAATATCTATACCTGAACGTTTTGTTTCTAGAGGGTTGCTAGAGTCCAATTTTTTAGAACTTTATCTCCCTCATAACTACTGAAAAATATATTGCTAATTCGGGTGACATTCACCTAGTTCCACTGGTGGATCCAGGAGGCTGGGGAGGACCCCCTTTCCCCAAGATTTTTCTGTCTTTTCTTTTAGTTCAAATATCCCCTCATTATTGTAAATGGAGTAGTTGGGTAGGAGTAGTGGTTGTAGTTGTAGTAGTATTGGTAGCATGCAAATATTGCCTTTTTGATCATCTCCCTTAGCCTTTCCGTAATTTTCCAAATTAATATACTCAGTTATTGCTGTGACACACCCTTTTGGCATTTTCAATCAAATGAGCCTCTTCTAAAGTTCACACGACCACCCCTTCCATAAAAGCCTTGTATGCCCCTGAACATAACTTACAACCCCAGACTCTGGGGTATTCTATCAACCCCAAAGGCCTTGTTATATGGTCTTTGGACTATTTTTGAACAAATGGCTATCTCAAAATTTCTATCGGATGCATTTGGGGGAAATACGACGTGAGGGAGGGGGGCTGCCCCCAATCACTTTGACTCTTAAAAAGGCACTAGAACATCTGATTTCCAATCCAATAATTCCCCTCCGGAGTTTATACATCGACCCTTTCCGTATAAACCTTATATTCCCTCGGGGCATAAATTACAATCCTTTTGCTGAGGACTGCGGGGGGAGGGGGGTTCCTCCTCAAAGACATAATTTCCAGACCTTTCAACTACGCTGAACAAAATTGCTATCTAAAAATTTTGATTTGATGTATTTTGGGAATTAATGGGCGTGGGGTTTGTTGCCCTCCAATCACTTTTGACTATTAAAAAAGGTACTAGCCCTCCAATCGAATGAGCCTTTTTCTAAGTCTCTACGACAACAAATGGTCATAAAATTTTTTTTCGGGAAAATACGAGTTGTGTAGGGGGGGGGGGTATCTACCCTCCAATCACTTCGAATCTTAAAAAGAGCACCAGAGCTTCTGATGACCAAACCAATGAGCCCCCTCCGAAGTTGATACTACCACCCTTTCTATGAAAAAACGCATATGCCCCAGGGTAGAACTTACAACCCTTGCTCTGAGGATTGTGTGTGGGGGGGCAGTTCATCCTCAAAGACATAATTTCTGGACCTTTTAACTATGCTGAACACATTGGCTATCTTTAAATTTTGATTGGATGTGTTTGGGGAAATGATGGGCATGGGAGGGGGGTTGGTTGCCCTCCAATCACTTTTAAATATCCAAAAGGGCACTAGCCCTTTCAATTTCCAATTTCCTTTTTTGAAGTTTCTATGACAACTCCTTCGATACAAAGAGCCCTAGTCTAAAAAAAAATATATATAATAATATTACATTGTGTCCACATCACTCTTTACTTAGGCAGCGCTGTTGCGCTGCCCATGATTGTGGAAATTGAAAAGTCATAGACTGAATGAAAAATAAATTACAATAAATTTATGTCAAATCAGCTAAAACATGAAAGAACCATGATTCTTCAGGGAAAAAACTATGCTTTTATATTTCAGGAGAATGAAGGCAAAAGTTTACGTTTGGCACCTAAAATTTACGACCCAAAGGGGTTAGGGGATGTCAGGTATTAAAAACCTAATAGAATATGAGCTTGAATTTATTTTCTATGGTTTAAAGACTGAGATTCAGAGTCAGACTTGACATTAAAAATTTAGTGATTGCACATCCCATCTAGATAACGATTACAGCTTCGTATTGTGTCTGAAATATATATATATATATATATATATATATATATATATATATATATATATATATATATATATATATATATATATATATATATATATATATATATATATATATATATATATATATATATATATATATATATATATATATATATATACATATATTATATATATATATATATATACAAATATGTATATATATATATATATATACCTCTTAATATTATATATTTTATCTTTTATTTAAAACTCAAATTAAACTTAAGGACCTTTTATGAAAAGTTGAAAATTTTGGATTTAAAGTTTATATTTTATGGCAGTTCAAATTCTTCTTTTGTTAATAGCTCTTGACATGCAACTCTGAAGTTAATGAATTTTACATATTCTACTGCTTATTTTCTTAAGTCCCATCCATCCTCATGGGACGTCTTGAGACCACTCCTTTCAAAATCTGATGAACTAAGGCTCGATATGGTGTTCTGTCATGTGCAGTTCGGGATAGTTGGGCAATTTGTTGTCTGTCGAAGTTTTCGATCCACCTTTTACAAGGTCTTCCCCGTGGTCGAAGTCCTTCAGTTGTTCCTTCAAGCGCGATCTTGGGCAGGCGTTCAGGATTCACTCGTTGTACGTGGCCGAACCAGCACAGTTGCTGTTTTTATATTTTGAAGTACCTTAAAATGAAGATTCATTTTATGTATATATTAGGCCCGTTTTTTAGCACTAAGATCTTACATCTAACATTTTAGATCTTTCTGCAAAGATTATCGCTTTTTAACTCATCTTTGTTCTAAGATCTTACAGCTCACAGATGTTAGGAAAAAGTGTGAAGACGGCCACTGTTTTACCATATAGAACGATGATGAGAGAACTTTGATGATCTACTCATCATTGTTCTCAGACCGCTGATCAGAGCAGAATGATGAAAGACGTTTGCACAAAAACGGCCAAAGATGTAAGATCTTTGTTCAAAGATTTCACTTTTAAGCGTTTTCTGACAAAAGATGTAAGATCTTAGCACATTGATGAGTGAAAAAACGGGCCTAATGTTGTCAAGTTCTGTTTTAATGACTTGGTTGAGGAACATTGGTGGAAAAGAATAATGATAAAACATTTTTATTTTAAGGGTTCACCCTTGTTTTTGAACTGACTATTCCTTTAAGGAGTTCTAGTCAAACTGGCCTCTGGCCTCATGTGTCTGATTGACATATTTTACCAGGAATTGATAACAATCTTGTTTTTTAGAATAAAACACTCCTGGCGCTTGCTTCTCATTTCTTTTGTTGAGCGAAAACACAAAACAAGTTAAATAACCACCTGATATTACAAGGCACCAAAAACTAAAAAACTAAAAAGAATAATGATTTGGAAATCACAGGATAAAAATTTTACTCAAAATTAGTTTAATATAATTTTTACTAAAATGATCATGGAGAACATTGAATCAAACAGAATATAAAACTATCCTAGACTTTAATTTGCTGGTGATTTGAATGTCATAGAGGAAAATTGTTTTTTTTTTTTAATATCATTGAGGAAGAGAAAATCAATGGTTTTTTGCATCTTTTGAGAGTTCAGGAGGCATGAATAGGCTTTAAAATTAATGTAAAGAAGACTAAGTCGCTTAGGCTGGGAATAAATAAAGATGAAGCAACAAAAAGATCAATCAAGTTGATAGCTTAACTTACATGGGCGACATTATTAGCAGTCGAAACGTTTAGAAAATAGGAAGATAATTATGTGAACCAAGATTAAAATATTGGAAGCTATAGATGGTAGTGGTTTTGAAACGTGGGCCCTTCAGAAGACGGAGGACCAGAGGAATTGTCCACGGATTTTCCTGGGTACCTGTTTGACAGACCGTATTTTATACAGTAAGTGGTACAGAATATGTGTTTCTATCCTGGTTTTTAGGGCTGTAATGAAAGACAGATTGAGATGCTTAAGCCTATTTCAGACTAAAACGTAATAATTACGCTTGTGATTTACGGTTTTGTGTAGCTAAGCTTTCAGACCAAATCACTTTCCCTTCAGACCCAGTTAACTAAAAACTCCATAAAAAATATTTTCTTTTTTTAATGTCACCACATTCATCACTTGGCAGTTAGTTTAGAATTTTTCAACAAGGCAGAATAATAGTTGTGATGACGATGTTTTAGTTATCGCGTTAGCACTACTTGCTTCCGAGAAAAATGACAATACCAGTGGCTCTAAGAAATGAAAGAAAAGGAAGCAGTGGGTACGTCCGGTGCTAGAAAACAACAAAACAGTGAAGCTAGGGCAGTTAAACGCGCTGAATGAGCTTCTCCTGACCTAGGATGATGAAAAACTTATGATTTTACACGCTTTACTAGAAATAAATTTTGTGATTTGCTAAGTAAACTGTGGGCAAAAATACAAATTATAGAAAAGCCATATCCCAAGTTTGTGCTGGAATGAGTTATTAGCAGTAGTAGTAGTTTTGATGAAAATGCCAACAGGTGGAGTGTTATTCAAGTCTGAAGTTACCCAAGATTGTACAAAGACATTTGTGTTCAGTTTTTGTTTTTACAGAAACATTTAATATGGAAATATCAATTTAGGGCTTGTTCTTAGACAACTTCTAATTTCTAGCGTGTTTTGTAAGGGCATATTCCTCACAACTTTCAAGTGGAACTGTAAGAAATATCATAGAACTAAAAAATGCCTGATAAGAATTGCTTAGGTTACATTGATTTTCATCACACGTTGTTCTAGTAATCTTTTTAATCTTTGGAGCTTTCCGGATTGTTAATAAATTAGTAAGGAAAGAATAGGTCTGGAAAGTGGAGTTTTTTTTTTTTTTTTTTTGCTAGTTATGGAAAGTGACTAAAAAAATAAAAGTAAATTAGACCTTGGTACGCTCAGGGCCGTAACGGGGGATGGGTAGTCTATTTTGGACCCCCCCCCCCACCGAACAAATTATCCGTCTTTTAAGTTGGTCGTAAAAATTCTGGTAAAAAAAATTGTTCTTCTAGAAATCGAAAAATCATTTCGTTGAATGGTAAATAGATCTAAAAAAAAACCGCTTATTCGAGACCGCTAGGCAAAGTGCACTGGACGTAAGCCCCTTCATCATTCTTTTGATAACCCCCCCCCCCTTTGAAACAGATTTTTATTCGTAAGTTCCCCGCCCATGTACTCGACTAAAAATCCTAGATACTGGCCTGAGTCCACATCGCATTTCTTTGATTTTCAAATTCTTTAAGTGGAAATTTGCATAACCATATTCACTTTAAAAAATTTGGAAAAATTGTGAATTTAGTTTTTAATGGAAAAGCCTTTTATATACACTTACCTCGTTTTTGGTTTTAGCGGGCACCAAGTTAAAAAAAATAAAAATATGGGAGAAGAAATTTCAATTATAAGCAAAAGCATTGTACCAAATAGGGGTGGATCTAGAGCAAAATCTGAGGGGGGGGGACAATGTGAAAAGGGGTGCCAATGAGCAAGATCTTGGGTGGGGGACAATGTGACAAAGGTATAATAATTGACCAAATGGACAAATTTATTCTAAAAAAAAGAGTGAAAAAAAGAAAAAAACGGGGAAAGAGGTCGCCAGATCACCAGACACCCCGCCCCCCTGGATCCGCCAGTAGTCCCGAAGGGGATGATGTAACTGTTCTTTGAAGGTGTAGTTGTCTTTGGGAACCACCAGATTGTTAATGTTCTAAGTTTTATGGAAGAAAAGCGTTGCCATATTTAACTAATTAACTTTGCTTGTTTATTTTGATGGTCCAACGTGGCAACAGTGACAAAAATATGGTAGTGCTATAAAAACTTCATAAATATGGAATAACAAACAGAAAAATCTTTGAAAATTGTGGTTTTCAGGTATGAAAAAGACCTAAGATAGGCCCAGGGGGTAAATATGTTCTATTTTGATGTCCTTGGTACTTTCAGTATTTGTTTATAATTCATGTTACCGATATTTGACTTACCGGTTACCGGTATTTGAATTCCCGGCTAGTAGCGGACGTCAAATAAGAAAAATAAATATGCAGGGGGAAGGAGGGGGAAATTGGCTGAAAATATACTTAACCAAACAGCTTAAGAAAGTGTGGCTTTTCTTAAAGATATATTTAAACATATATTTGTCTTTAGGAATAACAGATTGTTAATGTAGTAACTTTTACGGAGGAAAAGTGTTACCACATTTAACTAATTTGTTTTGCTTTTTTATTTTCATGGTTCAACGTGGCAACAGTGACGAAAACATGATACTGCTATAAAAAAAAATTCGTAAATTTAGAATATCACACAGAAATATCTTCGAAAATTGCGGTTTCCAGGAATAAATAGATATAAGATAGGTCCGGGGAGGGGGATGTTTTATTTTGATATTCTTGGTACTTTGAAAGGGTAATTTTTAGGTCATTATTTTTCTTGCTATGTAGCAGGTAGTATTTTTATAATTCTGGTTTGACGGTGAATTTTGTTACTCTTTTTTTTTTACTTTTTTTATATTTTATTTCTCTTCTAGGTTGATTTGAAAAATCGGACAAAAGAAGAGACAAAAGATGCCTTAATGGAGTTACTTGACAAACAATATGTGCGGCACTATCGACTTCTGAATGAGTTAATAGATGATCTCGCAGAAAAGGCCGAACAGGCCCTACCACCATTTGTTAGTAATTCTTATCAACTATAAATTGATTTAGAATGGAAATAGCTGCATAAACGCTTGGTTCATTAGAAATATATTTTGTATATATTAAAAAAAAAGGGTGAAACACAATTTGTCTTCTTGTAGTCGATGATATGAGACAAGAAGGGCTCTAATTCATCCGGATTATCCTTTTTTCGGCTATTAATTTGACGAAATAAATGGATTCGTTCGTCAAATTTTGTATATATTAAAAAAAAGGGGCGAAACACAATTTGTCTTCTTGTAGTCGATGATATGAGACAAGAAGGGCTCTAATTCATCCGGATTATCCTTTTTTCGGCTATTAATTTGACGAAATAAATGGATTCGTTCGTCAAATTTTGTATATATTAAAAAAAAGGGGTGAAACACAATTTGTCTTCTTGTAGTCGATGATATGAGACAAGAAGGGCTCTAATTCATCCGGATTATCCTTTTTTCGGCTATTAATTTGACGAAATAAATGGATTCGATCCTCAAATTATCCTTTTTTCGGCTATTAATTTGACGAAATAAATGGATTCGTTCGTCAAATGAATGAGCGAGTCAATTAATTTTTTGTCAAAATTAAAGAATTTCGTCAAATGAATTCATCAAACAATGTGAATCAATTTTGACCTCTTAGTTATGTAAACAGATAGCTATGCATACAAAGGGCTTTTGATACCTTGATTTGCAAAATTTATAGTTCTTCTCGGAAACTTATTGTGTATGAAAAATAAAAAATAAAAACGCAAAATTTCACCTCTCAAAATTTTATTTTTAGCGTTTGGTTCAGTTTTAAAGTGATAGATCTTAAAATATTCTGGATGATACAAGATCAATAATTTTTTTTCTTGGATCTGTTTTGATTGTATATCCATTGTATGAGTATAAAGACCGTACCTAGGGGGGTTTGAACCCCCCACCAGAAATTTTAGTCTGATTCTTAAAAACTTAACAAAACGAATACAAACAAATATTTGATGTATTTTTAATTTTTTAACCCCCCCCCCCCAAACCCCCACACAAAAAATCCTGGATGCGGCCTTGATGAGTATCAGAGAATTTAGTCGAGTTTCAATGTGTTTCAGCCGTTCTATCTGAGTGATGAGTGTGCTAGACTTGTAATCCTATGTCCTTTGGGCTGGGGTTTGAGTCTTAGTGTTGCTGATTATTTAGTTTGGAACGAGAGTCAGTTCGGTGAATCTGAGATAGAGCCAACCCAGCTCCAAATGGTTACCTGGAGAAATCTGGGAAAGGTAAACAGGAAGAGTATGTGAAAACACAGGATGGCTGGCCTCCATACCCCCCATTGCAATTTATGGCTGAAGGGCCAAAAAACGGAAATCAGCGCCTCTGGTAGTGACTGTAAAGTCAACTATCGTATTCTTCACTATTTTTTTGATAAAGAAAAGCTACCATATAAAACTGAAGCAAGGGTGCTTCAATTTGCTACCAAAAGCTATAAAACTGTCCTATTCGACCAAGTCACTTTTGCCTGGCTTGCAAACCTCTACGACCAACAAATTTATTTTTTAATTTCTTTTTGTTATGTTTCTTTCTCTTCTATTCATTTTCTTTTGCTATCATTTTTTAACTTGCCGTAATTTAATACAATTAAAGATTAAGATATTTTCCAAGCTCAAATCTAAAACATTAAAATCTAAAACATTACGTATTAGTTTACGTATTACGTATTAATTTAACGTAAAACATTACGTATTAGTTTAACTCTTTGTACTGTGACAGAGACAGTTCATTGTCACAACTATGACAGGTCATTTGTTCTATATTTGACGGGAAAATCTGTTGGAATATGTTAAGGGTGTGTAAACAACGCTCTAAAACTTGAATAATGCAAAATATAAACAGAAAACATCTTAAAAGAAATATTTTGCTTTAAAAACAGTTGCTTTGTGTTTTTCTAAAAAAGAAGCATTGGTTTGTTTATTTTTTTGCTATTTTCTGCGTTTGAATTTTTCCTAAAGTCAAACAGAAATAGATTATTTATTTTTATTCCGCTGATTTGATCTATTACTAGTGTTGTCCGTGATGATTAGTATTGACATAGTCGGGAGTGAAATCTTAACACATGGCTTTGATATTGTATTTGCTAACTTTTTTCCAAAAAAAGAACATAAAGTGCAAACATTCTTTTTCTTTGTTATATCTTGTTATTATTTGACTAATTCGTTATTTGTTGTTGTTTGTGTCATCCATCTTTATTGCAAAATAAATGTAAATTAGGGGGTGTTGAGAACTTGAATATCCCATATGCTTCATTTAAATAATTGTCAATGGGTAGGGAGAGGAAACTTGGATTAGTTATATATATATATATATATATATATATATATATATATATATATGTATATATATATATATATATATATATATATATATATATATATATATATATATATATATATATATATATATATATATATATATATATATATATATATATATATATATATAAATTTGTCTACATTTGTATATATATATAAATAATAAATTTGTATTTATATGTATATATATATATAAATTTATCTTTGTTATCAATAGTTTCTTTTTCTTTTCAAAAGTGAAAAGCCAAAATGGCGTAAAGTGGGAATTTTTAAGCTAGTTTCAAATTGTTCCTTATTTTTAGATTCCAGACCCACCAAAAAAACCCTATTCAACATTTATGTTATATTCGATGACTCAACAAAAGAAAATTAGGGAGAAAAATCCGGATTCTGACCTTGTGAGTTTTTCTTTTTTTTCTGTTGTGTCAAATTAATATCTTTTTCAATCATACCTAAGAGATTTAATAGTTTGAAAAGCAATTTCCTTATTTTCAACAATTATTAGGGACGTAAAATTTCATTGTCGTTTCGATCAAATTTCATCAACCACAGACCACAGAATAGCTCTCGATGGTGGCTGGTTCCTTGGGAAAATTCACTAATGGGCCCTTTTTCTTTGAGATGGTCAGCCGACGCTGAGGCTACACAAATTATTTGAAGATAACAGATCCGCTTAAAGAATAGTTGGAATGCATTCAAAATAAACTATTTTATATGAAACAATTTCCCGCTATCCCATAAAATTAAAATTTGGTGAGACTAGAAATGAAAGCATATGGTGGTCATGACATTTTTGATGCTTAATGATTTTTTTTCTTTTCTTTTTTTTTGTCTTTGGTAAATGTTTTAATCTGGTAAATTTTGGTTTTGTTAAATTTTAGTTTGGGTTAATTTGGTAATTTTCACTTCGTAGTAACCATTTATAGCTGATATTAACAGTTTTTGCTTGTTAGAATTCATCCCGGACCCCCTACAACCTCCCCTGCAAAACCACCTATAACGATTCCGTTGGCTGTAATCGGGTGCTTGAACTTCGCCGATCTGATTTTCTTCGATCTAAAATTTCGAGCTTAAATAAAAGCATTAAAAATAAACAAGGCTAGGTACAATTTACTTTCACTTAAAAGTACCTACTTCTCAAACTGACCTTGAATGGTCCAGAAATTAGTTTTCGGCATTTGTCTTTATTTCTTTTATCACTATTTGTTGTAGAAAGGTAGAATTTTTATAACCAAGCTATTTTTGCCACCTGTACCTACAAAAAAGGTTAAAATGATGTTAAAAATAATTGAAATGACTCGGTGTTGCTTAAAACATATAATCAGTATCCACCATAAGAACTCGAATTTTACAAATGTCTTCAGTTTGCGCTCTCCTGTTATGTCCGGACATAACATCGGTTTATGTCCGGTGTTATGATTTCGACCGCTTTAAGGTACTCAAAATCTTGCCTGAAACCCTAAATTCCTGCTAAAAACTATTTTCACTTGTTCACTATGTCCATATTTCCACTAATAAAACATTATTGTTGTAGCTTGGTTTAGAACCAATAAAGATATGTCATCAATCCAAATATCAGAAATGTCAAGAAAGACATTTTGTCAATCAATCAGTCAAACTCATGACCATATTTCCTAAAAAAAAACCTATAGACAAAGAAAATTAAGCTTAGAACATAACAGACTTTTATTAGAACTAGAACTGGCGATTCTATCCTAAAATCCTAAAAAAAAGGTATGATTTTTACTGCTTTGCTCAAAACTCTTGTCTGAAACCCTAAAAATCCTGTTAAAAACTATTCACTTGGTCATTATGTCCATATTTCCGCTAATACAATATTATTGTTGTAGCTTGGTTTAGAACCAGTAAAAATATGTCATCAATCCAAATATCAGAAATGTCAAGAAAGACATTTTGTCAATCAATCAGTCAAACTCATGACCATATTTCCTAAAAAGAAAACCTATAGACAAAGAAAATTAAGCTTAGAACATAACAGACTTTTATTAGAACTAGAACTGGCGATTCTATCCTAAAATCATAAAAAAAATGGTATGATTTTTACCGCTTTGCTCAAAACTCTTGTCTGAAACCCTAAAAATCTTGCTAAAAACTATTTCCACTAGGTGATGGTCACTACCAGGGTTGCTGCACAGCTAAAAACAAATCCATAGCTTTTCTCTGGGGAAGTCTTAACCAGTGCTGGCTAGCACTTATTACAAATTCTCCTCTCTCGACACTTCGTGTGACTTGCATTTTTTATGCTTTTATTTCCAGTACTAGCACAAATGGATTATATATATATTTTTTTTTTTTGCAATTTTGATGCTCAGGTCTTGTTAGTATACCTCAAACACAATATAAAATTAGGATAAATTTTGCTGTTATTTTGGCATACTGCCATTTCTCGTCTGACTTTTTAAGAAGGGTAATATATAGAAGACGTTTTTAGTTTCATATTTTGGTAAGCTTTAAAAGCTCTTGCGTCACAAGATGCCATGAAAAAAGTGGAGATAAATTCTTCGTGGCACATTTAATTTCAAGGTCTTTGTGCATTTAATAAATATCCCATACTTGATAAATATCCCATACTTAATAAATATCCCATGCTTGAAGCACCACTAAAAACACAAACCATAGACAAACTGCAAAAAGACCATGGACCGTAAAGTCATCCAAGGGAGTAAGCACGTATGCGCACTTTCGTGTTCTGATAAATCAATTTAATCAATAGAAGAAAATAAGCTTCAAATATTCAAGAATTTCTACCTGGTTGACTAGTGGCATATCAGGCTCTAAGTTTTTAGTGCTTTTGATGCCAAGAAAATCGTCCCAAAAAACGACAATTTGATATAACGGACAATGGACCTGCAAACGTTGCAAGTCCCTTTCTTTAGTAGATTATGTATTGTCACGATTATTGTTGTCATTTTATTTATTTATTTTTGCTCGTTTTTGATATATTTTTAGCTCAAGTTTATTTTTTGTTTCAATTCTTGAATTTCATTTTTTTTTATATAATTTTCTTTTTTTACACAAGGCTTTTATATTTTGAATCTTTGAAGTCTTAGCAATATATAAGGCAGTGTAAATGAAGGCTTCTACATCATATCGATAAAAAGGTTGACTTTGAGGCCTGAGTAATGGGTTCACTTGAATTTTAAACATTCCGATTTCTAACATTCATTATGAACTCCTTCTCTTTCAAGTAATTTGGATTCTCTCTAAACTACACACTTGCATCAACCACAGTGACAGTAATAGTAATTATAAATCTATTATACACCGCACCGTATGGGTGATGGTGGCCTTTTGGCTATGTTGCAGCGGAAGCTGCAACCGAGTAAACAACGAACTACTGCCCATAGTAGCCAAAAATTAAAAAACAAGTTTAAAAAAACCTGCTAGTGAAAAAAAAATGCTATTTGTCGCTGATTCAGGAATGGTAACTATTATCTTGATTAGTCTTGATGTAAAAGTTTGATGTGAAAACAAATTTTTGAGAATTTCGGGTAAAAAAGCCTGGAGCCCAGTGGCGTAATTTCGTCAAATCCGGGGAGGAGGGCAAAGTTGAAGCCAATTTTCCCAAATCAAGTGAAAATGACAGTGAAAACTGAAAAATGATCCATATATTACCATAAAGGCAGTGATATACTAAAGTAAACTGACCTGTTTCTCTGAGTTCTTGAATTATGCAGGCATATCCTAGTTTTGGCAAGATTTTTTGGATAAACCTGATTTCAGCTGGGGAGGCAAACTGAGGTCTAGTGGGGTGGGGGCAAACTTGGGTATGGAGGGAGGCAAACTTGGATCTGGAGGGGCAGTTGTCCCCCCTTCCCCGATAGCAAATTACGCCCCTGCAGTGAAACCCTTTAGAAATGGGCGTTGGGTCGACACTAAAAGTACAACATTGGAGTTGTCATGGCCGAGAACATGACTGGAAACTTACAGCCAAGAAAGTATCCATGGCTGGGTCTAGCTTTCCTTGATCCAGTTAAGAAAAAACCGAAGGCTTTTCCCTGTATGTTGTTGTATGTATTAGTCTATAAAACGGGGACTAAAGGGGTCTGTTGTCTGAGGCACTTGTCAATTCTTAATCTAAGGGTGAAGACTTGGTCGATGCATCCTCTCTCCTTCCGAAAACCAGCCTATTCCTCTCTTAAAAGTTTATCAATAACATCTCTAAGTGTAAAAAGTATCATCATACTAAGTAATTTCCTTCCTATATCAAGCAAAAAGAATGTCAATTGGTATGGTGTTTTTGTACTACGGTAATTTGCATCTAAATCCATAATTCTTGCTTAAGTCGGGAATAAATTGAAAAATGTGAAAAAAAAATCTAGACTGTGAAACTCTTAAAAATCCTGAAAGAAATTCTGCCAAAGACCAAAAACCCTTAATTTCAGAGTGAAACTTGTAAAAAAAAAAAAATCATTTGGCAATAAGAGAGGCAGTAGTTTCAAGCGCAAACTTACTAAGGGAATGGCATTTTCCGGTCAATTGTGGGAGGTAGAGGTTTACAGTGTAGAATATATGTCGATGTTGATTAAACCTCTGTATAAGAAAGGTGATAAGAGTGAGTGTGGTAATTATCGAGGGATTAGTCTGGTCTCTCTAGGTAGCAAATTTCTTAGTATGATGATACTTTTTAGACTTAGAGATGCTGTAGACAAAATTTTAAGAGAAGAACAGTGCGATAGAGGATGGATCGACCAAATTTTCACTCTTAGATTAAATAACTGAGCAGTGCCTTAGTCATTGGTGCCAAGTGAGCAGTGCCAAGATCATGAATATGGTTTTTGAAAAAGGGGAAGTACATAGCGATTTTTAGGAAAACCTTAATTAAAACAGTGTATAAGAAAGGTGGTAAGAGTGAGTGTCGTAATTATCGAGGCATTAATCTGGTTTCTATAGGTAGTAAATTACTTAGTGATATGATACTTTTTAGATTGAGATGCTGTAGACAAAGTTTTAAGAGAGGAACAGTGTGGTTTTAGAAAAGGTAGAGGACGTGTCGACCAAATTTTCACTCTTAGGTTAATAATTCATAAGTGCCTGAGTTATCAAACACCTTTGGTCCTCAGTTTTATAGATTATGAGCAAACGTTTGATATGGCTGATAGAAGAGCTTTAGCAAAGGTCTTATCCTTGTATGGTACACCAGACAAATACATTAAAATGATTAGTTCTATGAATGAGAATAACACTGCGGCGGTTAAAAAGGAAATGAGATTAGTTGCTGGTTTCTTCTTAAATCAGGCGTTAAGTAGGGTTATATTCTATCCTCGTTTATATTTGTCATTTTGATGAACTTGTTGATGGACATCTTAGATGAACATTTTAAGAAGGACAGGAAAGGCAAAGGGAGAACACGGAATCAAAGGGGAATTAAAAATTTCCTGGAATTAGATTATGCAGATGATTTAAGCATCCTAGATGAAAGTGTGAGCAAAATGAATTAAATTTTAGAGGTATTGCGAGTCCGGGGTTCTAGAATAGGTTTGAACGAAGATTAAGTTGATAAGATTAGGAATGAGTGAAGATGAAAAGGTGACGTGGAGTAACGAAAAGAATGATTAAGTGGACAGCTTCACTCACCTTGGTAGCATTATTAGTAAAGGCGGTAGAAGCAGTGAAGATGTTAAAAGTAGAATAGGCAAGGCTAAGGGGTTTTTTCATAGTTGAAAAAGTTTGGAAGAATAGGAAAGTAAGTCTGTGAACTAAGATTAGAATATTAGAAACTACAGTGTTGACATCGGTCAAGTATGGTTCTGAAGGATGGGCGATCCGAAAAAATAATGAAGATTTCCTAGATGTTTTCCAGAGAAATTGTCTACGGATTATTTTGGCTACCCGACTGGCTAATAGCATTAAAAAAAAGTGACAAAAAGTGTGATTCAATCCCGCTGTCTAGGGCTATCATGAGAGAAAGCATGAGACGGCTAGGGCGCGTTTTGCTGATTAAGGATGACAGATTGCCAAAGATTGTCCTTTTTGGCCAACCGTCTCGGGCTAAACGGTTAATTCGTCGTCCACGGCTGGCGTGGAGGATGTCGTAAGGAAAGATTTAAGGGAAATAGGAACTTTCTGGGTGGGTTTAAAGAGGGAAGCTTTGACTAGATTAAGATGGAGGAGGAGCGTGCGTAGCTGTGTTGGCTTCAGGTGACTTGGTGCTGCGGTGAGTTGCTAGTAGTAGTATAGGCTAGAGTTTGTTCTTTGCTTTAAAACAAAAAAATCTGACGTCATTTTAACTGAAGTGCTGATATAGTTTTTACTTTTAACGTCATCTGTAACCAACATTTCTGACGTCACCCATCGTCTTGTATACGAAGATGCCAGTTTTTTGTCAAGACTTTTATTTAAATATTCTATCTTGTTAAGTAAAAAAGAGACTAGATGTAGCAATTTCTTTTAAACTAAGCCATTAATCAACTCTCTATGATGTTTGCCCCGCTAGTAGCAAAGAAAAAAAAAAGAGAACATCAGTGCTTCCAATGTAAAAAAAAGATGTTCCTTGTTCAAACCAAGGTACTGTAAGTTTCCTCTGTAGGGTTTAGGCCAATGCGATTCCAATTGTGTTCTTTTTGTTTCGATCCGGTGCCATTTTCAGGGGTTTTTAGGCTATTTTGGTTATTCTGTAATGTAGTTCGTCCTTTATTACGTTGCAACAATTACAATGTTCTTTTTTTGATTATTTGAATGCGAAAACAAGAGTTTTGACACACAAGAATGCATGCAATTTAAAAAACCCTGAATATATCAACTCTTCCTCCAATGTCCTAAAAAAGGGACCGAAGAATTTGACTGAATTTAAACTGAATTTAAAACGTTACATATCCTCTTATTTTGTGTTCTTGTCTCTCCGGAGGAAGCCCCTTTTGAATTGAAAATCAAGTATTTTGCAGTAGGCATCAAGACATGGCTAATTGTAGAAAGAAGCCAAGACAGATAGTCCGAGTAATTGAGAGGCAAAAATGTTTAAATGGGACGGGTAAATGGCGGGAACAAGTATGGATAAGTATTGGACAAGTACTTGTGTGTTAGTTTTTGGAAAGGCACGCCTGCCTAGAGTCTCAGGCAGGCTAATTGTAGAATATCCAACATATTACCTATGGATGTACCATGGTACATCCATAGGTACCATGTTCTGGTACCATGTTCTGGGCTAATTGTAGAATATCCAACATGTTACCTATGGATGTAAAAGTCCTCGTCTTGTTACAATTCTTAAATTAATAGTGTTGAATTTGTCTTTTTGATATTTCTTTTTTTCATGCTCTCAAGGGGGCTATTGGGAAGATTATAGGCGAGTCTTATCAAAGCCTGTCTGAAAAAAAGAAAAATAAACTCGGAGAATGGCACCAGCAGCTCATGGATGAATATCATAAAGAGTGTGAGGAGTATTTGTAAGTGTTTTTTTTTATTCTTCTTCTTCTGATCAATTCTTTAAAAAGGTCATAAATTCATTAAATTTTCTATATTAAATATGCAACTTTATTTAAAATTATTTCAATTGAATAATAAAACGTATCAACGTTTATTAAAATAGTGCTTAGGAAAATGGTAAGAGAGGAAACTCAACATGTTTGTTTCTCAGGAAAAAAAAATCTAGTGCCATCTAGCTTTACCCGGGAACATCATATAGTATATTGTGAAAATTGCTAGTTGCTTTGCTTTGCATTGAGCTGATGGAAATATCCACTTTTTCCAAGTGACGTTTGTGTCCATATTATCTAGTGATGTTAGATACCCCCTCCCAGACTGATAAAGTTTATTTTGTTGTTTCAAGTTTAACCATTTCTTATTTCTATTGTAAAATTTTTGGTGGTTTGTTTAATTGCATTTGTTGTTCTCATCAGAAAAAAAAAAAAATTTTTGAAAAAATAACTGTACCTGAAATGAATAAACCTTTCCATTCTTGGGGCATTTTGAAAATAAACATTTTGTCATTTTCCCACTATTTTATAATATTCATTTTTGAAACATTGGTGGAAAAAAGCCAAACATTAGCGTAAGGAGTGTGAGTCTGAGGGGATGGCAACCCTGCTCATATACAGGATAATTTCTGTATGTTGTAAGTTTTAATGTCGTTCTTTACTTTCATTCGAAAAAGATGTTCGGGCCGGAACCGTGTTTTGGGAAGTAATCTTTTACTTTTTTTATTGGAGATTTGTTACAAAAAATAGTTCTTCTGGGAGAATGACCCCCTTCCACTATTGTTTGCCTCGGTATAGCTAATCTCAAATCGAGAGTATATTTATATTTTTTCTATATTTCTAAGCCAATTAGCTGTCCTAGAATTTTCTCTCAGCAGCAATCTGGCCTTGTTTGGGCCGAAATATCTGTTCTGCATCACAAAATGATAGAAAGCAGAACTTTGCTGTGTTGATGTGAAACTAGAATTTTCTCTCAGCAGCAATCTGGCCTTGTTTGGGCCGAAATATCTGTTCTGCATCACAAAATGATAGAAAGCAGAACTTTGCTGTGTTGATGTGAAACTAGAATTTTCTCTCAGCAGCAATCTGGCCTTGTTTGGGCCGAAATATCTGTTCTGCATCACAAAATGATAGACAGCAGAACTTTACTGTGTTGATGTGAAACTAGTAGGTTCCATCTTTCTTGTCAGTAATTCTCGGAAAAAGTTAAAAGTTCGTTTTTTTTGCATCTAGGAACCTAAAAACTCTGAAAGGGTTCTTAGTTATGCTGAATGTATGCTCAATTTTTGGCAAGATTGCACCCCTTGTAAGGGATTTCTCCTCTTTTCTAAAGTTGTACAAACTTCCTAACTTTACATCAATTTTCTAAAATTTACATATTTAAAAACACTGTAAAAAAATATATTTGAAATATAGTTATAGCTGTCGAAGTCACATTTTTTAGAGTTTCAGTTACTGTATTACAGCAGCCAAGATCTAAAATGAATCAGGACTAGTGTAATTACTGCATCTCATTCTGGCTACACCTCAAACATAATATTTACACCTCAAACATAACTACAACTCAAACATAATATTTACATATCATTAATATACCTTCCGGTATGTGTACAATAATGTTCCTAACTGAACACAGTATGTACCTTTTAGAACTGTTGGGCCTCTGGCGATCTGTTGGCCGAAACGTTGCCCATTTTTCAGTGAACGAGCGAGTTTTCGAGTAGCGACGTGCTGGGCGCTGGTCAATGTGCTTTGAATTTTAGTTCATTCTTGATATCCTACCGTAATTGTTTAGTTTATTTTTATCCTGACGAAGTTTTATCAGATAATTTTATTCTCAATCTCAAGTGTTTTTATCCTTTAGTTTATTTATCCTGACGAAGTTTTATCAGACAACTTTATTTTGCTAATTATGACTAAGAGACATCATATTTGGGCTTTGCCCACGAGAGCTATGTCTTGTTTTTGAATTAAATGAATTTGAATTTGAAATTATTTATCATGTAATCGTTTCCTTTAAAATTGTTGAAAATATTTTATTTTGCGTCAAAGATTCTAGGGAAAACACTTGAATTGGGTGTTATCCATAATCAGTCCTTGTTTGGAGACACAGCGATCGGTTAAGCCTGTCTGCCGTTTAAGAAACGTTTCAGCGCTATTTTCTTGTCTAATGCAAACTTTTTCTAGATCGAAATATCCGCAAATGATTCCCTTCTTACGTGGAGAACGAAAGGTAAGTACATCCTGCATTTTTTTTCTTTTTTTTTACCAATTGTAAGAAGGATACTATAAAGTAGGGCTAGAACATTTTATTTAAACACAAATATGTATACAATCTTGTAAAACATCACGCATGCCCTGTGGCATACTTAAGCGCGGCAAATTAAGAACAAACATTCGTTCTTTACGGCAGCTACCGCTGCAACCATCGTAAACTCGTGTGGTTTATTTTCACTTTGGAAAAATCAAAACTGACAAGATTGGAGATATTGTTTAACAATAGAAAAATGTATTTATTTATCTTTTCTTTGCTCAAGTACTATAAATCATGCCTTTAATTAGGGGTTGTCATCATGGGGATATCAGGGGATATTGTCAAACATGGGATTATGCTTCGAATTTCGATATTTAAAATGCTGCTTTTTCGTTAAAATGTTGTATATTTCAGGAAGAGGGCTTGGCTAAAGATAGGACAAATGAAAATGAGAAAAGATGAGTAACACAAATGTATTTAAACCAATCAACATTGTAATTCAAGGCTATTCAAAAAAGAGAGAACCCACCCCTAACCACTGATCTAATACTGTAAGATTATATTTTGTGCATGCATTCATTCAAATTAAAAAACAAATAGTTCTTTTAATCAAGTAGTGTATTGTTTGACTTGTAGATTTAATTTTGGTTATATTTCTTTGTTTCTGTTGTTCTTGGTTATCTTTGATTTGTTTTTAATTTTTTTTTGAAGGCTGATGCTTGTTAATGGCAATCCTTTGCAGTATCTAGTAATTATTACCTTGGTATTGCTGTAATACGGAATTCCAGTTTTGAACTTGATTGTTTTATTCAGTATATACTCTCTCTCTCTCTCTCTCTCTCTCTCTCTCTCTCTCTCTCTCTCTCTCCTCTCTCTCTCTCTCTCTCTCTCTCTCTCTCTCTCTCTCTCTCTCTCTCTCTCTCACACACACACTCATATTGTAACCGATTCGTATTTTGATGGACTAAATTAAGCTCATCGTAAAATTAAACCACTCATGCGTACCTAAAGAAGAAAAACAATATTGGAATACTTTTAAATTGATAAAATCAGGTTGAACGTAAAAGCCTTTTTAAAACATCCAACATCCCATCCCCGAGGAGGAACAATCTGGCTCTATAAGTTTTGGCTCTATATTTATCTCGAACCAATTCTGTATGCTCAAAATGCACAGATGAACATATTTCAATTCCCGGGGAGGAGAAGACGGTATCAGAATAATTTTACTTTGTGGCTTAGACGCACTCTCTATCTAAAGATTAAGGCTGATTTAATTCTTAGCGGTTCATAGAAAAAAACAATCTCTCAGAAGAGAAGCTTGTTCATGTAGCTACGTTCTTTTTTTCTGTTTTGTTTACTATTGGCTTGTGTCGCTCTTTGCTTGTAGTTCGTTGCCACAAACTGTTTCAAATCTAGGTTTTTTAAGTGTTACTTCTCAAAGAAACAGATTTTGCATGCAAAAATAATTGTTTCAAGGAAGTTCCCAGCTTAATACAGTTTTAAATAGCGACGAAGACCACACTGCCTTTCTATCACAAACATCAAAATCAAGAAGAACAATAGGGATTTCTTTTCGTTAGACGGACCTTATATCCAAGGGCCGTCCTCGGAAAAACATAAATATAAAAGAAGAAAGACTTACAACAACATAGGACCAATAAAACTAAAATGAAAATTTTGTAAAACAGTCGCAGCATGTTCGTATGCCTAGCATTGGACCCAGCATGTCAAGCATTGGTCGTATGTTGTAAGTCTTTCTTCTTTTATATATTTGTTTTTCTGAGGACGGCCCTTGGACATAGGGTCGAAATATTCGTTCAAATTAGAATTCCATTGTCTTACGAAAAGAATTCCCTATCGTTTTTCTTGTTTTTGATGTTTGTAATCCAGTTTTGAAACCTTTCAGACGAAACAACCTTTTGCTCCGCCTAAACAACCCACAAGCATGTACATTTTAATATGTCAAGATGTGAGGACAAAAATGAAAGAAGAGCTTGGACGAGATGTTACTTTCGTGAGTATCTTTGTTTTTGCAATTTAATCATGTTTGAACAAAGTTGTTTTCTTTTTACATCTTTTCTTAAAAACCTTCACACCCAAAGTTGGAAATTTATTCTTTTAAATTAGATTTGACAGTTGAATTTCTCTTTCGTAGTACAATAGATACAAAAGAAATATTAGAAAATAATATAATCACCATAAGCGGATTAAATTATCCAAAAATTAAGAATTTGGAATGGAGTTTCAAGTGCTATGGTATTATATATAAAACTAATTGTAATGTTTCTTGTTTATCCTGAGGTATCCAGATACAAGGTAACCTTGTTTATCCCGATCCTGAAGATTATATATTTTTCTTTTGTTGAATGTTATTTTCAATACTGCCCGAGCGTCTGGATGACGACTTTCCTTTCGCATTTACGAGGACTCCAAATTTTTCGAAATAAATCAATAAGAATCCTGCTTCATTTTTTAGCACACCTTAGGAAGACAGAAAAATTATCTGAAACTAAAACATCTTTTTTATTTCTGGGTATTCTTGATTTACAACAAATTTTTCACCTTAATTTGGGCATATGGTTTTTAAACAGCCAGCGTAGTGACAATTTTTTCCATAGCAAGAAACTTTTGATTGAAAATAAGCATAGCCATTTATCAAGAGCAAGGAATAAATACCATTTCTCGTTTGTTAAAAATGAGAAATCAAGACTAAGTCTGAAATATCAACTTCCCCAGATTGCCAAGAAATATAAGCTATTTGATATAGCAAGTGATTCAGTTCAATTCATTTTATTTAAGATCAAAATACATTTAACTAATATGCCAATACCCTCCTCAAGAAAGATACAAAAAAGCACTTGCGACTGGGCGGGTACATACAACTTATTTACTAATTAATGATTAACTATATATACATATATATATATATTATATATATATATATATATATATATATATATATATATATATATATATATATATATATATATATATATATATATATATATATATATATATATATATATATATATATATATATATATATATATATATATATATATATATATATATATATATTATATATATATATATATATATATATATATATAATTAATAATAATAAAAAAAAAAAACACTGAAAAGAAAAAAAACAATCTCTCATCAATTCATTTAATAATAATAATAATAATAGTAAAGATAAATAATAATAAAAATAAAAAACTATGAACCTTGACCTAACATATATATATATATATATATATATATATATATATATATATATATATAATATATATAGTTAATAATAATAAAAAAAACTGAAAAGAAATAAAAAACAATCTCTCATCAATTCATTTAATAATAATAATAGTAAAGATAAATATTAGTAAAAATAAAAACTATGAACCTTGACCTAACATATACATATGTATATATATATATATATATATATATATATATATATATATATATATATATATATATATATATATATATATAATATATATATATATATATATATATATATATATATATATATATATATATATACATATACATATGTATAAAGGAATAAAAAGATATAGTTCTTTTTGTCTAAAGTAGCAGGGATTGAATGCGTTATTGATTTATTTATAATTTGTTTTGTAAATCCCTTCCTGATCTTCGTGAGTCAATGTTTTCTTTTGTTGTTGTTTTTTTCTTCTCTTTTTTCTTTCTTCTTCCTTTCTTTCCTTCTCCCTCTGTTCTCCGTGAGAGTTATTAAAGGGCATCTTTTTTTTATTATTATTAAAGGAGACCGTGCGAATTACCTCACTGTCTCCTTTGTACAAATTTTGTGTATAGCGTTTTTGGTTAATGAGGTCAAAGTCTCGCAAATTCAATTTTAAGCCCTTCTAGGACCCTTGAAAACAATGATATCATTCTATATTTTTTGTATATAAAAATGGGTTATAACATTTGTTTCAAACTCACTATTTCATTATAAATCCATTTTGTAAAAGTTGTATAATTCACAAACATTGATTTGTCAAGATTAAGTTGATTAAAAAAAAATCAAAACAAATTTGCCACGTTTTCTTTTTGTTCTATTTGGCCGCTTAAAAAGTACCGTTTCTCCTATATGTCGAAAAATATCAAGCCGATAGAAGAAACATTGGGGACGGAAAAATGAAGAAATTGTTTCGAATATTTTATCCAACTTAATCGTAATAAATCAATGCTTGTGGATTATATGACTTTAAAAAATGGATTTACAATTAAATATGCAAGTTAGAAATCCATGGTTTAAGCCATTTTTATACCCAAACACTAGAAATTTTCTGGTCATTTTCAAGGGTTCAAAAAGGGCTTAAATTTGAATTTGTGAGAGAAACAATTATTATATTCGTAAAGAGCATAAAAAGTGACATCGAGTGGTATATTTACTTTTTTCATAAGTGAATAATATGAACAGCGAAATATTTACCACTAATTATTATGTTTCTTATTTATATATTTATTTTTATCAATACGTCACCTGATGGAAGAATCCCCCCAGCCCAAGGGATGGGGGGATAAATGGGGTCTGAAGGGGACAGTTGCGTCCTGGCTTATAGCAAATTTTGCCCCTGGAGGACTTGCAGGTCAGGACGTTCAGAACCTTGGCGGTTTAGTTTTGAATATTAAGTGTTGTCCTTTTTCTTTTCTTTTTTCTTTTATTTTTTGTTGCATTAGTGTTCAGTTATATTACATACTACTAGTGCTTTGCTATATAGAAAAGATAAAATTAATTTTTAAGTTTCCAGGTATTTTTCTAGTTTTAATTAAAAAATTAAAATTATTGCTCAGACACCATAAATATTTTTGCAGTTTGCATAATAAGTATAACGATCCTGAACTTAGAACAAAAATAAAATCAAACTTTCTTATTGAAAGATAAAGGTGTATAAATATTGCATTCACTTACTACGTCATATATGGTTACAACCTACGATTATGACGTCATCATTCATCAAGCTTGTAGATGAATATGCAGTTTTTTTGTAACAAGTCATTCTATTTTAAAAACTTAATATTTTCAATTACCTCACTTAAAAATGCCACTAGAACTTTTAATTTCGTTCGAATGAGCCCTCTTGCGACATTCTAGGACCACTGGGTCGATGCGATCACCCCTGAGAAAAACAAGAAGAAACAACAAAAAAAACAAATAAACACGCACCTGCGATCGTTCTTGTGGCATAAAATGCACAATTCCACATTTTTGCAGATAGGAGCTTGAAACCTCTGATACGCTGAATTTGATGATGTGATTTTCATTAAGATTATGTGACTTTTAGGGGACGTTTTTTCCTTTTTCGAAAATAAGGCAAATTTTCTCAGGCTCATAACTTTTGAGGGGCAAGACTAAACTTAATGAAACTTATATATTTAAAATCAGCATAAAGGTTCAATTCTTTTGATGTATCTATTGGTATCAAAATTCCGTTTTTAGAGGTTTGGTTACTATTGAGCCGGGTCGCTCTTTACTTACAGTTTGTTGCCACGAAATGTTTGATTTGCATTTATGCGCAGCAATCGAACTTCTTCTGTTTTGTGTCAATAATAATTAAAAAATAGATTCGAAAAATATAGGGAAACTGTACGAAATTTTGAGGAGTGGCATGATGGGTCTCGATATTTGTTCAGTCGAAAATGAGAATGTAAACGTTGATGCAATCAATAAATTAGTTTTTTGTAATTAATATTTTTGTTTCTTTTTCTCTTTTTTGTTCTTTTTACCCAATTGTATTTATTAAGGGAATATTGAAATCTTCTAAGTGTTGTTGTCTTAACATGAAAATAAATCGCCTTTACAGGCTTTAGTGAGTTCTTACCCCAGAGACGGGAAAAACTGGAAATATTCATTATATGAACCCCCCCCCCCAAAAAAAAAGGTTAGGCAATCGAAAACGATCAGAAATTAATTTTAAAAAAAGAAAACTTCCCGGCGAGGTGGTTATAGGCACCCATTCTCCCTCTCCAACGTGCAACGACATTCTTTCATAATAGTTAATGCGAAATTTTAATTCATTGTGCCCAATTTAATCAAATGTTACCTGAATCAACTTGGTCACTAATAGGAGACTGCTAGGAATCCCTGTTGAGATGCTTAGGATTCCCTAATTTTTCTTTTGAAAGGGAAAGAATCAGATATTTTGCTTTCAGATGGGAATTCAAAATGCCAAACAAGGACCTTTTAAGAGGTGGGGCTTCGTTGTGGTTAATGTCATGAGTTTCCCTTAATGTGTACATATAATAGCATGTATCCCTGCATGTTCTGTTTTGTGTATGTCATTATATGTTATTCGTTTTGACAGAAAGAGGCTCAGCAAAGAGTTGGAAAGAAATATCAACATTCTTTGTCTCCAGAAGAGAAGAAACACTATGAAGAAATCTATGCCGAAAGCATGAAGAAGTATGAACAAGAGCTGGCAGATTTCAGGTAAGCTTCCCTTGAGCACAGTTCTTATGTGAACTGACATATTCATCAATTTTTTTTTATGGGCACTTAGTTATTGTACTTACCTGCATATCCATGTGTATTTACTTGCCTACCAATTCTCTTAGACTTGAATTATACAGACGAATCGAGTTTTGATGATCAAATTTCTAGATAAATTAATGAACTTTTGAAGATTTTGCGAGCACTTATCCATTCCTGTATACTAACCTATTCATGTGTACTTACCTATTCATGTTACAATATATAGAAATCAACAGTGGAAGCATGCAATGGCAAACCGTCGCACGGAAAATATTTTCCTCAATAGACGCTCCCCCATTCCTATTTTGTTCCTGTCTGAATCCATTCCTGTTTTTTTCCCATTCGCTGCTTTACTTCCAGATATATGGAAACATTTCTTCCCTTCATTATGGAAAAAAATCTACAGAATATCCCGGTAATTTTCTCTTTTTAATTATTTCGTAGAGATGTTGCCGAACTTCTGTATTTTTCTCACTTGTTTTATCTCTCCCCCCCCCTTTATATGTCACTTTAATTTAATTTTTTTAAGCTGTATATATTATCTAGTTTTTTTTTTTTTTTTTTTTTTTTTTTTTTTTTTTTTTTTTTTTAGCTTAATCAGTTTTTAACCTTTTTAAACTTACACTGGCACTGCATTTTAATTAGTTTGACTAAGGAAAGATTTGTCATTCTGTTATGTTTGTGTAGGCATTGTTTGTCAGTTTTCAGTCTTCTTTTTTTTCTTTTTTTTTAAGAGTCCGAAATTCGAATTCGGCCCTACGGGGCTTGTGATACACATTTTTAAATCTTATCTAACATTGATCTTTAAAATTGTCTGCTGGTCCCCTGTTTAATGCTTTTATTGGTTTTGTTTTAAGATTAAATAAAAAAAAAAACAATTTTTTTTTTTAACTGAAAGTAAGGAACGACGTTAAAACTTAAAACGAACAAAAATTATTCCGTATATGAAAGGGGCTGTCCCCTCCTCAACGCCTTGCTCTTTACGCTAAAGCTTTTTATTGTTTAAAAAAATAAGAGTTGTGAGAAAATCAAACTTTAGCGTAAAGAGCAAGGCGTTGAGGAGGGGACAGCCCCTTTCATATACGGAATAATTTCTGTTCGTTTAAGTTTTAACGTCGTACCTTACTTTCAGTTAAAAAAACTTGTTCTTTTTATTTAATTTTTGAAAGTTTTTGAATTGATGCAGGTTTTGATTTTGGCTCACCGTACATGAATTACTAAAACAAAATTTGCATATTAATTTTACTTTTATTTGGTTAAATGGCTTTCTCGTAATTTTATTTACGAACGTTTTTATTAGTAATAAATGTACGTAACTTACGAATTAACTTACGTAGCGAACTTCTATATTCATATATTTTTAATATGTATATTAGGGGGCTCGCCCCCTAATACCTCGCTAATAACTAGTCAATACCTCGCTCTTTAAGCTAAATTTCGAATTTTGTTCCAATTCTTTAAAAATGACCCCTTAATCACAAAGACCGTTATTTAGAATAAATAGCTCTTATGAAATTACTAAAAAATATTTGGCTTAAAAGCGAGGTACTGACTAGGGGGTGAACCCAATCATGCACGTAATATTTTCTGTTCGTTTTAAGTTTTGATGTTACGTCTTATTTTCAGTTGGAAAATTTGTTTTGTTTTTTTTATATTTAATTTCTGATTTTTTTTTAAATAATGCTGGGAAATCCGGCGCCCTCTTCATAGCAATGTCCCTTCCCCCATGAAAACTTCCTTCATGGAAAGATCCTCCCACATAACCCCCAACCCACCCACCCCCCTACTAACAGAAACCCCCCCCCCCCTGAAAACGTCTGTATACTTCCTAATAACCAATACTATATGTTAACATTGGGCAAAGTTCATAACTTTCAGCCCTCCCCCCGGGGACTTCGGGGGATTAAGTCATCCTAAAGGACATATTTATCATATTTTCAACCATGCTGAACAAAATGGCTATCTCAAAATTTTGATCAGGTGACTTTGGGAAAAAAATGAGCGTGGAAGGGGGCCTAGTTGCCCTCCATTTTTTTTGTCACTTAAAAAGGGCACTAGAACTTTTAATTTCCGATCCAATAGGTCCTCCCACGATATTCTAGGACCACTGGGTCGATACGATCACCCCTGGGAAAAAAAACAAATAAACACGCATCCGTGATCTTTCTTCTGGCAAAAAATGCAAAATTCCACATTTTTGTAGATAGGAGCTTGAATTCTCTACAGTAGGGTTCTCTGATACGCTGAATATGATGGTGTGATTTTCATCAAGGTTCTATAACTTTTAGGGGGTCTTTCCCCCTTTTTTCGAAAATCAGCCAAATTTTCTCAGGTGCGTAAATTTTGATGGGTAGGACTAAAATTGATGAAAATTATATATTTGAAATCAGCATTGAAATCTGATTCTTTTGATGTATCTATTGGTATCAAAAACCCGTTTTCTAGAGTTTCGGTTACCATTGAGCCGGGTCGCTCCTTACTTACAGTTCGTTACCACGAACTATTTGATAAATAAGATATTTATTTCAAAATTGGCTATCACAAGCCCCCGTAAGGCCGAGTTTGAATTTCAGGGTCAGTAAATAAAAACAGGCCAAACAAAAAAGTATAAAGAGCAATGAGAAGACTGGCAAAAGAATGCCCAAATTAAAATTGAATAAAATTGAAATGAATACATTTTGTCGAAATAAATTTTCATAAATTTTGTTGAACAAATTGAATAATAATTAATAAATTGAAATGAGTAAAATTGAAATTAAAATGAAAATACATTCATAAGTCATTACTTAAACTGAGATAAAACAAGTAAAACTTAATAAAAAATGAAAAAAAACATAAAACATTAAAAAAGGGAAGAGTAAAAAATGAGCGAACAAACACAAAACATGGCCATTTTCTGTTAGGTCGTGGTGTAAAAAAGATCAAATACCTGTTTTCCATGCAACGAAATAAGTTTAAGAGGCGTGAGATAATATATCTAGGGGGGGGGGGGGGTAAGTTACATATAATTAGCATAAATACGCTACTGTTATCTCCATGCAGGCTCTATTATCTCCTGCCACTGACGATCCCAATGATCGTCATGGCCGTACTAATGGGGGGAGGGTGGGTAAGTTACATATAACAAGCATAAATATGCTACTGTACTTACTTTTACTTGTTGCACGTTCAAGCCGCGTCCAGGCTCATCAGGTGACGACATGTCTTCATTCAGAGATTTCGCTCTAGGGTGGCAGGCTCTATTATCTCCTGCCCCTGACGATCCCAACGATCGTCATGGCCGTCATGGCTGTGCAACTGCTGTATTTTCTGAACCCTCTGATTGGCTCCAGATCAAACTTCACTGCCGTGAGCTACGTTATTTTTTTGGCTTCCTCTTCTCTTCTTCCATATCGGCAGTGGCATCTTTGAGGCATGTTAATTATAGGGGCATTTTGAGGCAGGTATTTGAGGCATTTTTGCTTATTCGGTCATCTAGTTTACGCATTGTGTGCCCAAACCATCTCAGTCTCTGCTTAACAATATCAGAGATAAGTGGGCGATCCCCACATCTTCTCCTGAATTCCTCGTTCGAGATTTTATCTGAGAGATGGACGCCCAGGATATAACGGAGGCATTTGTGGTTGAAGGTATTTAAGATCAGTATGTTACTGGAATATGGACACATCTTAAGATTCACAAAATAACTATAGAGGTATTTGAATCCAATGGGCATGTGTGCTATGTTCTGCTAAGGCATCAACTGCTTTTGTTGAGTAGTTGAGTACAATATAAGGTCAGAACTGTGCACATATGTACAGGATTTTTCAGATATGATCAGGATTTAGCTGATTCCTGAAAGTCTAATTCACCTGACTCAACTGCTTTCTTTAGGGTATAAAACAAATTTTGTCAAGAAAACGATTTTAGCCCTTTTTTCACCAGGAACAGAATTTTTGTCCATTATTGCTGCAGAAGCTGTGGCCAAAAATTGCACCTGCTGTACTGATTTTTGACTCGTCTCTTAAAAGGGAAATCTTGCAAAAAAAAAAAAAAACAGGATTTCTACACACACCCCCCCCTGACTATATATTTCCTTTACTTTTTCTGGTCATAGTCAATTTGTTCTTACTTTTCAATAAAATAGTGGATTAAACATCTTATCCTTCTTCTAGAGCAAGACATCCCGAAGTTGCAGTTGAGACGGATGCAAAGAAAAAGCCTGAGAAAAAGAAGACAAAACAGGTAACTTTTTATAAGGTGAAGGTTCGGGGGGGGGGGGGGGGGGGCGGGGGGAGGTTTCGAAATTAATCGTAAGAAGACTTAAGTCGCTTCAGCTAAGATTAAATGGGGTTTGAAGAGGTGTTATCATGTAACGGCATAATTGCCTGCGCGGATGGCTTTGCTTAACTATTAAAGTTGCTGGTGTATGGATTATGGATCGATCATGTGAGTAACTTTATTTACCTTTTTTTCTCCTTGGATTTAGTCACCGTTGCCAGTCAATTTTTTCAATTCAATGCAAGGTTTGATGACGGGAGGTTAGGTTAGGTTTGGTTAGACAAGGTTAGGTTGGTTTTGGTTAGCTTAAGTTATGTTTTTAACCCATTTCTGATGTTTAGAACCAAATTTAACCTAAACTAACTTAACCTAACCTAGCTTTAACTTTTACCATCTTAGGTTGCGTAAGACTGGAAAAGAAGCTGACTCGCAAAGCTAATTGAATTAAAGGAGCAAAACAGGAATTTTGAACATTCACCGGTGAATGTTGAAATTAGCTTGGTTTCGGACATTCACCGTAACTTATATATATATATATATATATATATATATATATATATATATATATATATATATATATATATATATATATATATATATATATATATATATATATATATATATATATATATAAAATAAATAATAATGTCCTGAAGGTATTGCTTGTCTTAACACGTCATCAACTAAAACAATTCAACTGTAATAAAGCTTTGTCCTTATTTCAGTTGAATTGTTTTAGTTAATATTGTGTTAAGACCCGATAAAGACACGATATCGTGTAAAAAAAGGGATAAAAGAAGCTTGACTTGCCCGGTCTCAAACACCCAAACTGTACACGCACGTAAAAAAAGCGATAAAATTTCCTCACAGAGACACTCCCTGCCATTCCCCAAAAAAAAAAAAAAAAAAAAAAGAATTTTAAGAAAGAAGAACAATGGACTAAATTCATAAACCTTTAAATAGTGCAGTGTCAATAACTTATAATCTTAATATCTATTTTATTTCATAATATGCACTTTCCTTATTTGTTTGTTTTTCTTTTTTATGTATTTAGGCACAGCTGTATGATCAAAATAATGTCTGTTATTTTCATGTGTTAAGACCCGATAAAGACACGATATCGTGTAAAAAAAGGGATAAAAGAAGCTTGACTTGCCCGGTCTCAAACATCCAAACTGTACACGCACGTAAAAAAAGCGATAAAATTTTCTCACTGAAACACTCCCTGCCATTCCCCCCAAAAAATAGAAAAAAAAGAATTTTAAGAAAGAAGAACAATGGACCAAATTCATAAACGTTTAAATAGTGCAGTTTCAATAACTTATAATCTTATATCTATTTTATTTCATAATATGCACTTTCTTTATTTGTTTGTTTTTCTTTTTTATGTATTCAGGCACAGCTGTATGATCAAAATAATGCCACTCAGACCATCAAGTCGGATCTCGTTTGGGACAGTAATGACAGTCCTTTTCTTGACAAAGCCGATTTTTGAAGGCCGACCAGGGCTTGTCCTCATCCGCACCATCCCCTTGTTCGTCATAGCTACTGCAACAGACGCTTTGAAATGGAGGAGATCAAGTGTGCCGACAGGGCAGGTTTTTCTGTAGAGAATCCTAGCGTTGACAACAGCAACATCAAAGAAATGGTGGAAAAGGTGCATGTACCAACGTTTGTTTCGAAAGTCGTTTTTGTAATGTGAAGTCAGCAAATCCATCAAATTCACGCCTCCCATACACTTATTATATTCCTTCACTGCGTATGGCCTTTCAACCGCCACTTTCGATTTCGCTGTGCTGCACCTTCTCTGGACACTGTCAGTTGGTGCATAACCAGCGAAGGACGAACAAACATTTACGAGATTGTTGTCTTTCCAGCGTAAAACCGTCACTCCTTCAGCAGACGTAGCAAATGACGAGGTTCCTCGCTTTTTCTTTTTCATTTCGACTTCTGTTATTAGCTTAGGTGCAGCATCTCCAAGTCGATTTGCGCGAAGGGTTCAACACTATAAATCTTTTCTTTTGCTAATGCTTCCACCAGAGATACCGAGGGAAAAAAGTTGTCGAAATACACTTTAGAGTTTGTGTTTTCGAGGCCACGAGCGAGTTTCACAACCACCTCTCCTCCTAACCCGTACGCTGGTGGGTTGCGGTTGGCACCGCTGCCTTGATATGGCTCAAAATAATACACATATCCTGAGACTCCAGCCCGAACCCAAATTTTGAAACCCCACTTAGTTGGTTTAGATGCCATATACTGCTTGAGGCTGCTTCTTCCCTTGAAGGCGACAATCACCTCGTCTATTGAACTGTATTCTTCGTCGGCCACTGCTGTTTTGAAAGAGTTGCGCAACATCTCCAAAAATGGGCGGATCTTGTAGTATTTGTCACCATCAGGGCTACTTTGTTGAGTAGTGAAATGTAAACATTCTCTGATCTTTTTGAACCTTTTGCTTGAAATATAATCAGCAATCTGAGGTAGCCTCAGGCTATTTGACCAGTAGTTTTCAATTCTTGGGTATCGAACATAGCTCATTATCAGAAGGCATCCAACATAGATGCATAGTTCTGCTGATGTCAAATTCAACTCATACCCTTTTCTTGACAATGCGTAAGCGTTAGACTCCCTAACGACCATTGCAAGAATTTTATCGGAAAGAAGTCCCTCAAAGAAATCGACAGGATCCGACTCGTTGCTGAGATTGTGCAAGACCCGACCAAGACCGGTGAACGGAGGAACCGACTCTGCTAGAGGATTATCGACATTGGCTGTCCAAATACGTCGTCTGGCCTTGACTGGTTTAGACTTCGGGTTGTCTCGTGGAACTTTGGTTTTAGCTGCAATTCCACTGTTAGACTGTGAAAGAGTGGTCTGTGATCTTCCATCTGAAACTGAACTGTTGACAGCAGGGTCTGCTTGCGACGTCGAAAAAGAAGCAGAACTATTGGGCTCCGTGCTTGGGGTTTTCCTTTTCCTCGCATAAGTTCTAGCAACACGCTGGAGAGATGGTTCCGTTCGATCAGGTTCCGCTACCTCGTGGTCTACACTGTCTTCGTCTGTAGCTCTCTCTTGCGTATCTCTAGCCGCTGGACTTGATCCGGTAGCAAGTTGGACGTCCTCTTCTTCACATGGAGGCTGCCAAGTGGGATCTCTGCCATCTTCTTCGTAGGAGGAAAGATCTGATTGGTCTGAATCGATTCCATTGTCACTATCGTCTTCAAACATGATTTTCATGATTTCTTCATCATGCCTGATTTTTCGCCGACTCATCTGTAAAGAACAGAAGCTTTACTAGTTTGCGAGCACAAGGTACAAGCAGGGACAAATGAACAGTAGTGTTACCTGTGGCATTCTACGGAAACTATACGGAACGAAAACTATACAGAAAGCTGACACTAATGGGCAATGTCCTCATGTGGGGACAGAAGGAAAATAGATGGCTCAACTGTATGAAATATTCAGAAGTTGAATAAATTACTCTAACACACTTCTAAGGGTACGAATTCTCTGAGAAAAAATTCCCGACCTCCCCAGGTCAGTGAAATAAAGAAAAAGTGGAGTTACCTTGCAAATCCTTGATGAAACAAATCAAGATATCTTGATCTCAAGATATCCTAATCAACAAATCTTGATAAACAAATGTCTATAAAATAAAGAAAAAGTGGAGTTACCTTGCAAATCCTTGATAAAACTCAAATTACAATTTTCTGCTAAAATGGCAGGAAGAAAGTACAGCTTATCCGGTAGACGGCTCTTCAGGGACGTTTATGGAAGAGTCGGCAAGCAGATGGCACTAGGAAACATATTTTAAAAGCTCAGATTTGGGTAAAGAGGGGGTTACAATTAAGTGTCCTCAAAACCAACCAGCGCCCGCGAGAGGGTTAAGATTAAAACTGAAAGCTTGGGGCGGTCATGAGATGAGTGTCACCCTTTTTTTTCTTTTTTTTTAGGGTGGCATAAATAATAGTTTTTCTTTTACATGTTAAAGAAAGTAACGAAAGGTTTTCGCAGGTCACATAACCATCTATCGATAGTTTGAACCTCTTTTTCAGCATGTCTGAGCTTACCATAAATATAACAACACTCATTTCTTTCCTTTAGTCCAATAAGAAATTTAGCAAGCATTCTTTCTATTCAACTTCCAGTTATTATCTTTTCTTTCAAAAGTTAAGTTGGTTCTTTTCCTATTATTTAATTGGATACTACATTAAACTTATTCCAAAGGTTTCAGTCTTGTCTGCAGATTCTTACAGGTCAAGTGGAAGTCTAGCTAAAAAGGGGGATTTTTTTCAATTTTTTAGCAGGATATCTTGTACCCTCCCTCTAGATTTACCTTTTATCATTATTCTGTTGTCTATTCTTTTATCTTTTGCTTTTTTTTAGAAAGAAAAACCAGCCAAGAAGGATGTTGTTGCTTCTGATTCTGAAGATTCAGACTTTATTGAGCCAAAAACCAAAAAATCAAAATCGACCGTGACACAAGCCAAAAAGGTTCAGAATGTACATGAGACCGACTTAAAAAAGAAAAAGCCAAAATCTAATGATAGTGAAGAAGAAAAAAGTGCTGCAAAGAAAAAGAAAATAGGGGAAGAAAGGATGAACGGCAAAGTAAAGAAAAGAAGGGAAACGGAAAGTGAGGACAGTGACTCTGAAGATGAAAAACCTGCTAACCAACCCGCGATGAAACCGGCAAATCGTACAAAACGAAAAGTGCTAGAAAAGAAGCAGATAGATGTAAAGGGTGTAGACTCAGAAGACTCACACGAAGTGAGGACGAAGAAAAGCCAAACGAAAAAGCTGATGGTTTCTGCTAAGGCTGATGAAAGTGATGCAGAACCAATGCCCAAAGTGACAGCTTCGACCCCAAAATCTACAGTTTCCCTTGCTCGGAAAATTCCTACTGAACAACTGATGCTTGACTCTAGTGATGAAACAGATGAAGAAACAGCTGTTGTCAAATGTTCAACAGCTAAACCTGGAAATAGGGAGCGAAATATTCAGTCTGTTAAACTTCAACGTAATAAGGACTCCTCTTCTGAAAGTGAAGAGGATGGAGAACTGCTGAGAAAAGAAACGTCAAAAACGAAAGACGAAAGTGATGATAGTGACAATGCAACGCCGTCGCCACTGCCAGTAAAGCCTAAAAAGAATGCGCCGGATAATCTGAAGAAAAAAGTACAAAAAGATCAGAAGACTTACTTAAGCCTCAGTGAAATGAAAAGGCTCGAATACCATGAATTGATTGATGCTCTGAAAAAGGCTGTTCCCGGCTTTCCTGCACGGAGCTCATTGTAAGTTTAGTCTTCCACCTCTCTTTCATCTGTTTCTTCTCCTTACTTCTCATTTTCTCTTCTCCCAACCCTGTCTTTCTCCTTCCTCTTCTCAATTGCTTTCTCTGAACAGGAAGGGGTGCCGAAAAAAGACGTTACAATATCTGTAAATTTCGATTTTTGTGTTCTATGGAAAAAGATTTTTTATTCAAATTGATCTTACTCCTACTAATAATAATAATTCACCACAGCACAAAGCCGCCTGAGGCCAACGCAGCTACGCAAGCTCCTCCATCCCAATCTAATATTTTTTGAAATAAATATCTTGTCTTATCTTATTCAAAGCCTCCCTCTTTACACCATCCTAGGAAGTTCTCAGTTCTCTTAAATCTTTCTTTATGACATCCTCCCACCCCAAACGCGGACGACCTGCTTTCCGTATATCCCTAGATGGTTGGCCAAAAAGGACAAACTTTGGTAATCTGTCATCCTTCATTCACAGAACGTGCCCTAGCCATCTCAACCTTTCTCTCTATATAGCCCTTGAAAGCGGGATTGAACCACGCTTTTCATATAGCCTACTGTTCGAAATACGGCCAGTCAGTTTGATACCCAAAACAAACCACAGGCAATTTCTCTGGGAAACATCTAGCAAATCTTTTTCAATTTTTCGGAGCACCCATGCTTCAGACTCATCTTCGACCACTGTCATCACTGTATCTTCCAGTATTCTAATCTTTTTTCGCAGACTTATCTTCCTGTTCTTCCAAACTTTTGCACCTGTAAAAAAAAACATCCTGAGTCATGACTATTTTACTTTTAACATCTTCACGTCTCCCACCGTCTTTACTTGTAATACTACCAGGGTAAGTGAAACTGTCCGCTTAATCAATCGTTCGTTGTGTTTTGCAACAAAATACGAAGAACAAAATCTTCTTAACATTAATTTTCAAACCCTGCTTAAATAGTGATTTAATACGAAACCAGCTTAACCGCAACATTGTTATTATCGTAGATAGCACTAATCACTTTAATGTATGTGTCGGGTTATACAAGGATAAGACCTTCGGTAAAGTATTCTGTCAGCTGAATCGAACGCCTGCTCAGAATCTATAAAACTGAGGACCAAAGGTGTTTGATAACTCAAGCACTTCTCAATTATTAACCTAAGGGTGAAAAGTTGGTCGGCGTATCCTCTACCTTTTCTGAAACCACACTGTTCTTCTTTTAAAACTTTGTCTGCAGCATCTCTTAGTCTAAAAAGTATCATCATACTAAGTAATTCACTACCTACGGAAACTAGGCTAATGTCTCTATAATAACAACACTCACTCTTATCACCTATCTTTTACAGGGGTTTAAGTAGGGTTTTCCTAAAACTACTAGGTACTTCCCCCTTTTCAATATCATAATCTTCAGTAACTTGTCCTTAACCTCATAGTCACCATATTTCATAAACTCATTTCCCACACTATCTGCACCTGGGGCAATGTTATTTGTTAATCCTTTTAGAACTGTCACTAATTCTTCCTCACAAAATAAATCTTCCTTCACATCCAAGGTGTCACAAACTTTTTCATTTTCCTCTATATCTTTTTCTGTAACTCTATCCCGATTTAGCATATTTGTAAAATGTTCTGCCCATCTCTCTTTAACCCTTTTCTTATCACTAATTATGGCCCCGTTCCTGTCTTTAACTGGGACAAGTCCGGATTGACTACTCCCTCTCAATTTACTAGCATGCCAGTACAGTATTTTAATATTATGTCGTCTAGCTCTATCTTCCGGATCCTCGGTAATTTTATCCGTGATCTCCACCTCACACCTTCTTAGCCAATATTTTAATGTTTTCCCCACTTTCTTTACATTCCTCTTATTTTTATATGATCTATCAATGAGATAAAACCTTTAAAGTGATGGGGTATCAAAAGACCATGGCACTTTTATAAGAGCGATTGGTTCAAAGTGCTGCTTTTTAGTTCCTCTGGGGGAGTGTATTTTTCGGCACTATGTAATATATGGATAATGATTAGAGTAATAATAATTTATTTATTGAAAAGCCAAGATGAGCCATGACAAAAAGAACAATTGACAGCATCTAATGTCAAACAGCCAACAAAAGCCGTGACCAAAAGAACAAAAAAAAAATAATTGACAGTATATCATGTCAATTGCAAACACGATACATCATCAACATGTAGAAGATAATTTCTTAAACCTTAGGCTTGCCATAACATAATGGCTTGCCATAACACAATGGCTTGCCATAACATAAAAAACGAACAAAAATGGGTTTTCTTAAAACCAAACGAAAATACTGATTATTTTCGTTTTCATTTACATAATGAAAGTGTCATCAACCACTCAGTTCTCAAAGGGTTTGTGAAAAAAATTGCAATTATTAAAATCAGAAATCATATTTCTCCAAGTTATTTAATTTCTGGTTCGTTTGTTTGAGTTAATGAATTTTCTTTCATTGGCCAGTCATTTACCAGTATCCTTCGATGGCAGTTCAAAGGCTTTTGGATTTTGTGCAAATCGTGGATATTGGGGAATGACTTAGTTTTGGTTGTTAGGTATTAGGTTTTCGTTCTTCCAATTTTGGCTTTTATTGAATTTTATTCATCTTTTGACTTCGGTTTTTCATCGTTTTTATTTTTTTTTTTACATTGATTCTCCGCATCTGTTTTTGGTTTTTTCTTTGTCCTTTTTTGTCGTTTCCTTGAATATTGTTTTTGTTTGCGCTGAAGAAGAGAGGCGGTTGCCCTTTTGAAATATTCGTTTTTGTTGTTTCAGTTTTTCTTCTTTTTTCAATTCCTGTTTTTTCAGTATTTTCGTTTCAGTCTTATAAACCCCATTTTTGTCCGTTTTTCTTTAAATAAACATGCAGGAAAGGAGCTATGTGGCTCTGTCCTAGTTTCAGGAATTTCTCCAGCTTTAAAATTTCCGCAAAAATCCTTCTTTTTCTTCATTTTTATTAAAAAAAAAAAAAATATCAATAAACCTTCCCCAAAAATTATTTCCATAATTCTACCAATTCTTTATAGTCACCTATAAAATTCAAAAGATTTTCCCAAGTGCCCCTACTATTTGTTTATAAGCAAGAGCAGGTTTGATGCCTAGGCTGGCCCATATACTTTCTTCTTTCCTCAGGTAGCTATATATAATAGCCTATATATAATCCTATTATTTGCAGGGGAGCATTAGATGTTTTTATGGAAATTTATCCTATTACCAGAGATCTACAAAATGCTAGGAAAAAATTCAAGAGATTGGAGCCCAAGGAACAGGAAGAAATTATTTCTATGTATCGCCAAGAACAGGATGATTACGAAAAAAGGATAAAACAGTTTTTTGCCGTGAGTTTTTTCATATTTTGTCTTTTTAGTTGTAATGACACATTTCTAGCATCTGTTTTCAGTTTGCTCCAGGAATTTTTTTTACTAACACTCGTTAAAAAAAAAGAAAAAAATCTTTATATTTGATTGTAGTCTTGTTTTTTTATGCAAATCTAATGAGAATAAGTAGTGTAACTTATAATAAAATATATATATATATATATATATATATATATATATATATATATATATATATATATATATGTATATATATATATATATATATATATATATAATATATATATATATATATATATATATATATATATATATATATATATATATAATATTATAACAATATTTCATTGTTTTTTTTCTTTTATTTTATTTTTATTTCACTTCATTTATAATTTATAGTTGGTTTACTAATGAAACTTTTTTGTGGGGTTAATTGCTTAATAAGTCATTCATGGTTAATATCTAACTTTGATATATTGTAAAGATAGTTTAATAAAATAATTTAATTTTCTATAACCTTTTACAATGACGGATCTCTTAAGTATTTTTACATATTTAAAAATTGTTATATCCCAATATATTATTTACCAGAATATAAATGATGTCTGTAAAAAAATTCGAATCAATTAAAATTCTATATATCAGTTTTTATAGTCCTACTGAGCATCTTATAAGTTAAAATAATGTTCGTATCCAAGCCATACGTTCAAGGCGTTCAAGGCCGTATCCAGGGGAGGGGGTAGAGGGTTTGACCCCCCTTCCCCGAAATTTTTGTCTGGCTTGTAAAAATATGACAAAAAGGAATGTAAAAGAATTTTTATGCTTTTTTGGAAGTTTTTTTGTATCCCCCCTCACAAAAAATCTTTTTAACCCCCACCCCATCCCCCAATAAAAATCCTGGATACGGCCATGTCTACGTTAGAGCGTTAATACATTAGAATGTTACACACGTTCGAACGTTGAAAAACATTCGCCTAGCCTTCAATTCTCTGTTCAGACAGAAAAAATCACAACTGGCAGACCGTCGAGTGGTCTTGCCATCGCGATAAATAAAAAGTTCGCCGCTTCCTTGGTAATATAGGATAAGATATTTATTTTAAAAAATCGATATCACAAGCCCCGAAGGGCCGTAATACATTTTGAAGGGCCTTAAAAATTCAAATTTTGGAATCAAAATATCATATAAAAAAAAACTGGCAAAGGATTCAGAAACCAAAACTTAAAAAAAAAACAGAATGACTAATCTGTCACTAACTAGGACATTTCACAGTTTTTCAACATTTAAACTGTGAAATGGATAATTAAAAGGATAAAAACTTTTCAAGCTAAACTAAAATTAATAAATACAAAAAGGACATTAAGAAAGTAGAGGGGGTAGAATAAGTGAACAGTATCCAAAATAATAAAGAGAGAAACTAGCGGAATATTTTGTTTATCTTTTCTGTAATAAAGTGGACAAAGGTTTTCTCGTATCTAGAGGTAAAGCAGCGAATGGGGACAAGATAGAAATTCAGAACCGGCCCGAAGTGTGTGGAATCTGGACGAGGAGTGGCGTTTGGGGAAAATCCTTTCCGTGCCAGGATTGATAGATTTGAGAAAATCTTATATTGCTGTTGAGTTGGGAAGTTTTATAACGGTGTGTTTTTCTATACCTGCTAATTATTGTAACCACGCTTCTGACCAAAATTTTGAGTCATTCGAAAACAAAGATCGAAGACTCTACTTCAGAGTCAAGTTGGCAGAAGTTGTTTTGTCATGCGTTGTGACCAACAAGAAACTGAAAGTTTCGTCACTGCAAATTGCACAATTTATTTTCCCTTATCACTTTCGTCTACTATATCTGTGCTATCTAAATCAGCGTCTTTCTTTTGTGTTTTTAACTCTTAATCGACTTTAAACCCCGATTTTATCCCGGTTGATCATCCATATCCTCAATCTGCCACTATTGCCACAACAAAAATATATTTGAAGAAATAAAAATCGAGAATGGTTTTTTTTAAGGATAACGAAAACACTAGACGAACAAATCGAATTTATCGATTTGTGGACAAAAAGAAGGGAGCTGGAGGGCGGCCACCTCCCTTCTTCAGGGCTCTCAGAAAAATTAGGAGAAAATGTAAAAGAAATATATTGATTAAAATTTTCCCCTACCCCCAAAAAAGGCCACCTGGGATAAAACCAAACAACGCAGAAAGCCAAAAAAAAAAAAAATAATAATAAAAACCAGAGTTGGAAAAATTAAAAATCTAAAAACACCCCAAAAAAACTGAAAAAGAACTGAAATGACAAATAAAATCAAAATTAGCAGAATTGGAAATTTTTTTAAGTTAATTCCAAAAGTGGAAAACTCTCATTCTATACGTTTGAATGACTGAATTTGTTATTCGCAAAGTAAATAAATAGTTACCTGGGGAAAACTACGTCACATGCCATCTAATTTTAATCATTACTTCTTTTGCGTGTGGAGCGTGTGTGCATTACTTGGAGCGTGTGTCATTTTTGACTGAGAAAGTGATATAAGATTATCTTTGGGATGGAATAACTATCAGATTCTTGTTTGAGAAAACCATTATACAAATCAGTTATTCCTGTTTTTGTGTTGAATTTCCCCGTTGTTTGGTTTTAGTCGAAATTTATTTGTATTTTCATCTAATTTCTCTGATAGCACTGAAGAAGGGAGGCGGTTGCCCTCCCGGGATATTCGTCTTGTTCGTCCAGTATTTTCACCGGCCTTAGAAAACCCCAATCTCAATCCTCAAATTTGTATTCGTTATGGGAGGTCACTGTGGTTTTCAAAATTATGTTGTTGTCTCTGATAATGCTACCATATAATGCCCTCCAGGGAAGGCTATGGGAAAACAGTCGGATTTCATGACGGCTTAGGGTTGCACAGTGCAAAAATAACTTTCTGGCAATTTTGACCACCGTCGGATGCTGAAAAAGAATTTGTGTCTGTGCAGTAAACACTTTAAAAGCGTTCGACTTAACATAATATTCGCATGTTATTCATTCTCTATCGAGAACTTTCTTCGTCCCACTGCGGAATGTCTTGCGCTATCTGAGCAGAAGAAAATTCATTTTCTTCCGCTTCAACAAAAGTCTGCTCCAGTTGTTACTTTGAACTCATAGCCGGTACATTTCTAGTAAAAATGTTTTTTTTTGGCATTTCTTTAAAAATGGATCGGCTTTTGGACAGCTTCCGTAAGCACCGCGCAAGTGCTGTCAGCCACTTTCCGAATACTTTGAAGTTTAATTATGTTTGTGTAAATAGTTGAGATGTAATCATTTTTTAAGTACTTGAGATGATGTAAGAGCATGTAAAGTTATGTAAACGAGGATGCAGAGGAATTTTCTTTGGATGTAATGACAAACATGTGTACGCCCCTCTCTTTTTGCTAAAAACAGAAAAATTTAAAAAATCCTCCTAAATTTCTTTTCAAATATAAAACACTGGAAATTTTGGAAATTTTCTGGAAATTTTGGGTTCCAATTTAAAAGAGAGCCACCGAGGGTGGTTCAAAGTTTTTCTGGCACAAAGCCAAAAGAAACACAACAAAACCCTCAAAGCGTTTTTTATTACGTGATTTCGTCAGTTAAACCATTTAAAGGCCCATTCATAATGAGATTTTACCAAGAGCTAGATAAGATTCTCCAATTGAGATTCAGCCAATTAGAAAACTACCGAGATTTAGCTAGCACTAATTTGAGCCAATCAAATTTTTCATAGAATTTCCTAATTGGCTGAAAAATTCAATGAGAAATTCTGATTGACTCAAACTAGCGCTACTAACTGGAACTACCGGAACTAAGTTCCTGTATAAGTAAAATCCCATTGTGAACTGACCCTAATTAAAGATAAAATCCCATTGTGAACTGACCGGTTTTAAGATGACCCGTTTTAAGAGATGTAAGAGATAACGACGATGACACTTTTTGATGACAGTTGAAAAATGTGACATCTCGTTCTATTTTACTTTTGACAATAACCGAAAAATCGATGATAGTAAATGGTCGATTTGCCCAAAACATGTATTTGCACCTGAGTCCTTGGGCTTTCTTAAATTATACCTTGTATATTGACATCTTGGCACTATTTCCGTTTCATGGCGCTTCAGCTCAGAAGTGTAATGGGAGATGGGGTCCAATCATCCACTGCTTGCGCACACCCTTCCTGTTTGACTTCTCTCCAGATTTCCCCGGGTGCCCATTCGGATCTGAATCGACTCTGTCTGAGCTTACAGAGTCAATACTCTGGCCCTGAATCTCTCTTGTGCTTGGTGTGAATGTTTTCTCCGATGTATCCGTTTTATATATCTTTCTTTCTCTTCTTTTTTACATGGCCCACGTGGTTTACGAAAACATAAAGTATGTAAATCAAATATAGTTATTATTTTATTGCTGTTTTTTTAAACAAAGTCAAAACAAAACAATGACATCAAAGCTTAGTATTCTTGTTTTGTTTTTGTTTTTTTCTTATTTTCTTTTGCGAACAAGATGAAACTAAAAACGATTTTTTCGTGATTTTTTTTTTCTAATGTCATTCAGTCTGGCTGATAAAACAACTATACCAGAGAGGAATGTACCCCTTTCCTAATAAATATTCGTTTCTAATTCACATTTTGTAAGGTAATTTACCCTGAAGATGTCTTTATTAATAAAAGAGAATAAAAATAATTTCCTTTAATTTTCTTATTTGTTTAGGACCTGGACAAAGAGGAAAGAGCCTTTTTGAAACTTGCTGCTCCCGTAATAGCCGAAAAGGTTAGTGATCTGTGCATTTGTTTTCTACCAACACCATCTAGTGTTATATATATATATATATATATATATATATATATATATATATATATATATATATATATATATATATATATATATATATATATATATATATATATATATATATATATATTATATATATATATATATATATATATATATATATATATATATATATATATATATATATATATATATATATATATATATATATATATATATTTGTATAGTTAAAGATTACGTTAAGTAAAGATAATATGAAGTTAAGGATTACGCCCCTTTTTTATTTAGTGTTTTACAGACAAATAAAAATACAGAACAACCAATAGACAAGCAAAACAACCTATAGCCTAGAAATACTTTCTGGAATATATAATATATATATATATATATATACATATATATATATATATATATATATATATATATATATTATATATATATATATATATATATATATATATATATATATATATATAGATATATATATATATATATATATATATATATATATATATATATATATATATATATATATATATATATATATATATATGTATATATGTATATATATATATATGTATATACACATACATACATACAATGTCCAGGCTTAATTCCAGTAAGTCTTTTCTTAGAATGTATCTTATATATTTTTTAAATTAAATCCCATTCCTGCTAACAGAACCTCTTACAAATGTTCGATAAGCCTCGTTTTATTTGGAGTGAAACTCAGCATTTCTAGGCTATTAGTTGTTTTTCTTTTCTATTGGTTGTTTTGTATTTCTATTTTTCTGTAAAAACTAAATAAAATTGGCCTAATCCTTAACTTTAAGAATTTCCTTAACCTTTGCGGGCAATCAGAGATTGGACTATGTTCTTGGATTGAGCCCAAAGCTCTTGTTCAGAGGAGTCAGCGCGATGTTATGTCTCTCTCCAAGAAATGGGCAATAGATTTAAAATTGAAATAAAAATTTGGTTGAATAATTATAATGATCCAAAAAATTTGTCACAAAATTAACCTGAAATCTAAACGGAAGCAGAACAAGTCTCAACTAGAGCGCTGTGATGTAGGCAAATTTGAATGGAAGAATTTAAAAATGCTTCATGTGGATTTTGGCTTTTTCGTTTTACTTAAGTATGGAAAGACAATATTAGGTGGAATTAGTTGGTCTTGGCTCTAGGCCGTATCCAGATTTTTTTTGGAGGTGGGGGGGGGGGGGGGTGATTTTTGTTTAGTGTGGAGGAAGGTACAAAACGCATCAAACATTTGTTTATATGCATTAGAAGTTGGATCAAACTTTGGGGTAGTTCAAACCCTGCGATCCCCCTCCCCCAGGATACGGCTTTGCTTGCCCCTAATTACTAAACTTTTACCAGTCACAATAGAGCAATATTTTGGCCACACCCTGTACATATTTAGTATAGACGCTACGGGTCATCTGTGTTCTACGTAATTAAGAATATATATAGAAATAAATAGATCAGGGACGTACGCAGGGGGGGCCTCCGGGCCCGGGCCCCCCCGAAATCTCACGATTTTTTTCATTTTCCCATAATTTTCTGATTTTTCTCACAGAATAATGGATTTGAAGGATTTGGCCCCCCCCCCCTAAACAAATTCCTGCGTACGTGCCTGAAATAGACTATGTTTTGAATTATACTGTCGTTTATATTGTGGCATCCTCTAGAAAAAAAAAAACTTACTGCGATTCAGTGAGAATGGTAAATAGATCATCTTGGTGAATAGATCTCAGTTATGATTTACTCTAAAGAAAATCATTGTGTTTATTTCTTTTTTTTAATTGTAACCCTCCCCCCTCCCCCCAAAAAGAAAAACAGTTTTTGAAAGTTACTCCTCAGCATAGTTGCCAGGTTTTCGGCAGAACGTATAGCCCAAACCGACGCAATCACTAGCCCAGAAATAGCGAACGCTATTATAACCTTATTATGGCTGTATTGTATTGCTATTATGGATAAAACGAGAAAAAAAATACATTCGGCATATCTAATAACCTACACATACGAGTAGGTCAGAAGCAAAATAAGAGCTCTGTGAACGACTAAAAATTACCGCCCCTCCGCGTATGCCGTCGTAAAAGTGACTAGTGTTTTACTGAATTAAAAAAATATATAAAAGCAAAAAGGTGAATTATCCTTTACGCCCTCAGTTTATTGCAAGCATACCTTATTTTAGCTTGCACCAGCTATCTGCGACGAAAATAGAAATTCCAGAAACAGATCAAGGCAAACAACATCCCCAAGGAAATTGTTTAGAGCCCCACTACAGCGCTAAATCTGGATTTACAAGCTTTTAAAGAATTTGGAAAATTGTGCTCAGTGCAACTTTTTGTAATTAATTGCAATTACTTAATGAGCAAGTGCAGTTATTATTATTTACTGAATACCGTTTGGACAGCAAAACTAAATTGACACTAGTAATTTCAAATTTTTTAGAAATGGTTAAGTCTAGTGGCCTAGCTTTCCCCCTCTATGCGCCTATATCCTTCATACTGTACCAACAATTATAATTGAAATAAAAAAAAAATAGAAATTAAAAACCTTGCAGCTCCATAGCACCTATTTAAAAGGTTCTAACACAAGACTTTTAATTTATCTTAACATGTAAATACTTCAAGAATTTTCTATCAAACAATTCGTGGTGACGAGCTGTAAGTAAGGAGCTACCCGGGACAATAGTAACCGAAACTCTAAAAAACGGAATTTTGATTCTAATAGATATATGAAAAGAATCACATTTTTATGTTGGTTTCAAATCTATAACTTTTATTAAGTTTAATCTTATCCATCAAAGGTTAAAAGCCTGGAAGGGTTGCCTTATTTTCGAAAAAGGGGCAAACACCCCCTAAAATTTGAAGAATCTTAATGAAAATCCCACGATCAGATTTAGTGTATTAGAGAACCCTACCATAGATGTTTCAAGCTCCTATCTGCAAAAATGTGGAATTTGTATTTTTTGCCAGAAGAAAGATCATGGGTGCTTGTTCATTTGATTTTTTTTTTTTCGGGGGTGATCGTATCGACCCAGTAGTCCTAGAATAATGGAAGGGGGCTCATTTGAACGGAAATTAAAATATCTAGTGTCCTTTTTAATATTTCTGGGGAAATTTTACCCTGGGGGGGAATTGCCAGAATTCCTATACGAAATTCGTCTTATGTCTTGCTTTTTCTTTGCCGACTCAATTTTAAGCGTTGATATGTTAAAGGTAATTCCCCGGGGTAAATTTTCCCAGGATTGAATTGTCTAGAGAATATATCCGTGGAGAGAACGTATTTTTCTATGGAGGTGTAGCCAGATTTCCTGGCATTATTTATAAGACGATTAGAAATTAAATATAAAAAAAACAAGTTTTTTCAACTGAAAGTAATGGGCAGCATTGAAACTTAAAACAAATAGAAATTATTATGTATATGAAGGGGTTGTTCTTCCCCAACACCTCGCTCTTTACGCTAAAATTTGAATTCTGTCTCAATTCTTTTAGGTTTCAATAAGCACTATTGAGCAAAATTCTATATCCTTATTTGGACGGTAAACGGTCTACATACTTTTGTTTTCAAGTAATGGTGATGAAGATACGGGGTGGAATACCTACAAATGACAAATGAGAAGGGGGCACCCACAGCCTAAGACAAATTCTAATTATATTTTGGTCCAAGACTCCAAAGAAGGTAAATGACCAAACACATATAACAAACAGTTGTTTTTTTTTTTTTTTTAGTTTCAAGCGAATTCAATTTCTAGCCCAAAAGCAGCGAGATTTTAAATATTGTAGCCCAAAAACCCGTCTCGCGGTTTTTTAGTCACTTGTCCATGAAGCTGAAAATTTAATAGCCCAATTGGCGGGAAATAGCCCAACAAGGCAACACAGCTCCTTTGAGTGTACAGAAACACTTAAAAAACTCATCGAAATTAGTTTATTTGCATTTTTGTTGCGTCTTTGGGAGTCGGACAAATATTTCAGGGGGGGGGGTCACACTTGGACCTCCCCCTCCCTGGATACGGGCTTGATACTTAGATAGATAAATTTATTCAACCACAAATTTAAACAATTAAGCAAATACATTATGGCGCATAAAAAACACGCCAGGTCTCTTGTTGGCATCCAAAGTTTAATTAATTGATCCTATCATAAAAGTATAAAAATTTCTGCTCTTGGGGGAAACTTGCCTGTCCTTTCCTATAGGATCACGTCATAGTTCATAGGTTATCTATTCTCATATATCAGGTTATCTCTGGTATTTACTGACACTACTACTTATATAAACTAGATATATAAAACCAAGGTTGTGTCCAGGATTTTTTTTTCGGGGGGGGGGGGGGTACAAAAGTTGTTTTTTTGGGGGGAGGGGCTTGGGAAATCATCCATTTTCTCTTTTATTAATTTTCTCTTTAATAATTGATTTGTATTGTACTGTTACTGACTTTTTATCAAAAAATGTCCCTTAAGATCTCTTGCATAAGCTATGTGTCGAAACTCGCTGCTTCACGGGTTTTCTTGAAAGTCTCCATCATATTCCGAACGCAACTAATCACTATTCATGGTGTGGCCTTACAAATTAATCATGTACTCAGAAAACCCCAGAGGACGTTTCTTCCAAATGGTAGATTGGTATGCCGATTTTTGTTATTATTATTTATCTTTCTTTTAGATGGAAGCAATTGCGATTGAACACAGTGTTGAAGGTCAGAGCGAAGACGAAGATTGAGCTTAAGGAGTTTTACTAATTGAAACTGAAGACACCATTTAACTTTCATCTGTATATATTTTGGAGTTTTCGAGTTGGATATTTTAAGATCTCTTTCAATTTAATAAATTGAGTTTTATAATTTTATGCATTTTAGTACCATTTTATGCAAGCTGGACGTAAATTCTCGACAGTCTCTACAGAATAGACAGTCAGTTGCTCTTTATTTTAAACAATTTTATTTACAGCTATTGGTTTTTATTTCACATAACATAAAAAAAAATCCTTAAATGTTAACCAAGTTCAAGTTCTTTATTAATCAATAAAAAAAGTGTTTTCACAAAACTGTCAAAATTAATAGCCAATGGTGAGAATAACTCGTGTTTGGGTGTATACGCTCAACAATAAATAAATAATACTATCTCCAGATATTGGAATAAAAAGATTGCTCTTCAACTCTATGCTATCTGCACCAGCTATCTGCTACAAAAATAGAAATTCCAGAGACAGATCAAGGCAAACAACATCCCCAGGGACATTGTTTAGGGCCCCACTACAGCGCTAAAGAATTTGGAAAATTGTGCTCAATGCAACTTTTTGTAATTAATTGCAATTACTTAATGAGTAAGTAATGAGTAATTGCAATTACTGAGTCATGGCCTCTTCAACTCTCCGTATGGTAACAAAAAACAAAACTCCCAATAAATTCAAAATGACAAAATAAAAAATAAATTGAATAAAATGAGGAGAATTTTTTGAATTCTCTTGAATTTTTTAATACTGCTTTGAATAAAGGTGGTACAAGTTTCTTCGAAATTGCAGGTCAAAGCAGGTTACCGGTCCATTGACTTAGAAAGTTCACTAACTGTTCTTGAATCTTGTAATACTGCGTTGAATATTCCTCCAATTAAAAATATTCCTTTATTCAAAGCAGTATTAAAAAATTCAAGAACAGCTAGTGAACTTTTTAAGTCAATGGACCGGTAACTTGCTTTGACCCGTAAGTGATTATTCTGTTTAGTATAAAAGCAGTTTGTTTTAATTTTGATAAGTTAGTAACTCTACTGATGATGATGACCGACTGTGTCATCGAAATATTTAGAGTCTGTGTTTTTATATTTTCGTTTCACTGTCTAATAAAAGGACCTATCCCAATTTGGAATTCTTGTTGATTTCGAGAAATCGTATCTAATGGCTTTTTAGTATCTGTAAAAATTGTATCAGGAATATTACGTTTGTCGAAGGTGCCATGAACAATCTGGGTCATGGCCGTAATACCATGCTCAGTAGAGTGAGACTTCCGGAATCAAATTGCACCGCCCTAAAAAAAAGTTAGTTTTCATTAGAAAACTGACTATACGGTTATATCTGCATTTTTCTAGCAACTTCCTAAGTACAGGCATTATTGAAATCAGCCAATAGTTTGTTGGGTTCTTTGGATATCTTCCTTTATACAAAGGGATAATTCCTGCAGACTTGAAACAAGAAGGAAATCTTCGGGTTTGAAAACAGCGGTTGAACACATGGGATTGCGATATTGCAATATTAGGTGCTATACACTTCATTAGATTTGTGGATGACCCGTCAGTCCCTTCCGAAGAACCGTGAAAAGCTTCCGTTTAAAAGTTTCTTTGCAAAAAAATTAAACAAGAAAAACGGGTTTTAATTTTTATAAAGCAGTGAATACAAACACTTAATTAAACAAAAATACTCCGAATATTTCGGCCCCACATCCGGGAGCCTTTCTCAACGGAAAAAAAATGAAACAAAAAAAATTTCTTTTTCAAAAAACCTTAACTTACATCAACATAAAAACATACTAAACAAACAAAAGAAAAAATACAAATAAATAGGAAAACAAAACTCACATATTAAATAAACACTTCCATTCACTGGCGTATAAACAAAATCGAATGTTTATATTGATTGGAACACGCCTTCTCACTTTATATAAATGGAAATCTATCAAAAAATTAAAATATATTTATACTTAAACTAAAACAATAAAGGTCAGCTAACCCCCCATAACCCCTAATTATATCTCACAAGTTCATCACCCAATATTTGAATTATAAATTGAACAGATTCGTTTGCTTGCAAGCTTAGTTGCAGTTCGTTTACCTTTCCCAGCATTTAACCCAGTCTGACCTTTGTCCGCAAGGTCCTCTTTCGTATCAGAACTATTATTAAAATCAGTACTGGTTGAAAATTTTACCTGCTTTTTAATTAAACTATTATAAATCGAATTGATCCTAAAATCCCCTTCATCTCTATTGATACTAATACCCCCATATATTATCTTTTTATTTCTATAATTTCCCTGAAGCTTTGTAAAAGTCCTACAGACGTATCTACTATTTTTGTTTGATCAAATAAAATACTGTGATGAGGAAAATTATAAAGATGTTCTGCAACAGCTGACTCAAACGTTTCTGGTGCTTTGTTTTGTTTTAGAGAGCAATGTATGGCATTCTTGTGTTGCTGTAGCCTATTTTCTAAAATCTGTTGTGTTCTTCCCACATAAAATTTACCACAAGAGCATGGAATTTTGTATACTCCCTTTTGCAAATTTCTCGGTACCTTGTCTTTCCCTTTATTTAACAAAGAGCTTATAGTTTGTCCTGATTTAAATGCTGTATTTATATTATGTTTTTTTTAATTCTCTTCTTAATTTTTGTGACAATATTGGGATAAAAGGCAAAGTTATGTAATTTGTTTTCCGGATAGCCATTACCTACTAGAATATCCTTAATAAAAATTAGTTCATTGCTTATGTATTCTGGTGATGCTAATTTTAATACCCTATCAACTAAAGAAATAACCACACCCCTTTTTACCTGGATCGGATGATTTGATGTGAAAGACAAGTAACGGTTGTTATTAGTCGGTTTACGGTAAATTGAAAACGCTAGTTCGTTATTATTTCTATGGATCAAAATATCTAGAAACGGTAACTTATTCTCTGTTTCCTTTTCAATTGTAAAAATTAATTCTCCTCCCAGATTATTTAAATGTTCCAAAAAACCTTCAATTTGTGATTCCCCGTAATTCCAAATAACTAAAATATCATCCATATATCTGCCCCAAAATTTAGGTTTAAAAAAATATGTTTCTATAGCTAAATTTTCTACATACTCTACATAAATATTTTCTAACAACGGACTTAAAGGCCCTCCCATTGCCAATCCCCTAATTTGATGGTAAAAATTATCTCTAAACGTGAAGTAATTAGTATACCTGCTAGTTATTCTGACTAAATTTAATATAGTTTCCAGTTCAATTCCCGAAGATAATTCTTCTATCTCATTACTGGAAGAACACAACAGATTTTATAGGGAAGAACAAAACAGATTTTAGATAATAGGCTACAGCAACACAAGACTGCCATAGATTGCTCTCTAAAACAAAACAAAGCACCAGAAACGTTTGAGTCAGCTGTTGCAGAACATCTTTATAATTTTCCTTATCACAGTATTTTATTTGATCAAACAAAAATAGTAGATACGTCTGTAGGACTTTTACAAAGCTTCAGGGAAATTATAGAAATAAAAAAGATAATATATGGGGGTATTAGTATCAATAGAGATGAAGGAGATTTTAGGATCAATTCGATTTATAATGGTTAAATTAAAAAGCAGGTAAAATTTTCAACCAGTACTGATTTTAATAATAGTTCTGGTACGAAATAGGACCTTGCAGACAAAGGTCAGACTGGGTTAAATGCTGGGAAAGGTAAACGAACTGCAACTAAGCTTGCAAGCAAACGAATCTGTTCAATTTATAATTCAAATATTGGGTGATGAACTTGTGAGATATAATTAGGGGTTATGGGGGGTTAGCTGACCTTTATTGTTTTAGTTTAAGCATAAATATATTTTTATTTTTTGATAGATTTCCATTTATATACTGTGAGAAGGCGTGTTCCAATCAATATAAACATTCGATTTTGTTTATACGCCAGTGAATGGAAGTGTTTATTTAATATGTGAGTTTTGTTTTCCTATTTATTTATATTTTTTCTTTTGTTTGTTTAGTATGTTTTTATGTTGATGTAAGTTAAGGTTTTTAAAAAAGAACTTTTTTTTGTTTCATTTTTTTTTTCGTTGAGAAAGGCTCCCGGATGTGGGGCCGAAATATTCGGAGTATTTTTGTTTAATTAAGTGTTTGTATTCACTGCTTTATAGAAATTAAAACCCGTTTTTCTTGTTTAATTTTTTGTAAATGGAAAAGCAGTGTGGTCTAAGAAATTATTTAAGTTTCTTTGCAAGTAATAGTTCAACTGAGGTTACAAGAGTAAGAAAAATGGAGCAATTTGTATAATGGGTCATGTCGGTTCCAGCAGCTGACATGGTTTCCTCGCTGATTTCTGCGAAGTGTGCATTTAATGCGTAGATGACTTCCACTTCCCTGCAGCTAGTTTAGTTTCATTTTCGACTATTAATTCATCATGAAGATCATGAGTCCTATGCTTTCCTAAGCACATTAATTGTATCCCATGTCTTCTTGGGATACCCTTCTGCGACGACAAATGCTTCAGCGAAGGATTGTCTTTTTGCTGATCTTGATTTTTTTTTTTTTAAGATAATTTTTGTTTCTGCGAAATTCAGCTAAATTAACTTTAGATGGATACATTAAGTATGTATTATATTACAGATTCTTATTTTTATTGATAGCAATCAAGGAGATATACAAGGTTTAATTGGCTTCATATTACACCTTCTTGATATCTGGCGTAGACGGAAAGCGTCATCGAAACTATATTTCAACTGGTCCACAAAAAATTAAGCAGCAAAATCCGGATCCGAAAACTTTAAACAAGAAGTAAAATTACTGGAAGAAGGTAATACTTTAAGTCTACTTAATGAATTATTACTTGTCACACTTATTTTTCTTTTAATAGGCCGAGTAGATTCTGGAATCAAGTGGAGGTCAATTCACAAGACTCAAAAGGTCCGACAAATTTTCAATAACCACATCACTAGACTTTAGTGCCATATTCGTAAGCAAATATTAATAAAGGAAGAATAATCTTTCTTTAATCTTGTTGGGACTCCACAAGGTGACAAGAGACCACCTGACAGGCAAACTGATAATAAATCAGCCCCATCAGAAGAGATTCTGGGAAAATTACCATTCGAATTATTAGAATTATATACATCAATATTAAAATCCCCCATGATAACAATTTCGGGGTACTTTTCGAAGCAATAATCATAATAATCATCAAGAAATTCCAAGAATTTCGAAGCAAATGAACTTAGATGCCGGTAAAATACGCAACACAATATTTTCATACCTTTCACATCTATAGTAACCGTCAAAAACACCATTTCAATATACTGTATAGATGATCAAATTCATTCACTATATCTGACTGAATTGTCGATTTAATAAAAAACTAACCCCTCCCCGTTTTTATTTATCCGATTTTTATGAAAAAAAGTATGATCCTTTTCGTTAATGAATGTCTTTAGTCAAATCATTCAAAAATGTTTCATAAGAGGCAAAGACATCTATATCAGGAGCATTCGATCAAAAATATTTAGTAGCCCGCAACAGTTATAAAAATATATAGTAGCCCGCAAATATTTAGTAGCCCGCAACAAGAAATAAACAGGAGCATTCGATCAAAAATATTTAGTAGCCCGCAACAGTTCAGAAATGTCATTCTAAAACCAGCGCCTTAATTCAAAATTTGAGTGGGGAGTATATATTTACTTTTAGGTATAGAATGGACCATCATATCAAAAACATCATCATCTTTGCATCAAATATTTTCCCTAGATCCAAGGGGAGCTCCTCGTATTTATGAAGTATATAATACATTATTTTGACCCTGGGTATATTTATTGACAAAAAGAGATTTTCAACCATAAGGAGAGTCCAAGGAGACACGATTGTAACCAGAAATTCATCTGAAAGAAACAAACAAAAACCAGAACTTTATAACATGAAAACCTTATATAAGAAATATCAGGAATAGTGCAGCACAAAGAAATAAAAAATAATATAATAACTAGGCCTATTGATAACAAAAAAAATTAAGAAAAAACCTCAGGGGAACACTTACCATGACATTTCGCGAACGGGCATCCGAAAATAAAATAATCATAATCCCCACCAAATCATAAAATGTCAACTGACTGAACAACCAAATCCACTAAACTCCAAATAAACAAAATGTCCTACGGCTGTACAGCTAAAGGCCATACGGCTCCAATGTTTTATTATTTATTTATTATTATTATTTTTTCCCAGAGGCACTTCATATGGAAGGGGTCATCGTAGAAACTTCAAAGGGGGCTCATTGATTGGAAAGCGAGAGTTCTAGTGTCCTTTTTAATATTCGAAAATGATTGGAGGGCAACTAACCCCCCCCCCCCATCACGCCCTTCATTCCCCCAAACACGTCCAATCAAAATTTCGAGATAGTCATTTTGTTAAGCGTAGATGATTTCCAGTTAGAAAATGTATTTTTGAGGAGAACATTCCCCCAAAACCCTCAAGGCAAGGGTTTTAAGTTATGGCCTGGGGGCATATAAGGTTTTTTATAGAAGGTGTTGTCGTAGAAACTTCAAAAAAGGCTCATTTGATTAAAAATTCAAAGGGCTAATGCCCTTTTTAATAGTCGAAAGTGATTGGAGGGCAACTAGGCCCCCCTGCCCATCATTCCCCCAAACACATCCAATCAAAATTTTGAGATAGCCATTTTGCTCAACGTAGTTAATTTCCAGATACAAAATATATATTTGAGGAAGAAACTCCCCCACAACCCTTAGGGCAAGGGTTTTAAGTTATGCCCTGGGGGCTTATAAGGTTTTTAAAGAAGGCGTTGTCGTAGAAAATTCAAAAAAGGCTCATTCGATTGGAAATTCAGAGGGCTAGTGCCCTTTTTAATAGTCGAAAGTGATTGAAGGGTAACTGGCCCCCCATGTCCATCATTCCCCCAACACATCCAATCAAAATTTTGAGATAGCCATTTTATTAAACGTAGTTTTAAGTTCTGGAAATTAGGTCTTGGAGGATGAAAACTGCCCCACAACCCTCAGGGCGAGGGTTGTAAGTTATGCCCCGGGGGCATATAAGGTTTTGTACAGACAAAGTTGTCGTAGAAACTTCAGAAAGGGCTCATTCGATTGGAAATTTAAATGGCTAGTTCCCTTTTTAATAGTCGAAATCGATTTTAAGGCAACTGACACCCCTTCTACGCCAACTATTTCCCCAAACACGTCCAATCAAAATTTTGATATAGCCATTTTGTTCAACGTAGTTGAAAGTTCTGGAAATTATATGTTTGAGCAGGACACTCCCCTCACAGTCTTCAGGGGCAAGGGTTATAAGTTATGCCCTGAGGGCATATATGGTTCTTGTGGAAGGAATGCTCGTATAAACTTCAGAGAGGACTCATTTGATTGGAAATTGAAAGTTCTAATTCACTTTTTAAGTGTCAAGATATTGGAGGGTAAGCATCCCCCTCCCCACCCCCAAATCCTTTGCTTCCAAATGCATCTAATAAAAATTTTAAAATAGCTATTTTGTTAAAAATAATTCAAAGATCATATAACAAAAATTACGGTGTCGACACAACCCACCAGGGCCCAGGGGAAGGCATTGTAAGTTATGCCCTGGGGGCATATATGGGTCTTATGGAAGGGATGCTCTTATTAACTTCAAAGAGGGATAATTGATTGGAAATTAAAAGCTCTAGTTCACTTTTCAAGAGTGAAAAGAGATTGGAGGGCACCTAGCCCCCCTCCACGCGCTTTTTTTCCTCAAACCCATCCGATAAGACCTTTGAGATAGCTTTTTTAAAATAGTTTAAAGACCATATAAAGAAAACTCAGGCGTCAACACAGCCCCCCAGGGCCCGAGGGTTGGTGTTATAAGTTATGCTTTGGGGGAAGAAATGGTTCTTATTGAAGGGATACTCGTAAAAAAATTCAGAGATGGCTCGTTTGATTGAAAATTTAAAGTTCTAGTTCAGTTTTTTAGAGTAAAAACATATTGGAGGGCAACTAGCCCCCCCCCCCACACCCCTTTTTCCCTAAATGCATCCAATAAAAATTTTGAGATAACCATTAAGTTAAAAATTGCTCAAAAGTCAGATAACAAAAACTCAGGTGTTGTCACAACCCCCAAGAGCCCGAAGGCAGGCGTTGTAAGTTATGCCCTGGGGCATATATTGTTCGTATGAAAGGGATGCTCGTATATACTTCAGAGAGGGATCATTTGATTGGATATTGAAAGTTCGAGCTCACTTTTTAATTGTCAAAAGAGATCCAAGGGCAGCTGGCCCCCCCCACCACGCCTTCTTTTCCAAAACACATCTGATGATAATTTTGAGATAGACATTTTGTTAAAAATAGTTCAAAGGTCGGATAAGAAAAAATCTGGTGTCAATAAAACCCCCAGGGCACAGTAGAAGGCATTTTAAATTATGCCCTAAGGGCATGTATGGTTCTTATGAAAGGGATGCTCGTATAAACTTCATAGAGGGCTCATTTGATTGGAAATTGTAAGTTCTAGTTCAATTTTAAAGAGTCAAGAGAGTTGAACTATCCCCCCCCCACGCTCTTTTTCCCTCAAACCTGTCCGCTACAAATTTTGAGATAGCCAGTGTTTTGGAAATTGTTCAAAAATTAGATAAAAAACGCCCCCCCAGAGCCCGGGGGATAGACGTTGTAAGTGTTGTCCTGGGGGCGTATATGGTTCTTATGAAAGGGATTCTCGTATAAACTTCAGAGGGGGCTTATTTGATTGGATACTCAAAGTTCTAGTTCAATTTTTAAGAGTCAAAAGATATGCGAGGGCAACTAGCCCCCCCCCCTCACCCACCCTTTTTCTCCAAGCCCATCCGATAAAATTTTTATAATACCCATTTAATTAAAAATAGTTCATAGGTCAGATAAAAAAAATTCCTTTGTCGACGGAACCCGCCAGGACCCAGAGGCAAGACCCGCTAGGACCTCTAGGGGCATATATAGTTCTTATGGAAGGGATGCTCGCATAAACTTCGGAGAGGGCTAATTTGATTTGATATTGACAGTTCTTGTTCACTTTTTAAGAGTCAAAAGAGATCAGAGGGCAACTATCCCCCGCCTCCACGCCCAAAATGCATCAGATAAAAATTTTGAGACAGAAATTTTGTTAAAAAGAGTTCAAAGTTCTGATAAAAAAAAACTCCGGTGTCGACACAGCCCCCCAGGGCCCAGGTGTAGGCGTTGTAAATTATGCCCTGGGGACATATATAGTTGTTATGGAAGGGATGATCGTATAAACTTCCTAGAGGGCTCATTTGATTGGAAAATGAAATTTAAAATTCACTTTTTAAGAGTCAAAAGTGATTTCGCTGCCTATGATGCTCTATACCCGTGATATGTGCTATGGATAACAATTCTAAATATTCGGTCTGATTTTTCTTTTCATTCCTCTTTAATTACATATTTCCCTCCAATGTTTTATGCAGTTTTATTCAAAATATTTTCCTCTCCATGTTGAGGACGTCATGTGTTGATACCGGCGAAATGTTTGTGTAATTCTTTCTTTATTTTTCCTCAGTAGGAAGGGCATAATGACTCCGATCAGTACATAATTTATGCATGTTTTTATGGTTTTTGTCACTGAGAATGATAAAACAGGATTTTCCTCACTTTGATGTATTTTCACGGATTATCGATCGAGTCTAAAGGGGTCAAGGTCGATTTATTTGTTGTTGTTCGTCTAGGTGTAATGACACTGGGGTGAAGTTTGCACATGCGCAATAACGGGGGGGGGGGAGAGATGTATTGATCTAGGACAAGAGGGAGAAGTGGATTTCTGAGAAATTGATTTACATAATCGGTGGGGGAATGTATTGATCCACCAAAGGGGAATTAAGAAACATTATGGCTTCTTCGATCTTTAGGTCTGAGGGATAAATGGTCTTTAGTGACAGAGATAAATCAATATTCTATTTTTAAATATGGCTTCTCCGATCTTTTGGTCAGAGCCATAAATTGATATTCTATCAAAGCCATAATAGTGTATCTACGAACACCTTCGAGATGAAGAGATTAACGCGGGAAAGGGTTTCCTAGGAATTTCAAATGTGACAGCGCAGGGATGCCAAAACAAAGGAACACGCAAAAATTACTTTTAGGGGATTATTTGGGCGAAACCGTTTTAGACATTTCAGGGGATTATTTGGGCGAAACAGTTTGATACATTTTAGAAGATGATTTAGGCGAAAACGTTTGAGACATTTTAGAAGATGATTTAAGCAAAATAGTTAGAGACATTTTATAAGTTGATTTGGGGTGAAACTCTGTGGTCGTTATAATACACAAGTTCCATTTGAACAATGTTGTAAGGTCCCCATACCCCAACCCCAAACGGCCCCCCAACCCTAAAGGGCCCCCCAGGCCCCCAAATGCCCCCGGACCCTCAAATACCCCACGAGCCCCCAAAGAGCCCCAGGGGCCCCAATTTTTCACTACTCTTTTATTTGCGCATTTGAGACACAGAAGGGCCCAATACCGCCAACTTTTTGGCTTCCCCTCCCACAATTAGTGTTTTGTTGTGGTTTACCTTGTCACAGTTAGATTCTCTTGATTTTTCAAAGTTCATTTTGGATTTCTTTCGTTGAAATGCAAGAGTCGGAATATTTCAGTAGTGTTTTGTCTTGGCTTACCTTGTCACAGTTACATTCTCTTGATTTTTTAAAGTTCATTTTAAATTTCTTTCGTTGAAATGCAAGATTTGGAATATTTCAGTAGTGTTTTGTCGTGGTTTACCTTGTCACTGTTACATTCTCTTGATTTTTCAAAGTTCATTTTGGATTTCTTTCATTGAAATGCAAGAGTTGGAATATTTCAGTAGTGTTTTGTTGTGCTTTACCTTGTCACACTTGCATTCTCTTGATTTTCAAAGTTCATTTTGGATTTCTTTCGTTGAAATGCATCAAAGTTTATCAAAGATGTTTGCATCATGCATCAAATGCATCAAAGCATCAAAGATGTTTCAAAGTTTATTTTGAATTTCTTTCGTGAAATGCAAGAGTTGGAATATTTCAGTAGTTGTTTTGTCGTGGTTTACCTTGTTCTCTTGATTTTTCAAAGTTCATTTTGGATTTCTTTCGTTGAAACGCAATAGTTGGAATATTTCAGTAGTGTTTTGATGTGCTTTACCTTGTCATAGTTACATTCTCTTGATTTTTCAAAGTTCATTTTGGATTTCTTTCGTTTAAATGCAAGAGTTGGAATATTTCTGTAGTGTTTTGTTGTGCTTTACCTTGTCACAATTACATTCTCTTGATTTTTCAAAGTTCATTTTGGATTTCTTTCGTTGAAATGCAATAGTTGGAATATTTCAGTAGTGTTTTGTCGTGGTTTACCTTGTCACAGTTACATTCTTTTGATTTTTCAAAGTTCATTTTGGATTTCTTTCGTTGAAATGCAAGAGTTGGAATGTTTCAGTAGTGTTTTGTCGTGGTTTACCTTTTCACTGTTACATTCTCTTGGTTTTTCAAAGTTTATTTTGGATTTCTTTCGTTGAAATGCAAGAGTTGGAATATTTCAGTAGTGTTTTGTTGTGCTTTACCTTGGCACTGTTACATTCTCTTGATTTTTCAAAGTTCATTTTTGATTTCTTTCGTTGAAATGCAAGAGTTGGAATATTTTAGTAGTGTTTTGTCGTGGTTTACCTTGTCACACTTACATTCTCTTGATTTTTCAAACTTCATTTTGGATTTCTTTCGTTGAAATGAAAGAATTGGAATATTTCAGTAACGTTTTGTTGCGGTTTACCTTGTCACAGTTACATTCTCTTGATTTTTCAAAGTTCATTTTGGAATTCCTTTCGTTGAAATGCAAGAGTTGGAATATTTCAGTAGTGTTTTGTCATGGTTTACCTTGTCACAGTCACATTCTCTTGATTTTTCAAAGTTCATTTTGGATTTCTTTCGTTGAAATGCAAGATTTGGAATATTTCAGTAGTGTTTTGTCGTGGTTTACCTTGTCACAGTTACATTCTCTTGATTTTTCAAAGTTCATTTTGGATTTATTTCGTTAAAATGCAAGAGTTGGTATATTTCAGTAGTGTTTTGTTGTGGTTTTCCTTGTCACAGTAACATTTTCTTGATTTTTCAAAGTTCATTTTGGATTTCTTTCGTTGAAATGCAAGAGTCGGAATATTTCAGTAGTGTTTTGTCGTACGTTACCTTGTCACAGTTACATTCTCTTGATGTTTCAAAGTTCATTTGAATTTCTTTCGTGAAATGCAAGAGATGGAATATTTCAGTAGTGTTTTGTCGTGGTTTACCTTGTCACAGTTACATTCTCTTGATTTTTCAAAGTTCATTTTGGATTTCTTTCGTTGAAATGCAAGAGTCGGAATATTTCAGTAGTTTTTTGTCGTGGTTTACCGTGTCACAGTTACATTCTCTTGATTTTTCAAAGTTCATTTTTGATTTCTTTCGTTGAAATGCAAAAGTTGGAATATTTTAGTAGTGTTTTGTCGTGGTTTACATTGTCACAGTTACATTCTCTTGATTTTTCAAAGTTCATTTTGAATTTCTTTCGTTGAAATGCAAGAGTTGGAATATTTCAGTAGTGTTTTGTCGTGGATTACCTTGTAACAGTTACATTCTCTTGATTTTTCAAACTTCATTTTGAATTCCTTTTGTTGAAATGCAAGAGTTGGAATATTTCAGTAGTGTTTTGTTGTGCTTTACCTTGTCACAGTTACATTGTCTTGACATTTAAAAGTTCATTTTGGATTTCTTTCATTGAAATGCAAGATTTGGAATAATTCAGTAGTGTTTTGTCGTGGTTTACCTTGTCACTGTTACATTCTCTTGATTTTTCAAAGTTCATTTTGGATTTCTTTCATTGAAATGCAAGAGTTGGAATATTTCAGTAGTGTTTTGTTGTGCTTTACCTTGTAACACTTGCATTCTCTTGATTTTTCAAAGTTCATTTTGGATTTGTTTCGTTGAAATGCATCAAAGTTTATCAAAGATGTTTGCATCATGCATCAAATGCATCAAAGCATCAAAGATTTTTCAAAGTTTATTTTGAATTTCTTTCGTGAAATGCAAGAGTTGGAATATTTCAGTAGTGTTTTGTCGTGGTTTACCTCATCACAGTTACATTCTCTTGATTTTTCAAAGTTCATTTCGGATTTCTTTCGTTGAAATGCAAGAGTTGGAATATTTCAGTACTGTTTTGTTGTGCTTTACCTTGTCACAGTTATATTCTCTTGATTTTTCAGAGTTCATTTTTGATTTCTTTCGTTGAAATGCAAGAGTTGGAATGTTTCAGTAGTGTTTTGTCATGGTTTACCTTTTCACTGTTAAATTCTCTTGGTTTTTCAAAGTTTATTTTGGATTTCTTTCGTTGAAATGCAAGAGTTGGAATATTTCAGTAGTGTTTTGTCGTGGTTTACCTTTTCACTGTTAAATTTTCTTGGTTTTTCAAAGTTTATTTTGGATTTCTTTCGTTGAAATGCAAGAGTTGGAATATTTCAGTAGTGTTTTGTTGTGCTTTACCTTGGCACTGTTACATTCTCTTGATTTTTCAAAGTTCATTTTTGATTTCTTTCGTTGAAATGCAAGAGTTGGAATATTTCAGTAGTGTTTTGTCGTGGTTTACCTTGTCACACTTACATTCTCTTGATTTTTCAAGCTTCATTTTGGATTTTTTTCGTTGAAATGCAAGAGTTGGAATATTTCAGTAGCGTTTTGTTGCGATTTACCTTGTCACAGTTACATTCTCTTGATTTTTCAAAGTTCATTTTGGAATTCCTTTCGTTGAAATGCAAGAGTTGTAATATTTCAGTAGTGTTTTGTCATGGTTTACCTTGTCACAGTCACATTCTCTTGATTTTTCAAAGTTCATTTTGGATTTCTTTCGTTGAAATGCAAGAGTTGGAATATTTCAATAGTGTTTTGTCGTGGTTTACCTTGTCACAGTTACATTCTCTTGATTTTTCAAAGTTCATTTTGGATTTATTTCGTTGAAATGCAAGAGTTGGTATATTTCAGTAGTGTTTTGTTGTGGTTTACCTTGTCAAAGTAACATTTTCTTGATTTTTCAAAGTTCATTTTGGATTTCTTTCGTTGAAATGCAAGAGTCGGAATATTTCAGTAGCGTTTTGTCGTGCGTTACCTTGCCACAGTTACATTCTCTTGATGTTTCAAAGTTCATTTTGAATTTCTTTTGTGAAATGCAAGAGTTGGAATATTTCAGTAGTGTTTTGTTGTGCTTTACCTTTCACAGTTACATTCTCTTGATATTTCAAAGTTCATTTTGGATTTCTTTCATTGAAATGCAAGATTTGGAATATTTCAGTAGTGTTTTGTCGTGGTTTACCTTGTCACTGTTACATTCTCTTGATTTTTCAAAGTTCATTTTGGATTTCTTTCATTGAAATGCAAGAGTTGGAATATTTCAGTAGTGTTTTGTTGTGCTTTACCTTGTCACACTTGCATTCTCTTGATTTTTCTAAATTCATTTTGGATTTCTTTCGTTGAAATGCATCAAAGTTTATCAAAGATGTTTTCATCATGCATCAAATGCATCAAAGCATCAAAGATGTTTCAAAGTTTATTTTGAATCTCTTTCGTGAAATGCAAGAGTTGGAATATTTCAGTAGTGTTTTGTCGTGGTTTACCTTGTTCTCTTGATTTTTCAAAGTTCATTTTGGATTTCTTTCGTTGAAATGCAAGAGTTGGAATATTTCAGTAGTGTTTTGTTGTGGTTTACCTTGTCACAGTTACCTTCTCATGATTTTTCAAAGTTCATTTTGGGTTTCTTTCGTTGAAATGCAAGAGTTGGAATATTTCAGTAGTGTTTTGATGTGCTTTACCTTGTCATAGTTACATTCTCTTGATTTTTCAAAGTTCATTTGGGATTTCTTTCGTTGAAATGCAAGAGTTGGAATATTTCAGTAGTGTTTTGTTGTGCTTTACCTTGTCACAATTACATTCTCTTGATTTTTCAAAGTTCATTTTGGATTTCTGTCGTTGAAATGCAAGATTTGGAATATTTCAGTAGTGTTTTGTCGTGGTTTAACTTGTCACTGTTGCATTCTCTTGATTTTTCAAAGTTCACTTTGGATTTCTTTCGTTGAAATGCAAGAGTTGGAATATTTCTGTAGTGTTTTGTTGTGCTTTACCTTGTCACAGTTACATTCTCTTGATTTTTCAAAGTTCATTTGGGATTTCGTTCGTTGAAATGCAAGAGTTGGAATATTTCAGTAGTGTTTTGTCGTGGTTTACCTTGTCACAGTTCCATTTTCATGATTTTTCAAAGTTCATTTTGGATTTCTTTCGTTGAAATGCAAGAGTTGGAATATTTCAGTAGTGTTTTGATGTGCTTTACCTTGTCATAGTTACATTCTCTTGATTTTTCAAAGTTCATTTGGGATTTCTTTCGTTGAAATGCAAGAGTTGGAATATTTCAGTAGTGTTTTGTCGTGGTTTACCGTGTCACAGTTACATTCTCTTGATTTTTCAAAGTTCATTTTGGATTTCTTTCGTTGAAATGCAAGAGTTGGAATATTTCAGTAGTGTTTTGTCGTGGTTTACCTTGTCACAGTTACATTCTCTTGATTTTTCAAAGTTCATTTTGAATTCCTTTTGTTGAAATGTAAGAGTTGGAATATTTCAGTAGTGTTTTGTCGTGCTTTACCTTGTCACAGTTACATTCTCTTGATATTTCAAAGTTCATTTTGGATTTCTTTAATTGTAATGCAAGATTTGGAATACTTCAGTAGTGTTTTGTTGTGGTTTACCTTGTCACAGTTACATTCTCATGATTTTTCAAAGTTCATTTTGGATTTATTTCGTTGAAATGCAAGAGATGGAATATTTCAGTAGTGTTTTGATGTGCTTTACCTTGTCATTGTTACATTCTCTTGATTTTTCAAAGTTCATTTGGGAATTCTTTCGTTGAAATGCAAGATTTGGAATATTTCAGTTGTGCTTTGTTGTGCTTTACCTTGTCACAGTTACATTCTCTTGATTTTTCAAAGTTAATTTTGGATTTCTGTAGTTGAAATGCAAGATTTGGAATATTTCAGTAGTGTTTTGTCGTGGTTTACCTTGTCACTGTTACATTCTCTTGATTTTTCAAAGTTCATTTTGGATTTCTTTCATTGAAATGAAAGAGTTGGAATATTTCAGTAGTGTTTTGTTGTGCTTTACCTTGTCACACTTGCATTCGCTTGATTTTTCAAAGTTCATTTCGGATTTCTTTCGTTGAAATGCAAGAGTTGGAATATTTCAGTAGTGTTTTGTCGTGGTTTACCTTGTCACAGTTACATTCTCATGATTTTTCAAAGTTCATTTTGGATTTCTTTCGTTGAAATGCAAGAGTTGGAATATTTCAGTAGTGTTTTGATGTGCTTTACCTTGTTATAGTTACATTCTCTTGATTTTTCAAAGTTCATTTGGGATTTCTTTCGTTGAAATGCAAGAGTTGGAATATTTCAGTAGTGTTTTTGTTGTGCTTTACCTTGTCACAGTTACATTCTCTTGATTTTTCAAAGTTCATTTTGGATTTCTGTCGTTGAAATGCAAGATTTGGGATATTTCACTAGTGTTTTGTCGTGGTTTACCTTGTCAATGTTACATTCTCTTGATTTTTCAAAGTTCATTTTGGATTTCTTTCATTGAAGTGAAAGAGTTGGAATATTTCAGTAGTGTTTTGTCGTGGTTTACCTTGTCACTGTTCAATTCTCTTGATTTTTCAAAGTTCATTTTGGATTTCTTTCGTTGAAATGCAAGAGTTGGAATATTTCAGTAGAGTTTTGCTGTGCTTTACCTTTGCACTGTTACATTCTCTTGATTTTTCAAAGTTCATTTTGGATTTCTTTCGTTGAAATGCAAGAGTTGGAATATTTCAGTAGTGTTTTGTCGTGGTTTACCTTGTCACAGTTACATTCTCTTGATTATTCAAAGTTCAGTTTGGATTTCTTTCGTTGAAATGCAAGAGTTGGAATATTTCAGTAGCGTTTTGTTGTGGTTTACCTTGTCACAGTTACATTCTCTTGATTTTTCAAAGTTCATTTTGGAATTTCTTTCTTTGAAATGCAAGAGTTGGAATATTTCAGTAGTGTTTTGTCATGGTTTACCTTGTCACAGTCACATTCTCTTGATTTTCAATGTTCATTTTGGATTTCTTTCGTTGAAATGCAAGAGTTAGAATATTTCAGTTGTGTTTTGTCATGGTTTACCTTGTCACAGTCACATTCTCTTGATTTTTCAATGTTCATTTTGGATTTCTTTCGTTGAAATGCAAGAGTTGGAATATCTCAGTAGTGTTTTGTCGTGGTTTACCTTGTCACAGTTACATTCTCTTGATTTTTCAAAGTTCATTTGGATTTCTTTCGTTGAAATGCAAGAGTTGGTATATTTCAGTAGTGTTTTGTTGTGGTTTACCTGGTCACAGTTACATTTTCTTGATTTTTCAAAGTTCATTTTGGATTTCTTTCGTTGAAATGCAAGAGTCAGAATATTTCAGTAGTGTTTTGTCGTGCGTTACCTTGTCACAGTTACATTCTCTTGATGTTTCAAAGTTCATTTTGAATTTCTTTCGTGAAATGCAAGAGTTGGAATATTTTACTAGTGTTTTTTTGTGGTTTAGCTTGTCACAGTTACATTCTCTTGATTTTTCAAAGTTCATTTTGGGTTTCTTTCGTTGAAATGCAAGAGTTGGAATATTTCAGTAGTGTTTTGTCGTGGTTTTCCTTGTCACAGTTACATTCTCTTGATTTTTCAAAGTTCATTTTGGATTTCTTTTGTGAAATGCAAGAGATGGAATACTTCAGTTGTGATTTGTTGTGCTTTACCTTGTCACAGTTACATTCTCTTGATTTTTCAAAGTTCATTTTCGGATTTCTTTCATTGAAATGCAAGAGTTGGAATATTTCAGTAGTGTTTTGTCATGGTTTACCTTGTCACTGTTACATTCTCTTGATTTTTCAAAGTTCATTTCGGATTTCTTTCGTTGAAATGCAAGAGTTGGAATATTTCAGTAGTGTTGTGTTGTGCTTTACCTTGTCACTGTTACATTCTCTTGATTTTTCAAAGTTCATTTTTGGATTTCTTTCGTTGAAATGCAAGAGTTGGAATACTTCAGTAGTGTTTTGTAATGGTTTACCTTATCACAGTCACATTCTCTTGATTTTTCAAAGTTAATTTTGAATTTCTTTCGTTGAAATGCAAGTGTTGGAATATTTCAGTAGTGTTTTGTTGTGGTTTACCTTGTCACTGTTACATTCTCTTGATTTTTCAAAGTTCATTTCGGATTTTTTTCGTTGAAATGCAAGAGTTAGAATATTTCAGTAGTGTTGTGTTGTGCTTTACCTTATCACTGTTACATTCTCTTGATTTTTCAAAGTTCAATTTGGATTTCTTTCGTTGAAATGCAAGAGTTGGAATATTTCATTAGTGTTTTGTTGTGCTTTACCGTGTCACAGTTACATTCTCTTGATTTTTCAAAGTTCATTTTTGGATTTCTTTCGTTGAAATGCAAGAGTTGGAAAATTTCAGTAGTGTTTTATTATGGTTTACCTTATCACAGTCACATTCTCTTGATTTTTCAAAGTTCATTTTGGATTTCTTTCGTTGAAATGCAAGAGTTGGAATATTTCAGTAGTGTTTTGATGTGCTTTACCTTGTCATTGTTACATTCTCTTGATTTTTCAAAGTTCATTTGGGAATTCTTTCGTTGAAATGCAAGATTTGGAATATTTCAGTTGTGCTTTGTTGTGCTTTACCTTGTCACAGTTACATTCTCTTGATTTTTCAAAGTTAATTTTGGATTTCTGTAGTTGAAATGCAAGATTTGGAATATTTCAGTAGTGTTTTGTCGTGGTTTACCTTGTCACTGTTACATTCTCTTGATTTTTCAAAGTTCATTTTGGATTTATTTCATTGAAATGAAAGAGTTGGAATATTTCAGTAGTGTTTTGTTGTGCTTTACCTTGTCACACTTGCATTCGCTTGATTTTTCAAAGTTCATTTCGGATTTCTTTCGTTGAAATGCAAGAGTTAGAATATTTCAGTAGTGTTTTGTCATGGTTTACCTTGTCACAGTTTAATTCCCATGATTTTTCAAAGTTCATTTTGGATTTCTTTCGTTGAAATGCAAGAGTTGGAATATTTCAGTAGTGTTTTGATGTGCTTTACCTTGTCATAGTTACATTCTCTTGATTTTTCAAAGTTCATTTGGGATTTCTTTCGTTGAAATGCAAGAGTTGGAATATTTCAGTAGTGTTTTGGTTGTGCTTTACCTTGTCACAGTTACATTCTCTTGATTTTTCAAAGTTCATTTTGGATTTCTGTCGTTGAAATGCAAGATTTGGGATATTTCACTAGTGTTTTGTCGTGGTTTACCTTGTCAATGTTACATTCTCTTGATTTTTCAAAGTTCATTTTGGATTTCTTTCATTGAAATGAAAGAGTTGGAATATTTCAGTAGTGTTTTGTCGTGGTTTACCTTGTCACTGTTCAATTCTCTTGATTTTTCAAAGTTCATTTTGGATTTATTTCGTTGAAATGCAAGAGTTGGAATATTTCAGTAGAGTTTTGCTGTGCTTCACCTTTGCACTGTTACATTCTCTTGATTTTTCAAAGTTCATTTTGGATTTCTTTCGTTGAAATGCAAGAGTTGGAATATTTCAGTAGTGTTTTGTCGTGGTTTACCTTGTCACACTTACATTCTCTTGATTTTTCAAAGTTCATTTTGGATTTCTTTCGTTGAAATGCAAGAGTTGGAATATTTCAGTAGCGTTTTGTTGTGGTTTACCTTGTCACAGTTACATTCTCTTGATTTTTCAGAGTTCATTTTGGAATTTCTTTCTTTGAAATGCAAGAGATGGAATATTTCAGTAGTGTTTTGTCATGGTTTACCTTGTCACAGTCACATTCTTTTGATTTTCAATGTTCATTTTGGATTTCTTTCGTTGAAATGCAAGAGTTAGAATATTTCAGTTGTGTTTTGTCATGGTTTACCTTGTCACAGTCACATTCTCTTGATTTTTCAATGTTCATTTTGGATTTCTTTCGTTGAAATGCAAGAGTTGAAATATCTCAGTAGTGTTTTGTCGTGGTTTACCTTGTCACAGTTACATTCTCTTGATATTTCAAAGTTCATTTGGATTTCTTTCGTTGAAATGCAAGAGTTGGTATATTTCAGTAGTGTTTTGTCGTGGTTTACCTTGTCACAGTTACATTCTCTTGATTTTTCAAAGTTCATTTTGGATTTCTTTTGTGAAATGCAAGATTCGGAATATTTCAGTAGTGTTTTGTCGTGCGTTACCTTGTCACAGTTACGTTCTCTTGATGTTTCAAAGTTCATTTTGAATTTCTTTCGTTGAAATGCAAGAGTTGGGATATTTCAGTAGTGTTTTGTCGTGGTTTTCCTTGTCACAGTTACATTCTCTTGATTTTTCAAAGTTCATTTTGGATTTCTTTTGTGAAATGCAAGAAATGGAATACTTCAGTTGTGTTGTGTTGTGCTTTACCTTGTTACTGTTACATTCTCTTGATTTTTCAAAGTTCATTTTTGGATTTCTTTCGTTGAAATGCAAGAGTTCGAATATTTCAGTAGTGTTTTGTCATGGTTTACCTTGTCATTGTTACATTCTCTTGATTTTTCAAAGTTCATTTCGGATTTCTTTCGTTGAAATACAAGAGTTGGAATATTTCAGTAGTGTTGTGTTGTGCTTTACCTTGTTACTGTTACATTCTCTTGATTTTTCAAAGTTCATTTTTGGATTTCTTTCGTTGAAATGCAAGAGTTGGAATACTTCAATAGTGTTTTGTTATGGTGTACCTTATCACAGTCACATTCTCTTGATTTTTCAAAGTTAATTTTGAATTTCTTTCGTTGAAATGCAAGATTGGAATATTTCAGTAGTGTTTTGTTGTGGTTTACCTTGTCACTGTTACATTCTCTTGATTTTTCAAAGTTCATTTTGGATTTTTTTCCTTGAAATGCAAGAGTTAGAATATTTCAGTAGTGTTGTGTTGTGCTTTACCTTATCACTGTTACATTCTCTTGATTTTTCAAAGTTCAATTTGGATTTCTTTCGTTGAAATGCAAGAGTTGGAATATTTCATTAGTGTTTTGTTGTGCTTTACCGTGTCACAGTTACATTCTCTTGATTTTTCAAAGTTCATTTTTGGATTTCTTTCGTTGAAATGCAAGAGTTGGAATATTTCAGTAGTGTTTTATTATGGTTTACCTTATCACAGTCATATTCTCTTGATTTTTCAAAGTTCATTTTGGATTTCTTTCGTTGAAATGCAAGAGTTGGAATGTTTCAGTAGTGTTTTGATGTGCTTTACCTTGTCACAGTTACATTCTCTTGATTTTTCAAAGTTAATTTTGGATTTCTGTAGTTGAAATGCAAGATTTGGAATATTTCAGTAGTGTTTTGTCGTGGTTTACCTTGTCACTGTTCAATTCTCTTGATTTTTCAAAGTTCATTTTGGATTTATTTCATTGAAATGAAAGAGTTGGAATATTTCAGTAGTGTTTTGTTGTGCTTTACCTTGTCACACTTGCATTCGCTTGATTTTTCAAAGTTCATTTCGGATTTCTCTCGTTGAAATGCAAGAGTTAGAATATTTCAGTAGTGTTTTGTCGTGGTTTACCTTGTCACAGTTTAATTCCCATGATTTTTCAAAGTTCATTTTGGATTTCTTTCGTTGAAATGCAAGAGTTGGAATATTTCAGTAGTATTTTGATGTGCTTTACCTTGTCATAGTTACATTCTCTTGATTTTTCAAAGTTCATTTGGGATTTCTTTCGTTGAAATGCAAGAGTTGGAATATTTCAGTAGTGTTTTGTTGTGCTTTACCTTGTCACAGTTACATTCTCTTGATTTTTCAAAGTTCATTTTGGATTTCTGTCGTTGAAATGCAAGATTTGGGATATTTCACTAGTGTTTTGTCGTGGTTTACCTTGTCAATGTTACATTCTCTTGATTTTTCAAAGTTCATTTTGGATTTCTTTCATTGAAATGAAAGAGTTGGAATATTTCAGTAGTGTTTTGTCGTGGTTTACCTTGTCACTGTTCAATTCCCATGATTTTTCAAAGTTCATTTTGGATTTCTTTCGTTGAAATGTAAGAGTTGGAATATTTCAGTAGAGTTTTGCTGTGCTTCACCTTTGCACTGTTACATTCTCTTGATTTTTCAAAGTTCATTTTGGATTTCTTTCGTTGAAATGCAAGAATTGGAATATTTCAGTAGCGTTTTGTTGTGGTTTACCTTGTCACAGTTACATTCTCTTGATTTTTCAAAGTTCATTTTGGAATTTCTTTCTTTGCAATGCAAGAGTTGGAATATTTCAGTAGTGTTTTGTCATGGTTTACCCTGTCACAGTCACATTCTCTTGATTTTCAATGTTCATTTTGGATTTCTTTCGTTGAAATGCAAGAGTTAGAATATTTCAGTTGTGTTTTGTCATGGTTTACCTTGTCACAGTCACATTCTCTTGATTTTTCAATGTTCATTTTGGATTTCTTTCGTTGAAATGCAAGAGTTGAAATATCTCAGTAGTGTTTTGTCGTGGTTTACCTTGTCACAGTTACATTCTCTTGATATTTCAAAGTTCATTTGGATTTCTTTCGTTGAAATGCAAGAGTTGGTATATTTCAGTAGTGTTTTGTTGTGGTTTACCTTGCCACAGTTACATTTTCTTGATTTTTCAAAGTTCATTTTGGATTTCTTTCGTTGAAATGCAAGAGTCGGAATATTTCAGTAGTGTTTTGTCGTGCGTTACCTTGTCACAGTTACATTCTCTTGATGTTTCAAAGTTCATTTTGAATTTCTTTCGTTGAAATGCAAGAGTTGGAATATTTCAGTAGTGTTTTGTCGTGGTTTACCTTGTCACAGTTACATTCTCTTGATTTTTCAAAGTTCATTTTGGATTTCTTTTGTGAAATGCAAGAAATGGAATACTTCAGTTGTGTTTTGTTGTGCTTTACCTTGTCACAGTTACATTCTCTTGATTTTTCAAAGTTCATTTTTGGATTTCTTTCATTGAAATGCAAGAGTTGGAATATTTCAGTAGTGTTTTGTCATGGTTTACCTTGTCATTGTTACATTCTCTTGATTTTTCAAAGTTCATTTCGGATTTCTTTCGTTGAAATGCAAGAGTTGGAATATTTCAGTAGTGTTTTGTTGTGCGTTACCTTGTCACAGTTACATTCTCTTGATTTTTCAAAGTTCATTTTTGGATTTCTTTCGTTGAAATGCAAGAGTTGGAATACTTCAATAGTGTTTTGTTATGGTGTACCTTATCACAGTCACATTCTCTTGATTTTTCAAAGTTAATTTTGAATTTCTTTCGTTGAAATGCAAGATTGGAATATTTCAGTAGTGTTTTGTTGTGGTTTACCTTGTCACTGTTACATTCTCTTGATTTTTCAAAGTTCATTTTGGATTTTTTTCCTTGAAATGCAAGAGTTAGAATATTTCAGTAGTGTTGTGTTGTGCTTTACCTTATCACTGTTACATTCTCTTGATTTTTCAAAGTTCAATTTGGATTTATTTCGTTGAAATGCAAGAGTTGGAATATTTCAGTAGTGTTTTGTTATGGTTTACCTTATCACAGTCACAATCTCTTGATTTTTCAAAGTTCATTTTGGATTTCTTTTGTTAAAATGCAAGAGTTGGAAAATTTCAGTAGTGTTTTGTCATGGTTTACCTGGTCACAGTTACATTTTCTTGATTTTTCAAAGTTCATTTTGGATTTCTTTCGTTGAAATGCAAGAGTTGGAATATTTCAGTAGTGTTTTGTTGTGCTTTACCTTGTCACAGTTACATTCTCTTGATTTTTCAAAGTTCATTTTGGATTTCTTTCGTTGAAATGCAAGAGTTGGAATATTTCAGTAGTGTTTTGTTATGGTTTACCTTGTCACAGTCACATTCTATTGATTTTTCAAAGTTCATTTTGAATTTCTTTCGATGAAATGCAGGAGCTGGAATATTTCAGTAGTGTTTTGTCGTGGTTTACCTTGTCACAGTTACATTCTCTTGATTTTTCAAAGTTCATTTTGGATATATGGACTTTGAAGACAAGGTATTGGATATATTTTGGATATATATCATTGGAATATTTCTTTCATTGAAATGCAAGAGTTGGAATATTTCAATAGTGTTTTGTCGTGGTTTACCTTGCAACACTTACATTCTCTTGATTTTTCAAAGATTATTTTGGAGGACAGAGGTGAAGGACGCACATTGCTGTGGTCTGGTGGTAGCCAAAGAAGAGGAGGCGTTGGCCTAGTACTGAACAGTTCTGCACGTAGGTCCCTCCTGTCATTCAAACCAGTATCGCCTAGACTCCTGACAGCAAGACTGGATGGGAAGCACGGCAAAATAACTGTCATTACGTGCTATGCCCCCACAAACGACGCTGATGAAGAAGACAAAGACGATTTCTATAACCTGCTTAGTTCTGAACTATCTTCTGTACTTCCCCTTGACTACCTCCTCCTCCTAGGAGACTTGAATGCAAGTGTTTCAAACGAATCAGTCCTGTGGGATCTCGCTGTTGGACCTGTTACAGTGGATAGCCTAAACAATAATGGAGAGAGGCTGCTGAATTGTTGTCTGGCCCACGATCTAAGGATTGCGAACACATGGTTCCAGAGACCAAATATAGCCAAGCACACCTGGTATAGCAATGATGGATCAACAAAGAAGATGCTCGACTACATCATCGTACGTCGACGATGGCTGTCGTCTGTCCAGAATTGCCACACCTACCGTGGCGCCGAGCTCGGGAACACCGACCACGGGCTGGTAGCAGCCAAAATTAAGCTCCGCCTCAAAGCTATGAAGAACAGCCAGTCTTCTCGGAAAATTGATGCCGGTCGCATCCAACAGGACCCCGCTCTGGCTGAGCGGTACCATGTGGAGATATCCAACAGATTTGAGGTCCTTGGCCAATGCAATGATAGTGAAGTTGCATGGAAGTTCTTCAAAGAGAACTCTCTTGCGGCAGCAACTGACGTTGTTGGAATGAGGCAACGGAATAAAAAGGACTGGATCAGTAATCACTCCCTTGCCATCATAGAGCTCAGGCGAGAAGCACGTCTTGGCGGGGACATGGCCACATATGGACTGCTAAACAAAGAGCGCAATTCCATGTTGCATAAAGACCGCAAGGCTTTTATTGACAGCAAGGCATCCGAACTGCAAGAGGCCGCCAAGAAAAAGGACAGTGGAGCCACCTACAGTATTATTCGTGAGCTGTCAGATCAGCACACTCAAACTACGCCATACCTTCGAAGCGCTAGCGGTGAGAATATCTACGACCAATCACAATGCCTCCACCAGTGGGAGGACCACTTTGAGAAACTGCTCAACTCAGATCCACCAGACCAGACGGACCATGAGCTAGCGGCTGCTGCGGCTACTACCATACCTGCTCCTGATGGTCCTGAATTTACAGCGGAGGAGATAAAAGCTGCCACCCGCAAGCTAAAGAATAACAAAGCGCCAGGAATATGTGGCCTAACATCGGAATTCCTTAAAAATGGGGGTCCAGCCATGATCCTCTGACTACAAATGCTGTTTCACCTTGTGTGGCACTCTGAAAAAATCCCCTCAGACTGGAAGAAGGGCCTACTTGTGCCAATCTACAAGAGGAAGGGGAGCAAAGCAGAATGTAGCAATTATCGTGGCATAACGTTACTCTCAGTTCCTGGAAAGCTCTTCGCTATGCTGCTTCTCAAACAGGCAACAAGATACCTCCATGCCCAGCGTCGCCCCCAGCAAGCTGGCTTCGTGCCAGGCAGGTCCACCACCGAGCAAATACATACGATTAGACAGCTAGTAGAGAAAACTCTTGAATATAAGAGGAAGGTGTACATTGCCTTTGTCGATTTTCGATCTGCCTTCGACACTGTCGATAGGCAGTCACTATGGCTAATCCTCCAGTCTGCTGGCGTACCCACGAAAATTGTCCGTCTCCTCAAAGAGCTGTATAATAACACTGAAAGTGCGGTGATCGTAAATGGACGGCCTTCTGGATATTTCAAAATTAAAAATGGTGTCCGGCAAGGATGTGCCGCTGCACCTGAGCTCTTTAACTGTGTAATAAACCACATCCTGAATAAAACACAGCAGGTGCAGCCGTTTGGCATAGGCTTTGCTGGAAGAGTTCTTTCAGACGTCGACTTTGCCGACGACGTGGCGCTAATATGCGAAAACACTAGTGACCTCAAAAGTACACTGGAAACACTGGCCTCTGCCGCTGAGAAACTCAGTCTGAAAATAAATTGGTCGAAGACCAAGATAATGCCCGTTGAGAAAACGCCGTCCAACCTCCTGTCATCTGTGGAAATTTGTGTCCAGACTGTAGAGGTAGTCAAGCAGTTTACCTACCAAGGTTCAATTGTCTGCTCAAACGGAAGCCTAGATGCCGAAATATCAGCAAGAGCGGCAAGAGCAAACTCTGTCTTCGGTCGCCTTCCAAAAAGAGTCCTCCATAAATCCCAGATCAGCCGTCTCACCAAAGCACGAATATATTCTGCTTCGGTTGCCAGCGTTATGCTCTGTTCTGCCAAGACTTGGTCGCTGACTCAGACACAGAGGCTGAAGGTAGATGCCATTCAGACGAAACACCTGCGAAAAATCGAACGCTCCCGATGGCCCGACAGGGTACGAAATTCGGAAATCCTCAGGTCCTTAAAACTCCCACCCCTGTCCGAGCAGCTTGAGTCTCGCTCGCTGCGTTGGTATGGTCATCTGCTCCGTCTGCCTGCCCAAACACCCGCCCGGCTCATCTTCGATTTCGACCCAGCTGCAAACGGCTGGAGGCGTCCTAAGGGAAGACCACGCACCAGATGAGCGGACGTCATCCGTGATCGGCTCGCCTCCAGAAACATCAACCCGGCTGAAGCGACAACCCTCGCCCTGAACCTACTACTCTGGAGAAGACTGACGGCTCTGACGACTGGTTCCCTCTACGCTGGCGACGCTGCCGAGCAAGAGCTTTAAGTAAGCAAGTAAGTTTTGTCGTGCGTTACCTTGTCACAGTTACATTCTCTTGATATGCAAGAGTTGGAATATTTCAATAGTGTTTTGTCATCGTTTACCTTGTCACAGTTACATTCTCTTGATGTTTCAAAGTTCATTTTGAATTTCTTTCGTGAAATGCAAGAGTTGGAATATTTCAGTAGTGTTTTGTTATGGTTTACCTTGTCACACTTACATTCTCTTGATTTTTCAAAGTTCATTTTTGGATTTCTTTCGTTGAAATGCAAGAGTTGAAATATTTCAGTAGTATTTTGTCGGGGTTTACCTTGTCACAGTTACATTCTCTTGATTTTTCAAAGTTCATTTTGGATTTATTTTCGTGAAAGGCAAGAGTTGGAATATTTCAGTAGTGTTTTGTAATAGTTTACCTTATCACAGTTACATTCTCTTGATTTTTCAAAGTTCATTTTTGGATTTCTTTCGTTGAAATGCAAGAGTTGAAATATTTCAGTAGTATTTTGTCGGGGTTTACCTTGTCACAGTTACATTCTCTTGAATTTTCAAAGTTTATTTTGGATTTCTTTCGTGAAATGCAAGAGCTGGAATATTTCTGTTGTGTTTTGTTGTGCTTTACCTTGTCACAGTTACATCCTCTTGATTTTTCAAAGTTCATTTTTGGATTTCTTTCGTTGAAATGCAAGAGTTGGAATATTTCAGTAGTGTTTTGTTAGGGTTTACCTTGTCACAGTTACATTCTCTTGATTTTTCAAAGTTCATTTTGGATTTCTTTCGTTGAAATGCAAGAGTTAGAATATTTCAGTAGTGTTGTGTTGTGCTTTACCTTGTCACTGTTACATTCTCTTGATTTTTCAAAGTTCAATTTGGATTTCTTTCGTTGAAATGCAAGAGTTGGAATGTTTCAGTAGTGTTTTTTCGTGGTTTACCTTGTCACAGTTACATTCTCTTGATTTTTCAAAGTTCATTTTGGATTTCTTTCGTTGAAATGCAAGATTTGGAATATCTCAGTAGTTTTTTGTCATGGTTCACCTTGTCATACTTACATTCTCTTGATTTTTCAAAGTTCATTTTGGATTTCTTTCGTTGAAATGCAAGAGTTGGAATATTTCAGTAGTGTTTTGTTGTGCTTTACCTTGTCACAGTTACATTCTCTTGATTTTTTAAAGTTCATTTTTGGATTTCTTTCGTTAAAATGCAAGAGTTGGAATATTTCAGTAGTGTTTTGTTATGGTTTACCTTGTCACAGTCACATTCTCTTGATTTTTCAAAGTTCATTTTGGATTTCTTTCGTTGAAATGCAAGAGTTGGAATATTTCAGTAGTGTTTTTTTGTGGTTTACCTTGTCACAGTTACATTTTCTTGATTTTTCAAAGTTCATTTTGGATTTCTTTCATTGAAATGCAAGAGTTGGAATATTTCAGTAGTGTTTTGTTATGGTTTACCTTGTCACAGTCACATTCTCTTGATTTTTCAAAGTTCGTTTTGAATTTCTTTCGTTGAAATGCAAGAGTTGGAATATTTCAGTAGTGTTTTGTCGTGGTTTACCTTGTCACAGTTACATTCTCTTGATTTTTCAAAGTTCATTTTGGATTTCTTTCGTTGAAATGCAAGAGTTGGAATATTTCAGTAGTGTTTTGTCGTACTTTACATTGACAAAGTTACATTCTCTTGATTTTTCAAATGTCATTTTGGATTTCTTTCGTTGAAATGCAAGAGTTGGAATATTTCAGTAGTGTTTTGTCGTGGTTTACCTTGTCACAGTTACATTCTCTTGATTTTTCAAAGTTCATTTTGGATTTCTTTCGTTGAAATGCAAGAGTTGGAATATTTCACTAGTGTTTTGTATCTGGGTTTGTTTTTTGCAAATCCAAGAATTTGTCTTTGTTGGTTTGAATGTCTAAAGTGCATGTCATTCTCTGTTTCTATGTCTGAATCTATTTGTTTGCATGTCTGGGTTGGTGTTTGATTAGGTTAGGTTAGGTTAGCTAAGTTAGGTTAGGTTAGCTAGTAAACATTTCTCCATGTTTAAGTTAGGTTAGGTTAGCTTATCATGAGCGCTCATGATAAGCTAACCTAACCTAAACTAACTTAAACATGGAGAAATGTTTACTAGCTAACCTAACCTAACCTAATCAAACACCAACCCAGACATGTAAACAAATAGATTCATACACAGAAACAGAGAATGACATGCACTTTAGACATTCAAACCAACAAAGACAAATTCTTGAACTTCCAAAAAACCAACTCAGATACAAAACACTAGTGAAATATTCCAACTCTTGCATTTCAACGAAAGAAATCCAAAATGAACTTTGAAAAATCGCCTCTTGCATTTAAACGAAAGAAATTCAAAATGAACTTTGAAAAATCAAGAGAATGTAACTGTGACACGGTAAACCACGACAAAGCACTTCTGAAATTTTCCGAATCTTGCATTTCAACGAAAGAAATCCAAAATGAACTTTGAAAAATCAAGAGAATGTAACTGTGACAAGGTAAACCACAACAAAACACTAAGGGTGGAATGGGAAGCCAAAAATTTGGGGACGGGGCCTTTCTGTGTCTCAAATGCACAAATAAAAAAGTATTAAAAAATGGGGGGGCCCTTTAGGGGACCCGGGGGGCTCTTTGGGGTCCCCGAGGGCCTTTAAGGGGCCCGGGGGGTTATTTTAGGGTCCGGGGGCATTTGGGGGCCCGGGGGCCCTTTTGGGTTAAGGGGGAATTTGGGGTTGGGGTATGGGGACCTCACAAAATTGTTCAAATGGAACTTGTGTATTATAACGACCACCGATTTTCACCCCAAATAATCTTCTAAAATGTCTCTAACTGTTTCGCCTAAATCATCTTCTAAAATGTCTCAAACGGTTTCGCCTAAATCATCTTCTAAAATGTCTCAAACTGTTTCGCCCAAATAATCCCCTAAAATGTCTAAAACGGTTTCACCCAAATAATCCCCTGAAAGTAATTTCTGCGTGTTCCTTTGTTTTGGCATTCCTGCGCTGTCATAGTTGAAATTCCTAGGAAACCCTTTCCCGCGTTAATCTCTCCATCTCGAAGGTGTTCGTAGCTACACTATTATGGCTTTGATAGAATATCAATTTATCACTCTGACCTAAAGATCGGAGAAGCCATATTTAAAAATAGAATATTAATTTAACTCTGTCACTAAAGACCGTTTATCCCTCAGACCTAAAGATCAAAGAAGCCATAATGTTTCTTAATTCCCCTTTTGTGAATCAATACATTTCCCTACCGATTATGTAAATCAATTTCTCAGAAATCCACTTCCCCCTCTTGTCCTTGATCAATACATCTCTCCTCCCCGTTAATGTGCATGTGCAAACTTCACCCCAGTGTCATTACACCTAGACGAACAACAACAAATAAATCGACCTTGACCCCATTAGACTCGATCGATAATCCGTGAAAATATATCAAACTAAGAAAAATCCTGTTTTTTTCATTCTCAGTGACAAAAACCATAAAAACATACATAAATTATGTACTGATCGGAGTCATTATGCCCTCCCTACTTTCCTCCTGCTCCCCATTGACCCGTTATTTTTTCAAAATGTATTTCTTTGTTTTGTTTTGTCTCAGTTATACTTTAGACGGGAGTGTAATTTTGTCGAAATTTTTAGGTAAGGAGAGCAAGTTTGAGTTGAAATTCCCAAGTCCGGTGAAAATGACCAAGTGAAAAATGAAAAATGAACCATATAGTGCCATAAAGGCAAAGGTACAACTAAAGAAAACAACGGATACTTTAATTATGTAGGCCTATCATCGTTTTGACGAGATTTTCTAAGATACTAAGTTTCAGCTGAGGGAGGAGGGCAAACTGGGGTCTTGGGAGGGAAGTTGCCCTATAGTTACATAGTAATATACACCCCTGAATTTAGATCTCGTAATCTTATAAGGTCATTATTGATCCTGCCCTAATTGCTAATTAATAATTCTCCTTATTTGATGAACATTGAGAAGAATTCTAAATCGATTCCGTGGCGATTAGTTTCATCTGTCTCCTTTGATTTTCTTGAATGAATGGCTAAATTATTCAATCTAAAATTGTGAAATAAACATTAGTAGTCCTAGAACCATGGGCATTACTATAAACTGTAAATAAAATAAAACAATTTTGTTTAAAAAGGCCTGAGTTTTCCAATGCATAGTGCAAACCAATTGGAGAGCGGATGCTCACAAGATGCATATTTAGAACATCAGTCTTAGGTTGATTATCACCTTTACTAATATATTCTCAAAACTATAAGAAAGGTTCCTTTCGGGACCCTTCAAAAAAAATTCCAACATTTATTTTGAGAATAGTAGATCTATTTCTATTTTCCATTATCTTCTCAATTTTCTGGACAACATTGAGAAAAATACTGGAAAAGCCTAATAGTTCGCAAAATTTATTTCCCATCAATCTTCAAAAGGCCTTTGGCCTTGTTAATCAATTATGGAAAATACATGCATCTGATAAATGATTGGGGCCAGGGCCCAACCAGGAGGTAAAGGCCAGAGGCTACTTAAAAGTGTAATTATAGATGACAAAATATTCGGGTCCAATTAAATAATGTTTAATTAATTCTTTTTGGGGAATTACATTTATAACTTTACTCGGTACTCCTGCATTATGCGGACACTGCGAAAAAGTCAAGTTTGGTTAATGCTATATACTCTATGAAGGTAACGAGAGACGAAACCCACCGAACGGGTATTTCAATAGAAAAATGGAATGCAAAGCGTGGGTTCTCAATGCGTTTATAATATTTAAACGATTGTTTTTTGGGGTTTAGGAGTGGGAAAAGGTACCTAGGTTAGGTTATGTTACGTTTTTAATATATGGTATGCTTTACCCCCATCCCCTCTAATGTGCAAATATATAGTCCAAATTTGTTTATAACCTATTATATATTCTTCCTATTTTTTTTTATTTCATTAGCATTAAACAAACTTGACTTCTTCACAGTGCCCGCATATTGTAGGAGTACTATTTACTCTTTAGCCTTTTCTGCCACCCCCAAGGAGTGGCACCCGGGGCACTTGCTCCCTCTAGCCTTCTCCCTTGATGCAGCCCTATTAGTACTCTAGTTAATAAGCGAAAGTTTCAATTTTGACTGTTTTCCCCATTCCATTGTCTAATGTAAAAGATATGATCACTCACTTTTCACTTTCTTCAGCTTTAAAGCATTAAATTAACAAAAAGGCTTTTAATATTAACTATTAAAAGACTTTTAATGATATTTCACCGACAAAAATTTGAAATCATCTTATAAGAAACATTGTTCACAATAAAGCAAAATGGGATAAAGTAATAAAATAGAGATACAATTTTAATGCAAATACTATTAGACTGTTTATATTACATATAGCCTTACTAATAAAGAGTATATATTAAAAACTCAGGTTGTGTAACAGCTAGATAATTAAAAACAGTATTATACAATTTTTGAAATGTTGAACATACCAAAAATGGATATTCCGTATTTGGTAAATCAACATAGTATGGGCATAGTATAGATTGGAAGATCGCATAAAGGCAGAGTTGCCAACTGGGCATATTTTAGGACCAAAGGACATATTCCTGTGTGCCAGGACACAATGACATAATAGGGGAAAAAAGGGATATATTTGGGACATAAAAGGGACATATTTTGCAAATTTATGACATAAAATAGAATATTTTCCCGCTGGATACATATTTTTCTTTTTAAAAAATGTTATTTTTCACCAAATCAGTATTAAAACTACTTGTCTAGCACTAAATTTACTTAACTCCTTATTTTCTACTCATTTTTTATAAACGTTATTTTTTTTACAAACGTTTTTTTTCGGAGTTGCTTGCTCTTTCCAGCAGACACCAATTTGCAAATTGTCTTGAAATTCTTCCATCTGTAAACGATTTTATTTCTCCTAGCTTTTACGCTACAGTCAAGATAATAGGTAAGCAGGCACCTTTTTAGTTAACAATTGCTTCCGGCTTCCTATAGTCAGGCAAATTCTAATAGTCAGGTCTGAGACCTACTGAGATTTCTCTGAGACCTACTGGTATTTCTCAGTAGCGGCCTCCCTAGGCCACTCAGCGTGTCCCCAGGTGGTTGAAATTCACTAGCTCAGAATTGGGGTCTTAGTCAGTGTTCAGATTGGAGCGTTGGGGCCTGACTATCTGGGCTTTATTTGTCAAGGCCTGAATGCTAAGTGATGGACATGAGCTAGATTGGGACCTCATGTGAAAATGGAAAAAAAATAAATATTGTTGGTATGTGTGTAGTGTAGAACATGCATGGTTACTGCTAGGGCAACAGTCTAACCGTTGACGGTTTTAGGTATCCGTGAATAAGTTCTAAAGCGAGAGTGGAAGTTGGGACAATTTTTGGAGGTGTCCACCTCACCTGCCCAGAGTCTCAGGCAAGTGACCCTAAACTTGAAAAAGTGGAAATTGGCTTAGATTGCTAAACTGAGCTGAGACAATGAATAGATACTATTGGAAAAGTGATTGGAGACGCTGGGCATCCGTGAACAAGTGCTAAATTGAGAGAGGAATTTGGGCCAATATTTAGGGGCGCCCACCCGCCCAGAGTCTCGGGCAAGTGACCCAAAAATTAAAAAAAATTGCGAAAAATTCAAATTTTTTCTCAGAATGTGGGGCTAAGCTTAGGCAACGAATAGGTACTATTTGAAAGATAAAGATGGCTTTAAACGATCGTTTGCCTGTTATTTCAAGCAAATTTATGGTCCTATGTCAATTTTAAATTCTTGGTCAGCCTTCTTAAGACCATAGGCGGCTGTGCCTTGTTTGCCTCTCATTAAAGGCAATCTAACGGTCTTATGTCAATTTTTGAATTCTTGATCAGTATGCCTAAGACTCTAGGCAGGCATGCCTTTCCAAAAACTAACCTGACAAGTATGTGTCCAATAAGAGATTCATGCATACTCCTGCCATTTACCCGTACCCCAGCCATTTAAACATTTGCCTCTCAATTACTTGAACTATCTTTCTTGGCTTTTCTCTGTCTACAATTACCCAGCGTCTTGATGCAACCTATGCAACCTATTGCAAAATACTTGATAACTTCAATTCAAAATCAACGGCCTACAGATATGTAGGGTACCCCCATTGAGTAGGAGTCGCGGACCAAGGGGGGATCCAGTCCCTGGGGGTCCTTAATTGAAACTGGGGCACCCTTGTCCGAGGGCTGTAAATACAGGTGGAGGAGGAATAAGGCCCCTCGGATGTACACTCAGCAGCAAGGGCGCCAATATGGGGGGAGGGGGAAGGGGGGGCTCCCACCCTCCCCCCTGGCTGAATGCTGCTTCCTTATTTTTATATTTTTGTTCTGAGATGTCTATTATATAGCATTAAAAGTGCCAATTAGAAGAGGTTCCCCCCCCCTGGAATTCAGCTTATGGGCGCCCATGCTCAGCAGGGCCCACCGGCGTGTGGAAACGTCTCGTTAGTTACAAATCTTTTCCCAGCAATAGGTGAAATTGCATGGTGAAGCAGAACAACATTGTGGGAGGACCTTCTATAGAAGAACAACTGCGGAAGGGTGGAGGATCCAGATTTACGGACAACGGCCTCTGCAAGGTGGTGGAGAGGAGTGGCTTGCCGCCACCATCCATTTAGCCAAGAAACCGCCTCTCTAAAATATCATGAAAAAAGGGCTCAGTATTATGCAAACACCCGCTACCGCGTCCGGGGTAACCGACGAACAACCAATTTTAAATGATGATAATGCGATTTTACATGCTACCGCGTCCGGGGTAACCGACGAACAACCAATTTTGAATGAGGATAATGTGATTTTACATGCTACCGCGTCCGGGGCAGCCAACGACCCTAGGGCTAGGATGACCCCCACCCAGGGCGAAAATCCACACGGTTGTTCCGTTCCGACCAAAACCATATCTCTGTCGTCCAAGTCTATGTCCCAGACTCCGCCAGAAGTGAGGAAGAATGTGATGAATTCTATTTCACACTACAAAGCATCATCGACCAAATCCATAAGAAAGACGTACTGATTGTCATGGGGGACTTTAACGCTATAGAAGGCACGGATAATACCGGTCGTCCGATATAATGGGGCCTTTTGGTCACGGTAAACTCAATGTAAGAGGCAAACGATTGCTGTACTTCTGCCAAGAAAACGAGTTATTCGTAATGAATACAATGTTCAAACACCGCCATCGACGTAAAGTGACCTAGAGATCCCCAGACGGTAAAACCGAGAACATGATTGATTATATATTCTGATATTGAAGCACTGGAAATATTCCGTACTAGACACAATAGCATTATCTGGAGCAGACTTCGACTCTGACCACACTCTCCTGATGTCAAGGTTCAAGCTTAGAATGAGAAAATTGCAAAAAGCAACAAAAATCCTAAGATTTCGGGTGGATCTGCTGCAGGATCCCGAAAAAAGGCAGACCTACACTTCCACTCTATCTGAAAAATTTCGAGAGATCCTAGCAAATCATTCTTCCTTGACCACCGCTAATGAGATAGACTCCCTGACCGTGCAGGCCACATCAGCAATTATCGAGACAGTGAACGACGTCCTCGGACGAAAAACCCCCAATGAAAAACATGGATCACAGAGGAGATCATTGCCCTATGCGAGGATAAGCGACTTTTTTGTAATTGATCCAACCGTCACAGCCGGGATACTTACAAGCTCCTCAAGAGAAAAGTAGAGCAAGAGATCAGAAAGGTAGTACGTAACCACCTGCGGAAGAAATGCGAAGACTGCGAAGTACTGTTCAAGAAGGGGAACAGCGGAGCAGTTTTCAGAAGTGTACGCGAGTTAAGCCGGAAAAAAGAGCCGCAAACATCAGTGATCCTGGACAAAGACGGAAATAAGATTAGTTTTTTAAAGATGAAACTTGAAACATGGAAAGAATTCTTTAACGATAAACTGAATCCACCAGTAGCTGCGGATCCTGAAATACTAACCTGACCAAGAACTCAGACCACCACCCCCCCCTCAAGCCAGAAACCGAGTTATTAATCAAGTCACTCAAACAAGGAAAAGCCCCTGGCCCAGACGGAGTCACCGCTGAACTCATTAACGTCGGATCAGATGTTGTAACTGATCTGTACTACGCCATTTTATCTGCGGTGTGGGATACCGGCCACGTACCCCATCAGTGGTGCAAGGCTGCCATTGTAACTATTCGCAAAAAGGGGTCAAAGAAAGAGTTCGGAAACTACTGTCCGATCAGCCTCACGAGCCATCAGTCACGTATCGTGACAAAAGTCCTACTCCGACGCTTACAAGCAACAACTGCCTTTGCCATTGGAGGATATCAGGCTGGCTTCCGCCCTGGAAGATCCACAATCGATCAGATATTCGTCGTTCGACAACTCATGGAACGTTACATCGAATTCAACCAAGAGCTCTACCAACTATTCGTTGATAAACTTCGTCAGGACTACTCCAGAGTTGCATCTTATCACCACATATCTTCAACCTCTTTTTAAATGTCGTTCTGTCACTGATGCAGTCGGAATATGGCGCAACAATAGGAGGGCTGCTGATAGACAATCTTGCCTACGCTGATGATATTGTTGAGCTAGCCAACTCTGCACAAGAACCGCAGGCACAAGCTGATAAACTCTACGATACCACAAACCCGTTTGGGATGGAGATTAATGCCAGCAAGACCAAAGTCATGGTAACTACGAGACGTGAACTAGACAACCCGCCCATTATCACCATAGGCGGGAGACAGGTTGAAACGGTTGACCACTTCCTGTACCTTGGTAGCCTACTCTCCTCAGATAATTGCCATAGCTCTGACGTGAAAAGTCGACTTGCACTTGCTAGCTCTAGCTTCCGAAGACTAGCCAACCTCTGGAAAAGCAACCACCTTGCCAAAAAACTCAAAATGTGCCTATTCAAAAGATTAATTATCTCCACAGTTATTTATGGATGCAAAACATAGACTCTGAAAAACGAAGACGAAATAAAACTTCTAGCTTTCGAGATGAGATGCCTCCGTTGTATTGCTAAAATCAAATACACTGACCGAATCACAAATGTGGAAGTACGCCAAAAGCTCCAGTCCACTGAAACCACTCTAAGTAAAATCAAGGAGCAACAACTGCGCTGGTTCGGCCACGTCAAGGGAATGGAGCCAAGCCGCCTCCCGAAAATCGCCCTTGAAGGATCCCTCCATGGCCTTCGTCAACGAGGCTGACCACGAAAACGATGGATGGAGAACTTCTACTTCGACAATGTCAAGATAGCCCAGTTGTCACGTGTCGCACCAGATAGAGCAACTTACGGAGCCCTTACGCATGATCTAGCAAGAGGAGTGGCCTCAAAACGTCCCATGAGGATGGCCGGGACCTAAGTAAGTAAGTAAGTAAGTATCAAGTATTACTAAATGAAAATGAGAAGTTAGCAAAAGAAAAAAAAAATTAGATTCTTGATTGTCTGGAATAAATTTTGATATAAATGGATGTACCAAAAAATTAGCTTATTGTGCTGATTCCAAATATATAATAATTTTTAAGTATAGTGTTAACCATTAGTGGGCCTGAGACAATATGCCCAATTTTCGAAAAAGCTGAAAAACACCCCATAAAAGTCAAAGAATTTTAATAGAAATCACGCCGTCAGATTCAGCGTATCAGAGAACCCCACTGTAGAGGTTCCAAGCTCCCATCTATAAAAAAGAAAATTTATAGTGTTTGCCAGAAGAAGTATCACGGTTTCGTGGTTATTTGTTGTTGTTGCTTTTCCAGGGGTGATCATATTGAACCAATGTTACTAGAATTTTGAAAAAGGGCAAGTTCTAACGAAAATTAATAGATCTAGTGTCCTTTTTAGGTGACCAAAAAATTGGAGGACAACTAGCCCCCGTCCCACGCCTTTTTTCCTGAAAGTCGTCTGATCTAAATTTTGAGATACCCATTTTGTTCAGTATTGTTGAAAGGTACAATAGATATGTCTTTGTAGATGACATGACCCCTCAGAACCACCAGAGGAAGGGCCGCAAGCTATGAAATTTACCCATTGTTTATGTATATTATTTGTTATAGAGAAGTATACCGACATTTTTCAAGGAGGAACGAGATCTTCTGGGATTGATATTCTATGGGGAGAATTTCCCATTGGGATGGAAGTTTCTGGGGGTGTGCTTTTCAGGGCAAATTTTACACGGGGAGAATTTACCAGAATTTGTATACAGAATGTTTGTTATTTGTCTTTTTTCTCGTCGTTGACCCCATTGTACATGTGGAGACACTTTGAGGGAATTCTCAAGGGGATGTTTTCAGCGGAGTTGGAATTCTTTTGGGATCTTTTTTTTTGGGGGGGGGGAATCTCCACGGGAGATATTTCCATGGGGAATTGTCACCAGGAGAAATTCTCCATGGAAAATTTCTGGGGGATAAACTTTCCAGGGGGGGTATTTTCCAAACAGGGATATTCCCCAATGACCTTAAAAAGGATCAGACACTAAATGAATACAAGTCTTTCTTCGAATAAAAGTATGGTAAGGAGTATTTTCAGGCAGAATCGTAAGCAAAAATTTTCTAGGAAGGATTCGCAGCAGGGATGGAATTTTCCAGGGATGATTTCCAGGCGGAAGAATTTTACATGGGAGGAACTTTATACAGAGGAATTTTTCGTGAGGACATTTTCCACAGAGGGGGTGGGTTTACTGGGATCATCTGAAAAACGATCAGAAATAAATACAAAAACAAGTTGTTTCTACCGAAAGTAGGAAGTGACATCAAAACTTAAAACGTAAAGAAATTATTCCGTATACGACGGGGGCTACTCCCTCCTAAATACCCCCTCTCTATGCTAGTGTTCGACCTTTTGTCTAATTTTTTTAAGAACGATTCTTGAAACACAAGGGCCGTGCCACCCTTGGAGTAAGCCCCCCTCCACCCTCGGTGGAGCCACCCCCTCCACACACGTATTCTTTTCCCTAGATGCATCCAACAGAAATTTTGAGATAGAAATTTTGTTAAAAATGGTCAAAAGAACATATAGCAATGCCCTCAGCGTTTACACAACCCCTAAGATCCCTGGGACAAGGGTTGTAAGTTATGCCCCAGGGGCATATAAGGTTTTATGGAACGGGTAGTCGTATAAAGTTCAGATGGGGCTCATTTGATTGGAGTTTAGTGCCCTTTATAGTTGTCAAAAGTGATTTTAGGGCAACCCCCCCCCCGCGCTTATCAGTTCCGAAAATCAGCACCCAATCAGGATTTGTAGACATCTATTTTGTTCAGCATTGTTCAAAGGTTCATTAATTATGCCTTAGGGATGTCACCCCTCCCCCTGATTGAAGGGCAACCCAGCTTACCTAGCGCTCCGCAACGTCACTTGACTCCTGGATTGTACATTATGACATGCGCAAGAAATACTCTGATTGGCAAAAAGCTACTAAAAGAAGTGAAAATGCTGACCCTCAGTCAGCCAAATGCCGACCATACCTGTCAAGCGGAACTCTCGTGGGAAGATGAGCCTTAAGCTCCCACAATTAGTTTTTTACTGTTTATATGTTTTTATGACTTTTGTGCTTTCACACTAGTTCATTTTTATGGATGTACTAAATGAATCGTTTTCGTTATATTCCATGTTATCTGACAACTTTGAAAGAGGTTCACAAGTCGTAAAAAAACTAGTTTCTGAGATTTCAAGATGAACATATTATGGACATATTATAGAAAAATTATGGAAATAATTTGGCTGAAGAGGACATATTTTTGGATGCTCAAGGAACATATTCATTGACTAAAAAGTTGGCAACCCTGTATACAGGGCTTCCAGTATCCCCGAATTTTCGGGGGTTTCTCCGAAAATCTAAGTGTTTCCCAGAAAAAATTTGGTTCACCGAGAATAACCCAATGATGTTGTCTTCAGTGACTATCCCAAGCAAATATTACTTTACATACAATAATTTTTCATATATATTTTATTAAATATCTAGGCCTACCTTTACAATTTATAATGCAATCTTTCTAAAACAATCTTCTAACTTCTAAGAAAATCTTTATTCCATTTTCTTGCTTTCAGTAAAGCGCTAGTCAATTCTACCTCAAAAATATCTCTATACCTCCCAATAGCAAAAATTCAATTTAAACAGGCAAATTTATTAGTATTTGTTATGTATGCATACATTTTTCGGGGAGGGGGGATTTTCTGCTGGTGGGATTTACTACAGGGATAACTTTTTATGTAGAGGGAAGTCCCCAAGGGGAGAATTTTTCTGGGGAAATTTTACCCTTGGGGAAATTGCCAGAATTCCTATACAAAATTCGTCTAATGTCTTGCTTTCTCTTTGCCGACTCAATTTTAAGCGTAAATATGTTAAGGGTAATTTCCAGGGGTAAATTTTCACCAGGATTGAATTGTATAGAGAATATATCCGTGGGGAGGAAGCATTTTTCTATGGAGGAGTAGCCAGATTTCCTGGCATTATCTAAAAGACGATCAGAAATTAAATATAAAAAAGCAAGTTTTTTCAACTGAATGTAATGAGCAACATTGAAACTTAAAACGAATAGAAATTATTATGTATATGAAGGGGTTGCTCTTCCTCAAAACCTCGCTCTTTAAACTAAAATTTGAATTCTGTCTCAATTATTTTATGTTTCAATAATCACTATTGAGCAAAATTCTATATGCTTATTAGGACGGTAAACGGTCTACATAGTTTTATTTTCAAGTAATGGGGATGAAGATATGGGGCTGAATACCCACAAATGACAAATAAGAAGGGCGCATCCCGAGTCTAAGACAAATTCTAATTATGTTTTGATCCAAGACTCATAAGAAGGTAAATGACCAAACACACATAACAAACAGGTTTTTTTTTAGTTTCAAGCGAATTCAAATTCTAGCCCAAAAGTAGCGAGATTTGAAATATTGTAGCCCAAAAACCCGCCTCGCGGGTTTTTAGTCACTTGTCCCACGAAGCTGAAAATTTAATAGCCCAATTGGCGGGAAATAGCCCAACCAGGCAACACAGCTCTTTAGCTCTCGAGCCACGTGATGAAACAGAATATACTTACCAAACTAAGTTTCAGTGAAATTTACTGACTATTTTTTTGTGTACTGAGTCGCTTGTTTTTAGGCTAAAAGAGAAAAAAATACGCCAGGTCTCTTGTTGGCATTGTAAGGAGACCTTAAATTTGTGTAATTTGGTAACTCAGTTTTAGTAAATCTTGGAATTCCCTTTCGCTTCAATAGATCAGAAATAAAGCGACCATTTCAAATTAGCTTGAATTTGAAAATAGCTTCACATTGCGTAACTAGTCATAAATCTTGTAGTGACACTTCTTTGTCCAAGAATCGAACGATCTTTGAACCCGTGATAAATATTTTAAGACCTAATTTAGACCAGTTTGGTTATAAAACAAAAAGGAATACAAGGCCTTGAAAGACTGGAAAAGAAACTACTTTTTAACAAAAAGCGCTTGATTGGCTAAGAGAGAGGGAAGGTCGTTAAACGGATCAAATAGCAGAAGGAATATAGCTTACGGATGAGAGAAAAATCGGGGTAGTTTTGCCTCGAAAACAAGGTAGTCTTTTTTGGAACTAACAACGGGTAAGTGTTTTACTTTGTAATTAAAGTAGACTACCACCGTATGTCTGAATTCCCCTTGGAGATAAAAGTTTGAAGATAAAATTAAAATAAGAAGTAAAACTCTAAAAGATTTCTGTCACTTGGTGATAAAAGTTTGAAGATAAAATTAAAATAAGAAGAAAACCTCTAAAAGATTTCTGTCACTTGGAGATAACTTTAATACGTATATAGGAGACAAGAATAACAACTAGTGCTGAAGTCTAACATTTTACTATAAGTTGGTGATTTGGGTTTATAATTCGGTAGTATTTTCACTTAGCCAAGGCTTGAGCCATTTGGACAAAAACAGCATTTTTAAGGTTAGAATAAGCTAAAATAAATTTCTTCCCAGAAATTTAAAACTTGTAGAAAAAGCTTCGAATAACCGAGGGTTCAAAGAGGAGAAGAAACCTTAACCAAGAAATCAACGTTAGGAGAGCCTTTCTTGCTTCCCTTTTTCAGCCTAGAGTTCCTTGGAACTTAGCTTGACTTTTATAAAGACCTTATACCCGGAAAATTGGAATTATTGGACAACAATATTACTTCCCCCCTTGTGCAGTCTTCAGACGTTTATACGAAGGAGAACACTGTTCCCTTTTTAATCATTCTTTCATTTTGTTAAACCCGTACGGACTGTACATACAAAGGCGGCCTCAATGTTTATACAGATAGGTTAGGGAAAAAGGGAATAATATTGTCAATCTAAGAATTTCCAGACCTTTATGTCGAGATATATTCAATTGAGAGTTTTCCCTGCTAAAGTTAAAGCTTACTAAAGGTTCAAGGAACACAAAGCCCTTTTCAAGAAATAATAAGAGGATCTCTTGGTTTGGGTTAATGTAAATTGGAATAAAATCAATTACGGTTATTCCTAGCTTGGCTCAGTAATAGTTTGAACTAAAGGATTTTAATACCCCAGAACTCAAGCCTTGACTAGCTATGCAAGTGTAACTCTTTTAATTAGAAACATTCGATAGCCCAGAACTAACTTAATCCTTTTCTTTTTGGTAAACATTTGTGGATTGAACAAGTAGACCATAGACATCAGACCTAGAAGAGGTTTTTAAGTATTCAAAATAATTAGAATTAGAATATTTTTCCTTTTATCTTCTTTTGTAATAAATATCAGTTGTCACTGAATTCTGAGTACCGATTCTTACCAACACGCCTCAGTTTATAACACGCTACCAAATTTCAGCCCTGATAGTAGGGGCAACCTTACAACTGGTCGCAGCGGTACTCAAGTTCGGTGCAACTTTCGTTTAAGTGAGGGAGGATTAATGGAATTTATAAAATTTGGTAAAATTTAGTCCTCTCTTCCTCACAAGAAAGTGTGTAGTCAGTTTTCCAAACCTATCAGAGACAGAAAAGTTTGAAAAAGTGTTCATTAAAGAAATTTATTGACCTTAAAGGAAAGTTCAGACAGCCTTTTATCTTCCTAAGATTCTTTCTTTCCTCTCCTTTTCTTTCTCTTTGCTACAAGTTCTAGTATCCGAATCGTCTATAATTTATTTAATAGGGCCATAGGTTAATCATCCTCAAGTGCGTGTAATTATAATATTAGCCTTGAGGGTTAATTTAAATCGAGATATTGAGCAAATTCTTACGTAATTTATAAACTAACTCATTTTAGTAGTTTAAAACAATTTAAAGGTTCAAAACGTTTCCCACATTAAGAGTTTATAAGTATAGAACAATCATGAGTTCAAATAAAAACATAATCAAAGAGTTAGAAATTGCACTACAACAAGCACAGTCTAGAATTAACGCTCTAGAAGGGCTATATGGAGATACCCCAGTCACAAGTAGGTTTCAAAACCTATTAGTGGAGCGAGCACCTTCCATCTCTTTACTAATAAATCCAAATGAAATCCATTCGAGGATTATGAGCCTTATACAAATACAAAGGAATTTAGGAAAAAATGACATTACTATGATTAATCAAGCTATTTGTTATGCACAGGGAGAAATACAAAGATTCGCAGCGAGCTTAGACATTCTTAAAAAGAAAGATATGTCAAGACCAACTAGGGATAATTATTCTAGGTATAAATTTAGTGAAAAAAAAATGCTCGCATAAAATACTGGACTTGCGGGGGTCCACATAGACAATCGGAATGTGAAAAACCTCCAACTTGTATCCGCTATGGTGAAACAGGACACAAAGCAAAATATTGTTTAGCCCCATTACTTATAAACCAACCCCAAGAAAATTTTTCGGGCAATTTTTGCCTAAGACACTAAGGCCTCCGAGCAATGGCTAGGGAACCATCACAGGGAGTCATGTACTTCAGAAGGAGGTTGAGAAGACACCTCTCAAGGATACAAAAATGGGTTGCGTCCACCTCTTAAGGATGCAAGAAAGGGTTGCGTCTACGTCTTAAGGAAGCAAAAAAAGGTTTTCATCCATAGGGATACGAAAAAGGGTTGTATCCCAACGCGCAAATGCTGCATATGCATATACTAGAATCATCAATGACGGATGACATAAAACGAAACAAACGGAGTCTATTACCGCTTTTGGGGCAAAATAGGGTGGGTCGCAGGACTAGCAACGGAAGAAAATATAGAAACAATTCTTTATCAAGTAGATTATTTAACAAAAAAAGAAAAGTTAATACACATATCGGACCGATCTATATCATTAGTGAGTGACCTCGACAGAGAATTAAGAATGGAAAGAAACAAAAGTTTAGAAATTTTGGAAAAGACTTCCAAGCAAATTATCGAATATATATCCAGAGAGATTAATGAGATAAATTTTCTAAAATTACAGATGAACAAAGAAATGACAGAAAGTTCAATCCAAAAAAAAATATGATAGTAAACTTATTGCCCGTAAGATTTAGAGTATTGATGAAAATAAAAAGCACTGCCGATAGGATTTAAAATATCTGTCAAATAAAGGATAAGAATTATAGGAATTATATAAGAGACTCCTTATAATGCAGCCGTAAAATAACTTAAAATAGTAATAATTTTTGATTTTCTGTCTCCAACAAAGGAGATGAGTTCAGAAAGTTCGAAGTGTTCAAAATTTCATAACTCGTATTTTTTAGAGAACGGGTACAGATTTTTCTTTCATTGTAGAATGTATTTGCCTTTGATTTTTCAAGTCTTCCATTGTTACTAGATCTTTTGGCACCTTTAAATACTCTTTCCAGTATTCAATTATAATTTGAGAAAAAATTGTAAATAAAGTTTGAAAAGGCCCAAATAAGAAAATAGGAGCGAACATTTATACGAAAGTATGAATGACACAAAAGGAGTTTCTAACGCTATCGGACAATAGGGGAAGCCGGAAATAACCAAAATTTTATGAATAGTTGAATAGATGACACCCTTTTGATGTCGTATGACTAACACCTAAAATCAAGATTTCTTTCTTGTTCAAAAACACGTTTGAATATACCCTGAATCGGAAGGTATCACGATAAATTTAAATATCACAAGAACTTTCTCTTCAATACAAACCCCTGTAAAATACTAAGCAAGGAAAAAATATATACAATATTTAGAGTAAATAATAATTTGTACCTTAGGAACTTAATCGATTCAAAAATTAGAGCGAGTCTGCCACAAGATCATTTCAACGCTCCAATAACGTCAAACTTGCAAAATATCGTGATAAAACTAAAAAAAATAATAAAAAATATAGATGATATTGTATTCAAATGTATGAATCCCCCCCCCCTCCGCCTTTATCGCGTAGCACCTTTTCTCTCACGAAATCAAAATAGGCAAAGCAGACGGATTACTTTCAATGGCGTGATAAGTCAAGACACTAAAACTAATTAACTTCAATTGTTTATGTAAAAGAGAAAAGTAATGTTAGAATTAGAATTTGTAGAACACTTAGTTTTGTGTAGCATGATTAGCCAACACTAAACAAGATAAAAACTCTAGCCGCCCAGGCAGATTATATCGTTAAAATAATGTAAGGTAAGTAAGTTTTATGATTGGCGCCACGCGCGAAGGAAGGCTAAAAGTAATTAGAAAAATAGAAAATAATAAGAAATATGAGTATTCTAGAGACTATGCCTGATGCCCTAATAACCTGAATCTGACCCAAAGGAAGGAACGGAACTTATTCCTAAACACTGGAATATTCCGCAAAATATATGAACCTACCAAATAACACAGTAAAATTCAACATAAAAACTTAGATAACATCGCGTTTAAATATATGTACCTCTGCCGCGTGGCACTATCTCTGCCACCACAGCAGAATAAGTCGACACGTTAAGTATTGAAACAGTTTTTAATTCGTTTGAACTGGAAAATTTATTCTTTATTAATTTGCCTTCGTATTCCACCAATTTTTATAGCCCAAAATAATGCCAGCTTATTAAAAGCCATTCAATAATAACATTATGACAGCATTGTTTGAATAAATGTCAATGAGCAACTTTTCATTCGATTTAACCTAAAAAATAGCCATCAAGATAGGCAATTAAGGAAAAACAGTCATCAGTATAGGATAAACTAACTCCCTTTAAAGTAATCAAGTGCAAGACTGAGGAAATAAAATAATAGGTAATTCAATAGCAAAAAGTTATGATAAAAAAAAACACAAGGAAAAAAACCTTTTAAGTAAAGCTGACTATACTATGACAATAAATGAAAATGCCTTGCAGTTTGAAGGCTTACTGTTTCTTTGTCAAACTGCTTTGCAGTTTGATGGCTTTCTGTTGATTTTTCGTTTGCATTTATTCAATACTAGTGCGAACGAAATCAATGGAAAATGAGACTCTATACTAATTTCGACTATAACTGTGATCGGCCCAAGCCCTACACTAACTTTTACCATACTTAAGTTGATAAATATGATAAAACAGCACCTAATCGGTAAATTTTTTAAATGAGTACCATATAATATTGTCGGGGACAGAGAACTTTTCTGTCACAAAAATTAAGATAATCATATGAACGGTCAAATGAACAAAATATTAATTATGCCTCACGTAAAAAGTACTAAAATTCTCTCTTTAACGATCTACGCTCGAGGACCCAATCAAAACTAAGTAAAAAGACACTCTTAGCTAAAAATCACTAGGGATAAACGGTGGAAGTGGTGTCTATTATCCCTCTTCCTCCGGATTGATCCCAAGCTTTCTTATGAAAAACGTCTGTACAGTTACGAAAAGTAATCATCGCATAATGAAAAGCTACAGTTTTAAAGTTATATGAAACGACCCTAAGTCGTTGGGAGCCGTTCGGCAGCTGTCGTGACCTGTGGTGTGTTTTATCCCATCGGTCATCACGGTCCGTCCAGGAAACTCTCATGAAAAAATCAACTCATCTCTCTATGAAAAGTGACCCGCAAGAATTACCCTACCTTACCCCTACCATTAGAAAAATTACTTTAACAAAAGTAACCACACGGAAGGAATCTGGAACGAAAATAGACAAAAAGTCCGAGTCGTGGGGATTGCATTGACAGGGCGCGGGAACACAGTTCGATCATTTTGTGGTCAGCGCCGTGCCAAGGCATTTCCTTACGAAGAACAACTGGTACAGAAAAAGGAACCCAAGAAAATTAGTAAAACTTAAATACCATAAAATTAAAAAGGTCAAGTAAACGGCTATAACTTATGATAAACATCATTAAATTGAAAGTGCATAGCTATTACATAATCATCACCATACCCTAAACTACTTTAACTTAACATAATTATTTTAAATTGAGAATATATTACTATTACGTAATCAATTACTATCCCTTAACTACGGTAACCTTAAGCAAACCTTATTAAATGAAGGGTATACAGCTATTACGTAAATACTTTTATTCCTCAAAATACTGTAACTCAACATAATTCTTATTAAACTAAGAGTCTATAGATGTAAGCGATTATCCCAGATTATGTCAAATTCCAGATCTAAAGAGCTAATTCAAGAGACATAATAAGGTGTACCAACGGAAAAGAAACGTTCATAAGAGTAAAAAAATGAAAAAAATATCTTTCCCCTTTCATCTCAAATAACTTAATCAATACCAATGCCTCTTAATAGATGAATGTTATATAATAACACATTTGCAGATACCGGTACGCGAGTTGCCATCAACCACTAGTTAAGTGAAACGTCGAGACAAGCGACTATATGGTACGTTGCTAACATTAACTGCAAAATCTAAAATAAAAAATCCAAAAAAAGGCAAACGTGATGAGGTTCCCGAGCCAGCCACAATTAAGTACTTGTAGCCTGGCAAACGTAACGTCATGGAAACTCAAGAAAAGCCACAGCATGGATAATATTAATTATTCCTTAAAAGAATGGGTTCTTATCAGAACAGTGGAAAATCTCGACTGTCCCACGCTACACTTTCTTTTAAATCTCCAAGGAAAGTCTTGGAAGACAGAATAATCCTCAGATTAATAGCAACCTTGGTTCACTATAAATTTAGTGCGCGTACAATGACAAGAACAATCGAATACACCAGACTAAGCGCCAACCTAGCATTCTAAATTTTAATACAAAGAATCCCAATGACCAAGTATGCTTTATTATCCGAGTACATCGCAAACAATATTTGGTATGTTCAGGATGATAATAACGTCACTACAATTTGGCCCATTAAATTTCTCTCCATTCTAATAGACCGAGAGCATATTCTAAAGGGAGAAATTTTCTTTAGGGCCTTAAACGTCAATTGTGTACATAACACATACCTAAACACAATAATCCCTTCAACGGAATCCGCTATTTTTCAAGTCACCCCGAGGGATTATAAAGACGTAAAGAAAATAACCCAGTATTTCTTTCAGCAAGACAAAATTTCTGAATCAAAATATTCCCCAGCTTTGATGTAATTGTACGCGAGCAACTATGTTGTTGTCAACTACATATAAACTTTAGTTTTTCCGTGGTAAAAATAATAAGACCCGTTATCATTATCCGAATGGTGCCGAAAAGTCATTCGACAAAATATGCGAAGGAGTGATATAATTGCCACATTGGAAGATCTGCACCTCCTAAACCAATTATTAGTATATTTAATGTATTTGAAAGTGGTCAAAATAACGAAGTATACGAACTCAAATTTCTCAGCTCCAATGTATCATCATGGGAAAATTATCGGCTTACCAATATGTTAACATCCTCAGGCTGAAAGGCGGTATTGCCAGACGATGCACCCATATTAAAATGAAAAGACGATATCCGTGGAAGAACCTGTGTATACAAATAATCCCGTCAAAATAAATAATAGAAGGGCTCACCTATATTTTCTGAAGTGTTATATCTAGATTGATCAGTTATCATTGAAAAGCGTATTATATGAATAGGCTAGTAGTGTATAAATAATATAAAACTAAATCAGGAAGTAAAACACCAAAGAGATATATATATATATATATATATATATATATATATATATATATATATATATATATATATATATATATATATAATATATATATATATATATATATATATATATATATCGTTCTTTAAATTGAAAAAAAGGAAAGAAAAAGGTAGTTTCGTGGAAACTCATTACTTTTAAACCTGTATGGAACTTTAGGAAATCGAATTTTGTTCGAACAATTGATAGCCAAGTGCAAGGTGGCACTGGTGAACAAATAGTTCAACCTCGACCTAAAGTTGCCTTACCTTCCATTCAAAAGTAAAATATTCACTATTGGTTAACATGGAGCTTTAGAAGTATCGAATTACGTCGAACGAATAAGTAGCCGAGTATGAGGAAGTACTGGCGAAAAGGTAGTTTGATCTCAACCTAGAGTAACCATGATTGTAACTGATCTTGAATAAAAGTAACTAGACAAAAGCCAATAGAAACTACCATTCATTTCAGAACAATGGCCAAGACAATTATTGATACAGAGTTTATAACTATCAAGTATGCAAAAGAAAATGTGAATGTGATATACTCTGCAGCAATCCTCGTTGGGAATAAATCAGGGAACAAGTTTTCGCGAAAAAGTGGAACATCAAATATGATTTAAGGAAATATAACGTAGTATCGTATCGTTTTGGACTACGATTGGCAAATACACCCAAATATCGACCCGCAAGAGGAAAATTGGGAATAAAATATAACGGGAGAAAGGGCAAGTACCTTCAATATATTCAACATGAAATAAGAAGCTTGCAAAAACAATATAAAATTCACTACTGGTTTGTTAAAGGTCCGTGTCAGGTAGATTTATTGCTTTTAGATAAATGCAGAAAACAAAATGTGTTACAAGATTGAGAAAAATCCAAACGGCATAAAAAAAACATCAACATGGCCCACTCCAAGAGATAAAATATTATAAACAATATCTCTACAACCCAAAAAGTGTAAGATATAGTGTGATAAGAAAAGAAATTGTCTTTAAAAGAATAAAACTAATGAATCAAAATTAAATGCAACCAAAAGTTAGTAATACCTTCTCTATTGAAATAATATTGTGCTGCTTAAATTCAGTCCACACACCCCTCAAATTAAATGTGACATTCGTTTTGAATGAACCCATCCAAAATAATTACCCCCTCCAACTTAACAATCAGTCGTACGTGGCCCATGCGTAATTAACTAATTCAGGCACCAGAAACTTCAATTTCACTTTGTAGATTTCCCCTATCGAGTCTTATGACCTGTGTAATATTAGTTGTTCGATTACCAGGCATAAAATTACAAAATTGTTTCCATATTACAATTATTGATGAATTAATTCTAGAACTAACAAAGAGATGCGGGTAACAAATTGCATGACAATCTTCATCGTCCACGCCATAGCCCAAGATATTGTAAAGCATGGGATAATTTTCAAACACGAGAAATCGTTACTAGCAAGTCATAATGCCTGGAAAATATTTATGAAACTGGATCCCAGACCGTTCGAAACCTTGTTCCAACAAGTAATGAGACTAGAGAAAAATACTAATGAACTGAAGGACTCCATATTCCAATTCTTAAAATCGGACAAGAGCCTGCAATCAACCAAAGACATGCACAACAAGGAAATAAAGGAGATCTACCCCCCATTATTCCTAAACTAAAATCGAAGTTCATAATAGATGATTTTGACAAGTAAATGGCAGAGATTGATAAGGCTCTAGGAACTAACAACAGAGAAAGCTGAAAAAGAAGAGCATTAAGTAAAGTGGATGGTTTCATAAGTGAACATACTACGATAAAATCCACCACGAGTTCTTCCATGACTACTTCCAGGAAAAAGAAACTCTATGATGGGAATTACGCCATGTTGAATGAATTACGAAGTATATGGACATACCTTAAGCAACTATGGCAAGATCATGCCGCGAGCAACGTTACTAAGGAAACATCGCCAAAAGGAAAAAAGAAAAATATCGACAAGTGACAAAGAAGAAAAGATACCACGACAACCACACCCATACCTAGGGCACGAGCCGAAGAAAATCAATCCTCACTATCAACAATCACAACAAATACGGTTCCAGGACTAATCAAACTCGATGGTGAATCACGATTAAAACTAATCGCTCTGACTTCTCTGAAACCAACGGCATTCACAAAATGGACATAGTCGACTGGACAAAAAGCTACGCATACCCATTCCTTCGGCAAAATTTTTATACAAGCAAGAGCAAGAATCCCAATAATGCATACCGAGACGTAAACTATAGTAGTTCAAGGGTACCATACTAATAGCAAAAGAAAAGTTCAGAGAATAAGAAAAAAGAAGAATACGTACCCAAGAGATGTTGGACAATTGACGGTAAATATACGTGTGCCAGACTGGCTTTGGCTGATGAGCCAGCCAAAGACCATATCGAATCATTACCTGAACTAAATGAGAAAAACATCCTAGGTTTGTCAATTCAGCAATCCTTCCTAGCATTGTATAGGCAGAGACTACAAGCATTGTTCGAATTGTTCAATACAGAAATACAAATGTTCAAGCAAAGTACCAAGAGAACCTTCGAGGTATTTTTTCGAAAAAGCAAATACCGCAAGTCTACTAGTTTAATTCCAATTGTAAGAGAATTGGCTTCTCGCTTATTTGGATTATAAACAGAAGAAGACCTGGATATCCTAAGGGAAAACGTAAGAAAACTAAATAACGCAATGAGCGTGACCTTACATGTCCAAAAAATACAAGCCAGCATAGCCAACTATCAGAGGGACAAAATCGAGGCAATTTCAAAGAAAATCTCAAAGACAGTAAATATAATGAATTACTTGAAGAACAAAGTAGATCGTGTGATATCAGATTTGAGCGTCACCATGGTATCATTGACCTAGTGACAATGTCGTTACTTAACCTAGCGACCGATGGCAGCAAATTTGAGTTTGTGTTATTTGCCCTTACTAGAGGAACCTTGTCCTACAATCTCGTAAATCCGTCCAACCTAAAAAGTATCTTAGATGAGATAAAAACACATCTAACAATCGGTCTACATCTACCCACAGAACCAGAAGTAGCAAACCTATTCCACTATTACACCAACCTGAAGGTTCACATCACGGAGATAAACGAACAACTATTTGCAGTAGTAACAATTCCATTAATAAATCAGCAATTCATATCTGACCTATATAAAATTTCTACGTTTACAGCCAATATAGGCAAAACCAATTCATTTATGACTATCATATCCGAAGCGGAATATTTGCTAGTCGATCCTGATAGAAGGAAATATTCCTTAGCTAACCCACAGAACCTTAAGGAATGTGTAGCATTCAAAAATATAGTATGCCAACCAACCCTGCCTATTTACAATGTGAAATCTGGATCCTGTATGTTAGATATATTTTTAAAAGAAACCCAACAGGAATAAATTCCTAGTTCGTGCGAAGCGTTAGTAGGAAGTACAAAACGAGAGATATTTATTCAACTTAGAAATAATCTTTGGCTATTTTCTGTTCCAAAGGAAACAGTTGGGACCATAACATGTTATAATAATACAGAAAGAATCGATCCAAGTTACAGAACCCAATTACTACTACAAGACGTGGGAACAATAACCATAAAACAAGCGTGTCGATTAGTGACCAAAGAAGCCACAGTATAAACGCCATTAATAACTACGAGCACGAATATAGTAAGCCCTAAGGTAATCAATTTCAAACCAGTCAACTTATCGTACACCATTCCAAATATTATTAATGAGGAAGTAAAAGCCACATTATGGTCCAAAATAGAGAATGTCAAGGGAACTTTACCCGCATACAAAAATAAGATAAGTTTTAGACTCCCAAATTCCCGTATTTACTAATGAAGATCAAAGATTGACGTATGTAAAAAAGTAGATACGGACTATTTTCAACAAATTTTTGGTGGAAAATGCTCCTGACAATAGGCTTCGTGTTCATGATTTCTCTGACTATAAGAATGTTATTGACCCTGAATTGTGGAAAAATTATTAGAACACGCAGAAAGAAGTAAAGACAGACCACATCGATTCTAGTGAGATGCAAAACCTAAACCCGGAACTCCCTGATAACCCTTAAGCCAAAAAATAAGGAGGACACGATCGAGCGATTGGGAGTCGAGGTCCTCGTTCGTGCCATGTCCAGTCCCACATCTCTAATTATTGTTTGCGTGAGCCCATGCAGCTGTAAAGATAAAAATATGCATAAAAATATGCATAGGCGGCATGGACGCGCGTAAACAGTAAAGGCTTGAAAATTTATAGTAAATCAAGACCTCTCATAAAACCATGTAACCTACCTCATGTGTAATTAGATAGTTGAAAGTAAATACAAAAGTAGTCGAGTGTTGAGGAGCATTTAAAATATATTAAAAGGGGAAACATGTGCTAAATATATATATATATATATATATATATATATATATATATATATATATATATATATATATATATATATATATATATATATATATAATATATATATATATATATATATATATATATATATATATATAATATATATATATATATATATATATATATATATATATATATATAAATATATATATATATATATATATATATATATATATATATATATATATATATATATATATATATATATATAAGTATTATTCTTGAAATTTTCGTATTGTGTTCTTTTCCTTATACTCGGTCATTTTTCTTATGATTACTGAGCTTGTCTCACAGTAATCCAGTGCCGCCACAATATGCAAAAAAAGCATAAGAATTGCCCTTATTTGTTTTATCTTTAAATTTAACTTTACCCATATTCATTTGATGTTGTTAGTGTGATTAATCACGACTATTACTTCAAATAATAGTCCCTTTACATTATTTTAAAAATTATGTATTATTGCCTTATGTTTTTTAACTTAAGTGATTGTAAAGAGCATATGATTTTGTCTAGATATTTATATTCTAGGAAGCGCAATAATCAATGGAAATTCAATCATGGTATACCAGCACGCAACACTGATACAACCTAGTAGCATCTACTCTCATCATTCGTCAACCACCGATAAGTACTCACCATGTAAATCCCTGAAGATGATACCCTGATGGCAATCCCAGAACCAAAACCTAGTTTCAGGTAACTCGACCTCAAACAATATCGCCAAACAGAAAAACCCCTTATGTATACATTAATCGACGATTATCTAGAAAACCACCCCGACCAGTCATGTCGTAAAACTGCATAAAAATCCGTCAAATAACTATCCTTAGACGGCAAGGTCCCAAACATTAAATACAAAGGACCAAGAATAGCCCTAAAGGTTAATTCCTCAATGATTATGTATCTTAAACCCCGAGTCAAAGACAATATGTGGAAAAATTCCAAGTTTAAGTTTTGACCCTACCCGATCACTATTAGATGTCGCAAAAACAAACCAACCTCCATGAAAAGAAGCGCCAAACATGAGCAATTTTGTGGGAAATATAAACTGTACGTGCTAAATTTTCCCTAAGTGAAGGGTCCAGAAAAGAGACCCAACCCAGTTATTATAATTATGATCCCAGTGATTAAGCCCTCAATGATTGTGTATCATTGAACCAGGAACCAAAGACAATGCGTCGAACCTAGACCCTAAGATCAAGTTTTGATCTAACCGTAATTACCTTTTTATGTCATAACGCAGCCCTTTATTCAAATAAAAGAAGGACCGAACGTGAATAATTTACGGGAAACATAAATTGTACGCGTATTAAATTTTCCCGAGGATAGAAGTGATCAGAAGAGATGCCTAGCCCAGTTATCAAGATACCCATCCCCTGTAATCTCCCCAAGGGATATGTACCAAGTAAACATTTCAACGACTCTATAACACCAACCCCTCGTATATGATGTGACAAACCACGCATGGACAATTTTTTGCAAGAAGTGATACTTATGAACATTTTAAATGATTATCCCAAGCAATAAGTGCCAAAAGTGAAACGCCACGAAGACAAACTATAAACAATTAGCCGACCCAGTAATTAATTCAATGGAAGCCCAAAATAAAGTGACAACATATGTGAGTATTATGGACACGTAGAATGATGAAGTAAGTGTGAAATCTTATGTATCTAACAGATAACTTTAGTAAATATTAAGAAACAATTAATAAAACAGATGAAATAAGTGCAAGCTACATTATTCCAGTGTTGCAATAAGATATTGGGTTAAAATCTCTCAATGTGTCAAATTCGTTTCCTTGCAAGTCATTTTTACTTCATGTATATCAGTGTGTTAAAATTAAGATGTAATAAGGTACTCTTAGAAGTCTGTTAATTACAGTATCCGTAAAGCGTCAGGTTGAAGAAGTATATAGAATTAGAAATAATTGTCACATGATTTCATTATCAGTACTGTATCAGGTGGTAGAATAGCAAAGCGTCAGGTGGAAATATTATATAGAATTAGAAGGAGTGAACGTGTAATTTCATTCTTTATATCATATCAGGTATTAGAGTAATTGTCTTGTCAAAAGAAAGATAATTGAATCATGTAGAAATATTTGCATATCAGGTGGAGGTATTTTCAGTATTAAGTGAAGGAAAGTAATATTTAAGTATTTTATCATATAATCAAATGCGTAGTCAGTAGATATTCTTTGGCCCTTTTGCCATATAGAGTGAATAGGTGATGGACTTTTAAGTAATGTTTTCATATATACAGTCACATAAAGCAATCAGGAATATGAAAAAAAATATACGTCTTACTAAATATGAGTTGATTCAAATGATAAGTGCCAAATTTTAAAAATTAATAATGACAAAACGGGATCAAAATTCAAAAAAATAAAAAGAGAAGTAGCAAACACAATGATGAGAACATCGTTAACAATGGGAAGGAGGATATGTAACGGGATCGAAATTCAAAAACCTAAAACCTTCCAAATTAAAGTTACCCTTGTAAAATAAAACCACTTAAAACATGAACCTAAAATATGGTAACCCACAGACATCAAATAAGGCTTGATCATCCAATTTAAAAAGTAGCAAAACAAATGTTTCTTGATCGAACAAACTTTGTATAATCTTTCCCACAGAAAATGTACTAGCAATAAATAAGTCCATCTCTGTGTCACAAAAATATGCAATAAATATCAGTGTCACCAAATGTTACGCGACAGGCGACCAACAATATAGTTTAAATTTTAAGAGCATGAATTTCCAAACTGTCAAGAGAAGGTAGAATTTATTATAAAAAAATAGCCACGAAAGATACAAAGTATTGTTCTGAAACTAAGTTTAGAGTTAGGTATTACAATTTAACTAAGTTGTTTTATCCCACAACAAATTTCACCGCGATAACTTATAAGCCATCTGGAAACTAAGTGACATGTCGTTAGCAATAAATTTACAAAAGTAATACTCTGTTTGTCAAAATAAAATACCAAAATGCAAATCTTATAGATAAATCGTATGAAAGTTGAAGCAGCCAATTGGTGTATTCCCTGTCCAATAAGATTATAGGACACGCTATTTGACCAATAGGTCCAACGTAATATACTTTTTAGAACCGCCTTAATGTGACCTCTGGCGAAATTGGATTGTATAGTTAGTTAAAACTTTGCAATTTCGAGTCAGTCTAGAGCAGTCGAGAGCAGTCTAATGTAAGTGAATTTATGATCTAACTATTAATGACTTTTGACAGTTTATATGAGATCATTGATAGATCCATGTTGCATTACATACATCTCCGTATATAATTTTATCCAAGTTCCTATGACAGTGAATTAAAGTGCAGATCATTTGATGTTCCTGAATCAGCTTTGTATCGCTAATGTGAGTAAAAATAAATACATTACTTTCTTAATTTTATCTCTTCATGTTAGTATTTCTCAAGATAATTAGTCCTTGTGTCTCCAACCGCTCTTTAGGGAACCTGAATCCTTGTAATCTGATTTCAACTCAGTATGGCCATTAACATACGCTCCCCGATTGACCCGCTGTTTTAATCTCCCGTCACATGAAACTCCCACTCAAACTATGGTATAAAGTTCATATAACCTCACACTAGAATTAAAATTCCCCCAGTTGAATTGGCTAAACAAACCCTCCATTAGATCTGATTGTCCGTCATATTGGGGGATAGATTTTGTTATTTCGACATATTTAGCCACTAGTTTTTGCGCAATTAATAGTTCACTGAATTCTTCTGACATGTTGGCAATTTGTTTTTTTCTGAGATAATTAGATTAACGTTACACAAACACAACTAATTGACTCTTTTTACTTAACCTATTCAGGGGAGAACTACCTATCTCCTATAAGATATTCTATAAGGGTGTCCCTATTAATAGCTTAGGATTTCTAGGCCTAGACAGTTTTTCTTATAAGTCTGTATCTATCCATTGGTTTCAAATAAAAACAAATTGTAGAATAACTAGTTCGCGTGTTTTCCTCCAAGTTTACGACCGCGCCACTTGTGATGGGTAGCTTTTATTTGCCTCTTGTGATGAGTAGCTTTTATTTGCCACTTGTAAATTGGGAGGAATAGTTCAATGGGGAATTAATTTGGATTTGAGAACCATTAGTCCTGATGCGTAACCCCATTTCCCAGAGCCATCTCTCTGCCAAGTTCCTCTAATTTTACTCGGAGGTCAAATTTCCTATGAGAGCGTTTACTTATGGAGACACTTGAACTAGTTACCTACTATGTAGCGAGATACAGACATATATGAAAGAAAAACACAAATAAGACAGTAGTAGATTTATTGATATTTACATTTAAGCATACATCAGTGCACAAATATAGACAAAGCTTCAAATCAATCGTGCCAAACAGAATGATCTTTTCTCAATCATCTCTGTATTCATAATACCCCAAAAAACACTTTTTCACTACCATATAACATGGATTCTACTTCTGAGCAATAACAACTATATCACGATTGGCGCATCTCCTCTTAGGTCACCCTCCACATTCTTATAATGCTGATAAAATAAAATGATTATGCTGTCAGACGGTCCAATAATTTTTTCGCAATATTTTGATCATCAAACACTCACATTCCCAAGAGAACTTCCAAACTATGTTTAAAACAATGTCCCACTATTTTTGTCGAGTACTTTCGTGAAACTCAAATCGGTCTCATTTGCTTGTACTGCAATTCAACCCGTAGTTTTTTCCGCTTTTTACATCTGTCACAAGCTTTTGAGAGCATTCAAGTCTTTTGTTCTGTAGAACAAAGCGTGTGCGATTCTACGAAGTATTAAGAAGTATGCATTGAATTTATCAAACACGTATGCAAATATTATCATCTTTTTTACTTGGTGTTATAAAGGGATATTTGGTTGCGAATAAATGTGGTTTTTCTTTCCCTGTTAGGAATTTAGACGAAGGTTTGAAATGGCATTTAAATGCAATTGAGGGGAGTTTAATTTATCTCGGAAGTATTTTCAGAAGGAAATGAGTTTCTTATATTTTAGGTTATTTTATTTTCTTCTCACGGTACAATATCAAACTTCCGTTTTTTAGAGTTTCGGTTACAATTGAGGCGAGTCGCTCTTACCATACAGTTCGTCACCACGAGCTGTTTGATAGCTTTTAATTATTAAAGATAGATTATTCCTTGAACCAGATTACTGTAGAGGTTTCAAGCTACTATCTGAAAAAATGTGGAATTTCATATTTTTTGGCGAAATTGCTTATAAAATCAAATATCTTTACAAGTCTGCAATATGAAAAGACAAGTTCTAAAAATGACGACAAGTGATATAAGTGATAAAAAAGCAGTTTTTTGTAAAAAGTGAATCTATTTTTGTTTGTGTTTTGATTAAAAAAAGGCACTAGAACTTTTTAATTTTCGTTTGAATCAGCACTCTTGCAACATTTTATTACAACTGGGTCGATACAATCACGCCAGGTAAAAAAAGGGCAAATAAACACGCATCCGTGATCTTTCTTCAGACAAAAAATCAAAAATTCCACTTTTTTGCAGATAGGAGCTTGAAACCTCTACAGTAAGGTTCTCTGACACGCTGAATCTGATGGTGGGATTTTCATTAAGATCGTATGACATAGGGGTTGTTTTTTTCTTTTCTCGCAAATAGGACAAATTTTCTCAGGATCGTAACTTTTGATGGGTAAAGCTAAACTTGATGAAATTACATATTTAAATCCGATTCTTTTGATGTATCTATTGGTATCAAAATTCCGTTTTTTAGAGTTTCGGTTACTATTAAGACGGGTTACTCTTACTATACAGTTTGTTACCACGAACTGTTTGGTTTTAAAAAATATTTTATTTTTAATTAAAAAAGGCACTAGATTTAGCAATTTCCTTAAAATGAGCCGTTGCACAGCTCTCTATGATTTTTCAGTGCCCAGCTAGCTGAGGAAGATAATGAAACAGAAAGAAAAAAAGATGCCGTATGTGGATGATATCGTGGTTACAGCCAATATTTTTGATTTTCAAGCCAGTATCCAATACAAATGAATATGCATTGTCAGTTTAATATACATATACTGATATTTAGTAATAAAAATGTTAAAATTATTTGATTTATTAAAGTTATAAAAGTAAAAACATTTATATTTTTTCAGTAAAGTGCAAATTTTGTTTTGGCTGTGGGAAACCATAGGGGTTTTGCGCCCAACTTATGTTAATGTCTGCTCGTTTTGAGTTTGACTCGGAAATTTATTGTAATTTCTGTTCGTTTTGGGTCTCATTTATTTATTGATGCTGATTTGTGGTAGTTTCGAGCTTGGTAGATTATTTTTTTTGCTCATTTTTTGTTTAATGGAGTTCTTTACTTTTCTTTGAAAAACTTATTTTGTGGGAAAAGTTTTTTTTTAATTAATTTCTTTTCTTTTTGTATTGACATAGTCTTTTCAGGGAAAAAGAAAATAAAACTTTAAATCTTTTTTTTTTTAAGACTTTATAGTTTGGAATGCTATTTGTATGCTGGAGAAAAATTTTCAGTAATTTTTAACAACATACATCCTTTTAAAAATCTGGATACAAATAGTACTGTTTAACTTAGTTTCATACCTCCTTTAGTTTACTTGAAATGGAAAACTTGATACCATTCGCAAAAAAATCTGTTTACTTTCTTTGATAGCTTTGATAAACTTACACTATTTTGATATATATATATATATATATATATATATATATACATATATATATATATATATATATATATATATATATATATATATATATATATATATATATATATATATATATATATATATATAATATATATATATATATATATATATATATATATATATATATATATATATATATATATATATATATATATATATATATATATATATTTGTAAAAAATACAAGTGAATGTGCATTGTCCGTTTAATATACATATACTGATATTTAGTAAGCAAGATGTTAAAATTATTTGATTTATTAAAGTTATAAAAGTAAAAACCTTTTATATTTTTTCCAGTAAAGTGCAAATTTTGTTCTGGCCTTGGGAAGGTATATGGGTTTTGCGCCCAGTTTATCTTAATTTCTGCTCGTTTTGAGTTTTACTCGGTTGTTTATTTTAATTTCTGTTCGTTTTGGGTTTCATTTATTTATCGATGCTGATTTGTGGTAGTTTCGAGCTTGGTAGATTATATGATTTTATTTTTGCTCATTTTTTGTTTAATGGAGTTCTAGACTTTTCTTTGAAAACTTATTTTGTGGAAAAAGTCTTTTTAATTAATTTATGTTCGTTTTATATTGACATAGTCTTTTCAGGGAAAAAGAAAATAAAACTTTAAATCTTTTTTTTTTTAAGACTTTATAGTTTGGAATGCTATTTGTATGCTGGAGAAAAATTTTCAGTAATTTTTAACAACATACATCCTTTTAAAATCTGGATACAAATAGTACTGTTTAACTTAGTTTCATACCTCCTTTAGTTTACTTGAAATGGAAAACTTGATACCATTCGCAAAAAATCTGTTTACTTTCTTTGATAGCTTTGATAAACTTACACTATTTTGATATATATATATATATATATATATATATATATATATATATATATATATATATATATATATATATATATATATATATATATATATATATATATATATATATATATATATATATATATATATATATAATATATATATATATATATATATATATATATATATATATATATATATATATATATATATATATATATATATATATTTGTAAAAAATACAAGTGAATGTGCATTGTCCGTTTAATATACATATACTGATATTTAGTAACCAAGATGTTAAAATTATTTGATTTATTAAAGTTATAAAAGTAAAAACCTTTTATATTTTTTCCAGTAAAGTGCAAATTTTGTTCTGGCCTTGGGAAGGCATATGGGTTTTGCGCCCAGTTTATCTTAATTTCTGCTCGTTTTGAGTTTTACTCGGTTGTTTATTTTAATTTCTGTTCGTTTTGGGTTTCATTTATTTATCGATGCTGATTTGTGGTAGTTTCGAGCTTGGTAGATTATATGATTTTATTTTTGCTCATTTTTTGTTTAATGGAGTTCTAGACTTTTCTTTGAAAACTTATTTTGTGGAAAAAGTCTTTTTAATTAATTTATGTTCGTTTTATATTGACATAGTCTTTTCAGGAAAAAAGAAAATAACACTTTAAATCTTTTGTTTTTTTTAGACTTTATAGTTTGGCCTGCTATTTGTATGCTGGAGAAAAATTTACAGCAATTTTTAACAACATGCACCATTTTAAAAATCTGGACATAAATAGTACTGTTTAACTTAGTTTCACACCGCCTCTAGTTGACCTGAAATGGAAAATTTGATACCATTTGCAAAAAAATATGCTTGCTTTCTTTGATAGCTTTGATACACTTATACTATTTTGATTTGGTTAAATTTTAAGAACAGAAGTAGCCTCGAAAGTTTGAACATAATACCCTCAGTCGTTTTTGGGATACTGCTGAGATGCCTTATTGGGAATTAGCATTATCACAGTGCATTTTGATTTAATTTTGAGGCAAAATTTGATTTTAAACATAATGGGAAAATGGAAGGGTGGGAGTAGAAGGGAATTTAGTTGCCCTCCAATCACTTTCGACTATTAAAAAGGCATCAGCCCTATCTATTTCCAATTTAGTGAGCCCCTTTCTAAGTTCCCACGACAACTCCTTCGATACGAAGTGCCCTGGTCTAAACAACAACAACAACAACAAATATTACTAATCACTTTCGACTGTTAAGAAGGGCACTCGCCATTTGAATTTCAAATCGAATGAGCCCTTTTTTGAAGTTTCTACGACAGATTCTTCTATAGAAACCCTATATGCCCCCTGGGCATAACTTAAAACCCTTGCCCTGAGGGCTGTGGCGGAGTATCCTCCTCAAAAATATATTTTCTATCTGTAAATCAACTATTTTGATTAGATATGTTTGGGGGAATGATGGGCGTGGGGGGGGGGGGGGGGTTAGCCTTCCAATCACGTTCGACTATTAAGATTCGAAATAGCCCTTTGAACTTCCAATCAAATGAGCCTATTTTGAAGTTTCTACGAAGACGCCTTCTATAAAAACCTTATATGCCCCCAGGGCATACTTTAAAACACTTTCCCTGAGGGTTCTGGGGGAGTGTCCTCCTCAAAAACATATTTTGCGTTTGGAAATCAACTACGTTGAACAAAATGGCTAGCTCAAAATTTTGATTGGATGTATCTGGGGGAATGCTGGGTGTGGGGGGGGGGGGGCTAGTTGCCCTCCAATCACTTTCAGCTATTAAAAAGTGCACTAGCCCTTTGAATTTCCAATCGAATGACCCTTTTTGAAGTTCCTATGACAACGCCTTCTATAAAAACCTTAGATGCCCCCAGGGCATAACTTAAAACCTTGCCCCGAGGGTTGTGGGGGAGTGTCCTCCTCAAAAATAGTTTTTCTATCTGGAAATCAACTACGCTGAACAAAATGGTTATCTCAAAATTTTGATTGGATTTGTTTGGCGGAATGATGGGCGTGGGGGGGGCTAGTTGCCCTCCAATCACTTTCGACTATTAAAAAGGTCACTAGCCCTTGGAATTTCCAATCGGTTGAGCCTTTTTCGAAGTTTCTACGACAACGCCTTCTATAAGAACCTTAAATGACCCCAGGGCATAACTTAAAACCCTTGCCCCGAGGGTTATGGGTGGAGTGTCCTCCTCAAAAAGATATTTTCTATATGGAAATCAACTACGCTGAACAAAATGCCTATCTCAAAGTTTTGATTGGATGTGTTTGGAAGAATGATGGGCGTGGGGGGGGGGCTAGTTGCCCTCCAATCACTTTCGACTATGAAAATGTTTAAGCTATAGTATGAAAGGATTGCAAAAACATGATAATACTACTAGTACTAACAACTTACTGCACTACTAAGCCATCTGAGGTCAACAAAATTACGGTTTATCAAGAAAAATTTGAAAATTTATAGATGATACTATGAATAGCATGCAAAAACATGAAAATACTACTACTACTACTACTAACAAATCACTGCAATATAAGGACATCTGAGGCCAATACAGCTATGTTTTATCAAGAAAATATCTGAAAATGTTTAAGGTTTAGTATAATGGCATGCAGAAAACATTAAAATAGAAGTATTTCTTTCCTTGTATCTTTTCATGTATTTTGCAATTCATTTTTATTATACCTTAAATATTGTTATTTATTTACATGTTTTAAATACAATTAATCAGGACTTTAAGGGGCTGATATGTCAAATTATATCTCGGGTAGGGCCGGGTATGATTTGGAAAAGAGCCAGAAGTTTTTAAAAATAGAGAGTAATTATATTTATTTTACGTTTTAAACTTGTCCCTTACTTTAGCTGAAAAAAACTTTTCTATTTGTTTAATTAAATTTCATAAAACTGTAAAGTCTTAAGAATCCTATACTTTTGGAAACGTAAACAAAATTATCTGTGCTTGGAATTTATGTGTTATCAAACAGTTAGTGGTTACAAAGTGGGAGTAGGTAAAAGTATTTTTGTATTGTTGCCTTATTTAAATGTTGTAGCAGGGGTGTTTGCAGATGAATCGTGTTTGTATCTGTGCTTAGCTATCATTACTATTTGAGTAAAATCAGAGTCGAAAGAAAGATAAAATTAGGCTTAAAATCAATCATGTAAACGAGAATATTCAAATAAACTATAATATTCAAAATATGTCTTTTTTAGGCATTATTTATAAGCCTAAACTCATTATATCACTAAATACATACAATAAACTACATGTCAGACAAATGTTCTGCCATTTGTACTATACCTTATACATTTTCAGATATTTCTTGATAAAACGTATCTGTATTGACCTCTTGTGGCTTTATGTTACAGTGAGTTGTTATTAGTAGTTCTCTTTGGATTTAGCTAAGCACAGTTACAAATACGATTCATCTGCAAACACCCCTGCTACAACATTTAAATAAAGCAACAATATAAAAATGCTTTTACCTACTCCCACTTTGTAACCACTAACTATTTGATTACACATCAAATCCAAACAGAGATAATTTTTTCTACGTTACCAAAAGTATTAGATTCTTAAGACTTCGCAGTTTTATGAAATGTGATTAAACAAATAGAAAAGGTTTTTTCAGCTAAAGTAAGGAACAAGCTTAAAACTTAGAATAAATTAAATTACTTTGGATTTTAAAACTTCTGGCTGGTTTCCAAATCATACCCGGCCCTACCCGAGATATAATTTGAGGTATCGGCCCCTTAAAATGCTGATTAATTGCATCTAAAACATGTAAATAAATAACAATATTTAAGGTATAGCACAAATGGATTGCCAAAAACATGAAAATAGGGGGGGGGGACAAGGAAATGTCAGATAAATTTAGTAGCTGCATTTAGTGATTAAATGAGTTTAGGCTTATAAATAATGGCTAAAAAGACATATTTTCGCCTCATGTAAATTTGGGGTAACGAGATGACTTCTTTATTTGAATATTCTCGTTTACATGGTTGATTTCAAGCCTATTTTTATCTTTCTTTCGACTCTGATTTTACTCAAATAGTAATAATAGCTAAGCACAGATACAAACACGATTCATCTGCAAACACCCCTGCTACAACATTTAAATAAAGCAACAATACAAAAATACTTTTACCTACTCCCACTTTGTAACCACTAACTGTTTGATTACACATCAAATATAAACAGAGGTAATTATGTTTACGTTTCCAAAAGTATAGGATTCTTAAGACTTTACAGCTTTATGAAATTTAATTAAACAAATAGAAAAGGTTTTTTCAGCTAAAGTAAGGAACAAGTTTAAAACTTAAAATAAATATAATTAGTCTCTATTTTTAAAAACTTCTGGCACTTTTCCAAATCATACCCATCCATACCCGAGATATAATTTGAGGTATCGGCCCCTTAAAATCCTGATTAATTGCATTTAAAACATGTAAATAAATAACAATATTAGTAGAGATGGGGGTGTTACTCCAGGGGTGGCTCCTTATATGGGCATAGAATACTGACGGGGCACCAAATAAAGGCATAGCCTCCCTAGGGAGAATGATTGCGTAATCGGTCAATGACCTCTTTCTCCAGGTGTGTTTTTGGCACGCCCTCAGCGAAGGTCAATGTTGTTATTGTTTTGAACAGAGTCATTAGGGAGAACACATGGTTAATGGGGTCAATGTTGTTGTTGTAAGTGCACGCTCGAGGCGGATGTTATGATCCAGAAATAGTATTTGTTATTGTTATTCGAGCCAGATGTTATGAGGTTCCGAGAAACAGTATTTGTTGTTGTTTCCGAACCAGATGCTATGATCCGAAAATAGTATTTGTTATTGTTATTCGAGCCAAATGTTACGAGTTCCCGGGAAACAGTTAATGACACTTCCTTCCTGTTCGAGGCGGATGTTATGATCCAGAAATAGTATTTGTTATTGTTATTCGAGCCAGATGTTATGAGGTTCCGAGAAACAGTATTTGTTGTTGTTTCCGAACCAGATGCTATGATCCGAAAATAGTATTTGTTATTGTTTCCGAGCCAAATGTTACGAGTTCCCGGGAAACAGCTACATCCCCCTTCTCAGCCAATCAGAGGGCTTTGTTTACATAACAATTCGACCTAGATATTTCGTATATAACGGACATGCAATGTGACTAAATTATCAGAAAGTATTTTGACACAATTGATAAATTTGATGAATTAGAAGCATTGACAACCTCAATCTACCATGTAAGTTCCGTTTTTATTTTCAAAAGAATTTTCCATGGACACCCTCCAGTATATTCAGCTAAAACGCAAATATATTCCTTTACCCTCAACCCCCCCCCCCACCCCAACAAACCATACAATCTTTATACTCAATGTAAATATATTCCTTTACCCTCAACCCCCCCCCCCAACAAACCATACAATCTTTATATTCAATGTAAATATATTCCTTTACCGTCAACCCCCCCCCCCCAACAAACTATACAAACATCATTATAATCAATGTAAATATATTCCTTTACCCTCAACCCCCCCCCCCCCAACAAACTATACAATCCCAAATTCTCGCAAAAAGAAATAGCATTTTAATAAATTCCTTCCCTCTATATTTCCAGTTAAATCCCCCCCCCCAAATTCTCACAAAAAGAAATAGCATTTCAATAAATTCCTTCCCTCTATATTTCCAGTTAAATCCCCCCCCCCCAAATTCTCGCAAAAGAAATACTTTTTTCGATAAATTCCTTCCCTTTATATTTCCACCTAAACCCCCCCCCCCAAATTCACACAAAAGAAATAGCATTTCGATAAATTCCTTCCCTTTATATTTCCAGCTAAATCCCCCCCCCAACAAACCAAACTCAATACAAAACGTAAATATATTCCTTTACCCTCAAACCCCCCCCCAAACCATACAATCTTTATAGTCAATGTAAATATATTCCTTTACCCTCAAAACCTACCCCCCCCCCCCACCACAACAAACTATACAATCCCAAATTCTCGCAAAAAGAAATAGCATTTCGTTAAATTCTTTCCTTTTATATTTCCAGCTAAAAGCGATCACTTACTTTTGTCAATCTTTAATGAAAATGCCGTTCTGTAAGCCTTATCAACTTCTGCATATCTCTTAGCTATCAACCGCTCTGGTTTTGACACAAGGCTCTAAGCAAGGTTAAAATTAGCATGTCATCCCCTCTTTCTGGTTTGTTTACAAACGCGACAGCCAAAGGGTTCTTCCGTCAAAATTAAAATGGTTTTAAGCAATAATTAGATTGTAGTTTCGTAACCTCTATGGAAGGAGAGAAAGAGATTATTTTCAAATTAAGATCTAACAATATTTTTTAGGACATTGTGTGAGAGGGGGGGAGGGCAATACCTTCAATTCTATTGCCATCATTGTAAAATGAAAACAAACTGTTTCTTCGCTTGAGAAGTAAGAGGGGTGATTCGCTGTGTAGATAGGTATACCCTTTGACAAGAAAACTAATGTGTAAATATATGCGTTGCGTCTATAGGCATGCTTTTAATGTTTTCAGGCTTTCTTTCGATAAAGTTTCTTCTATATTCCCAGGAGGGGTGCGTGAAAATTATGCTTTTTAACTTTGATATGCAAGGCTAGAAAGAAAAGTCTTTAGGAGTTGCATAAAGCTTATATTATGTGTAAATTGAATAGCATTTTAACCTATGTTTGCAAAATATAGGCCTACAGGTCGATGGGTTAACGATCTAATTTAAAGCATATAGACTGGAACATTTAAATGGTAAAAATAGAAACAATGATTTCTATCCTATTGCTATAGACTACTGATTGTCTAATAAAAACGTTTGATTTCTAAGTCAACTATATTTCTCGCGAAATTTTTACTTGATGCTTTACTGAAAAGATACTTTTCTAAACAAAATTGTAGTTAATAACTTTCTTTCTGTAAAAAGGGGGAAATTATTTTGATTTGATTTTTCTTCTCTTCTTTAAGGCAAATTATGAAGAATTTGCGGGCACTGCATTGATGAGACCTATGTCTGACGCAAATAGCGAAGAATGCGTGCCCCCTTCTTCCAAGAAAGCGAGGGCCAATAATGCACCCCCTGCCATGCAATATGATCGCCGGCCAAAACCCCCCAGCTCCACACTGCCTGCCCAAGTGCAGCCACCTACGCAAGCCACTCTTAATCGAGCCTCAGTTATACAATATGCTCCTCGGCCGAAACCCCCCAGCTCCACTGATTTTCAGAGTTTAGGTTGCTTTCGACAAAGATTTCTCCATACATACGGGAAATTTCCACAAGATGATTGATCCATGGCCCTTATAAATGTGATAGAAGCTACTACACCCTGCTTCAATCTCTTTTACATATTCAAACTGAATTCTCGTATAACAATGCTTTGAGTTATTCCTCAGATAATTGACCCCTCTAAATATTTACTCAGAGGAGCGAGTGCTGAAATGTAAAACGTTACCTATTTGCCTATCATTTTCACAGTTTTCAAGTTGAGATCCTTGAACACACTCCCTCCTTCTCAGTTTATTCTATGAAAGTGAGCTGTATTTGTTAGAGTTTCAGAATCATTACATATTTATTTAATTTAAGCACTTTTTTTCAGATATAATAATGTTTGGTGTGATTGACACGGAATATATTGGTCTGAAATATTCCTCAACTGGCATCATTTTCGAAGCAGCTTTCTTACTCCTAGACAACCAACGACGTGAAATTCATTGCTATAAATGGAACATCAGATACAATATGTATAAGTACGAGAAAAACAGATGGCGTCCTACACTAAATTTTATAAATCGAAATGGCTTTTACGCTAAAACCATACGAGCACATAATGAAAATGGCTATAAAATACAACATGTACAAGAAGAAATTCAGGAAATATGCAGTTTTTTCGGTGTGCAAGCTGTTTATGTTAAGGGAAACGTGCCAACTGATAAACTCTTGCTAGAAAAATGTGATAAAAACATAGCATTATTCAATTTAGAAGACTTCAAATGTGAGAAGTACCCGCATTCAGTCCATGACCCAGAAGATGAAGTTAGATATTTCGCTCAGTGGATACCGGAAAAGGTACCTGACATGGAAAAATGCATCAGATATCCAAAGTCCTAAACTTGCTTCTCCTCATATCAAATGGATTAAGCTTCTTTTTTTAATATGTCATTATTTTTTCAAATGTTTTTAAATATGTTTAAGCAATAAATATCTTAAGCCTCAACCGTTTTTATTCTCCAGAAAAATCCGTCGCCATGAAAATTATACTTTCAGATTCAACAGGTCAGGGAAAAAGCTCTCAGGTTCAGCATGTAGGAGAACCCTAAATGCTCATCCCTAAAAAAGGTAAGTTAACCCTAAACGCTTAAAGAATTTCTCTGAAATCCCACTTTCAGATTCAACATGTAGGAGAACCCTAAATGCTCATCCCTAAAAAGGTAAGTTAACCCTAAACGCATAAAGAATTTCTCTGAAATTACACTTTCAGATCCAACAGGTCAGGGAACACACTTTCAGGTTCAGCATGTAGGAGAACCCTAAATGCTCATCCCTAAAAAAAGGTAAGTTAACCCTAAACGCTTAAAGAATTTCTCTGAAATCCCACTTTCAGATTCAACATGTAGGAGAACCCTAAATGCTCATCCCTAAAAAGGTAAGTTAACCCTAAACGCATAAAGAATTTCTCTGAAATTACACTTTCAGATCCAACAGGTCAGGGAAAAAGCTTTCAGGTTCAGCATGTAGGAGAACCCTAAATGCTCATCCCTAAAAAAGGTAAGTTAACCCTAAACGCTTAAAGAATTTCTCTGAAATCCCACTTTCAGATTCAACATGTAGGAGAACCCTAAATGCTCATCCCTAAAAAGGTAAGTTAACCCTAAACGCATAAAGAATTTCTCTGAAATTACACTTTCAGATCCAACAGGTCAGGGAAAAAGCTTTCAGGTTCAGCATGTAGGAGAACCCTAAATGGTCATCCCTAAAAAAAGGTAAGTTAACCCTAAACGCTTAAAGAATTTCTCTGAAATCCCACTTTCAGATTCAACATGTAGGAGAACCCTAAATGCTCATCCCTAAAAAGGTAAGTTAACCCTAAACGCATAAAGAATTTCTCGGAAATCACACTTTCAGGTTAGGTCAGGTAGGACCCCGACCCCACCACCACAACCCCAAAGGGTTCCAACCCCCCATACCCCGACCCCGAAGGAAGCCCTCCGGTCCTCATAGGTTCCCCAAGCACCCAAAAGACCACCGGGCTCCCAAAGGACCCCCCGGACCCCAAAGACCCACACCCGGTCCCCAAAGGTCCACCGGACTCCCAAGGACCAATCGACCCTCAAATACCCCCTCCCAGACCCCCAAAGGCCCTCTCCAGGCCTCCAAAGACCCACCGGGGACCCAAAAGACCACCGGGCTCCCAAAGAGTCCTCCGGACCCCAAAAGGCCCCTGAGTCCCCATTTTTTAATACTTTTTATGGCTTTATTATATCTTTTCAGGACAAAACTATTTTCTTAATGTCCATCCTAAACCCATTTTACAAGTTTAAGTACCCATCCCTCAACATTACTTTACAGCTCTTGAATGCTCCAACACCAAGCAATACTTTTCAAAGGCATTTCAGAACAAGTTCCATTCTTAATGTTCCTCCTAAACCCATTTTACAAGTTGAATTCCTCATCCTTTTTACCATAACTTTAGTATACTACTTTTTTGAATGCTCCAACACCAGGCAATACTTCTCAAATGACATTTCAGAAACTAATTTTCACATTGATGTGAAGGAAAGTTCAAGCTCTTTTCCTAACTTTCCATATGAAAAGAAATAAGTTACATATCAATTCAATTTTTTCAAGAAAAAATTTAAATTTTCCACTTCAGTTCAGATTTTTCTCAAAGAGATGGAAAAATTTAAATTACTGTTCTAAATTTTTCATAGAAGATGCAAAAGTTATACGTTGATCATGAAAACTTAACTCAAGTCTGAATTTTACTAAAGAACTTACAGTTCAATTCTAATTTCTCCAGAGAAAATAAAAATCTTCCTCTGCAGTTCATAATTTCACAAAGACACAAAGAAATTTTAATTTCTCCTCTGAATTTTTGTAGAGGAAAGAAAAAGTTATAGTTCAATTTTAATTTTTTTTCAAAGAAAATGAGAAATCTCCTACTTTTTAATAAACATTCTAAGTGCTTAATATGCTAACGTTCCCTAAGATAATAGAAATATAACAAAGTAATGCATAAAATATTTTTATTGAAGTAACAACATAAAAATATGTTACAGATTTTATTTTACATTATTAACATCACTGAACAGCATTGAACATTCTGAATCTGTCCCATAAAATAATCTATCGAGTTCTCTCTCTCTTGACACTAGAGTTACTCACTTCTCTTAGTTCATAAACACTAGAATAATCATTCATCCATTTTGAGTCATATGCAATTTCCACTGGGAATACCACCTACTGATTCAATACACCTGTCATCATAGGTATTATTTGATTCATTGACTATATGATCAATAGTAGTAATAATGCTCACTTGTGCTTCATTTTCCAATCAATTCGTCATTACATTCCTTAGTAATATTGTCTACCAATGCTCTTTTTATTTTACCAGCAATTTCACTGTCTATTATCACATTATTTTTACAGAGGCAACAGTTTTGGCACGTTGACAAGATATGATTTATAATGTTGGTGCAGCCGTAGGCTCTTCTTTTCTTTACTGATTTCATTCGAATGCTAACACCGGAAAGATGACAATAAGATCTATCAACAGCTAACATGTTACCAGAACCATTAGCTAGAAGTTGCCCATCTTCATCAACTATTAATTTTAAGTTGGCATTCTCTTTGAGCACTAACTTCTCTGGAAATGATACTTTCACATATCCACCTTTTGAATGATGAAAATTCTTGACTACGCCAAAGGAATTTAACTCCTCACTGTCATGACAACGTAGGCACACATTCCCAATAAGATCTCCACTACTACTTGTCCCATAGTTCAAGTATATCTCTTTTTCAGCATTCAAGGCAACAATGACTTTATCATGTGCACACACTTTCCTCGAATAATTCATTTTCACGTCTTTTTTAAAAATATGTTTAGGTGTTTATCCCTCCAATGGTAACCTAACCTCTAACCTAACCTAACCTGACGCGTACGTAGGCTAACCTAACCTAACTTAACCTACCATAACTTAATCTAGCCTAACCTAACTTAAACATGGAGAGATGTTTACTAGCTAGCCTAGCCTTACTTAGCTAACCTAAGCGAACTTACCTAACATGACATTACCTAATCTAACCTAACTTAATCTAGTCTAACCTAACCATACTCGCCGGAAAATCCCCCCCCCCCGGTCGACTTTGTATTTTTCTCTCACTAAGCATGCTTGTGGGTGTAGCAAGCGTGCTCTATGGCTGCTCTTACATTGGGAGCGGCTTTCCCAGTGGTACTCCATGGTAGGTTATCGAGACTATCGAGTTTATTACATGTGTTAAATCAGTCATTTTTTACCATTGGAGGGATAAACACCTAAACATATTTTTAAAAAAGACGTGAAAATGAATTATTCGAGGAAAGTGTGTGCACATGATAAAGTCATTGTTGCCTTGAATGCTGAAAAAGAGATATATTTGAACTATGGGACAAGTAGTAGTGGAGATCTTATTGGGAATGTGTGCCTACGTTGTCATGACAGTGAGGAGTTAAATTCCTTTGGCGTAGTCAAGAATTTTCATCATTCAAAAGGTGGATATGTGAAAGTATCATTTCCAGAGAAGTTAGTGCTCAAAGAGAATGCCAACTTAAAATTAATAGTTGATGAAGATGGGCAACTTCTAGCTAATGGTTCTGGTAACATGTTAGCTGTTGATAGATCTTATTGTCATCTTTCCGGTGTTAGCATTCGAATGAAATCAGTAAAGAAAAGAAGAGCCTACGGCTGCACCAACATTATAAATCATATCTTGTCAACGTGCCAAAACTGTTGCCTCTGTAAAAATAATGTCATAATAGACAGTGAAATTGCTGGTAAAATAAAAAGAGCATTGGTAGACAATATTACTAAGGAATGTAATGACGAATTGATTGGAAAATGAAGCACAAGTGAGCATTATTACTACTATTGATCATATAGTCAATGAATCAAATAATACCTATGATGAAAGGTGTATTGAATCAGTAGGTGGTATTCCCAGTGGAAATTGCATATGACTCAAAATGGATGAATGATTATTCTAGTGTTTATGAACTAAGAGAAGTGAGTAACTCTAGTGTCAAGAGAGAGAGAACTCGATAGATTATTTTATGGGACAGATTCAGAATGTTCAATGCTGTTCAGTGATGTTAATAATGTAAAATAAAATCTGTAACATATTTTTATGTTGTTACTTCAATAAAAATATTTTATGCATTACTTTGTTATATTTCTATTATCTTAGGGAACGTTAGCATATTATGCACTTAGAATGTTTATTAAAAAGTAGGAGATTTCTCATTTTCTTTGAAAAAAAATTAAAATTGAACTATAACTTTTTCTTTCCTCTACAAAAATTCAGAGGAGAAATTAAAATTTCTTTGTGTCTTTGTGAAATTATGAACTGCAGAGGAAGATTTTTATTTTCTCTGGAGAAATTAGAATTGAACTGTAAGTTCTTTAGTAAAATTCAGACTTGAGTTAAGTTTTCATGATCAACGTATAACTTTTGCATCTTCTATGAAAAATTTAGAACAGTAATTTTAAATTTTTCCATCTCTTTGAGAAAAATCTGAACTGAAGTGGAAAATTTAAATTTTTTCTTGAAAAAATTGAATTGATATGTAACTTATTTCTTTTCATATGGAAAGTTAGGAAAAGAGCTTGAACTTTCCTTCACATCAATGTGAAAATTAGTTTCTGAAATGTCATTTGAGAAGTATTGCCTGGTGTTGGAGCATTCAAAAAAGTAGTATACTAAAGTTATGGTAAAAAGGATGAGGAATTCAACTTGTAAAATGGGTTTAGGAGGAACATTAAGAAAGGAACTTGTTCTGAAATGCCTTTGAAAAGTATTGCTTGGTGTTGGAGCATTCAAGAGCTGTAAAGTAATGTTGAGGGATGGGTACTTCAACTTGTAAAATGGGTTTAGGATGGACATTAAGAAAATAGTTTTGTCCTGAAAAGATATAATAAAGCCATAAAAAGTATTAAAAAATGGGGACTCAGGGGCCTTTTGGGGTCCGGAGGACTCTTTGGGAGCCCGGTGGTCTTTTGGGTCCCCGGTGGGTCTTTGGGAGGCCTGGAGAGGGCCTTTGGGGGTCTGGGAGGGGGTATTTGAGGGTCGATTGGTCCTTTGGGAGTCCGGTGGACCTTTGGGGACCGGGTGTGGGTCTTTGGGGTCCGGGGGGTCCTTTGGGAGCCCGGTGGTCTTTTGGGTGCTTGGGGAACCTATGAGGACCGGAGGGCTTCCTTCGGGGTCGGGGTATGGGGGGTTGGAACCCTTTGGGGTTGTGGTGGTGGGGTCGGGGTCCTACCTGACCTAACCTGAAAGTGTGATTTCCGAGAAATTCTTTATGCGTTTAGGGTTAACTTACCTTTTTAGGGATGAGCATTTAGGGTTCTCCTACATGTTGAATCTGAAAGTGGGATTTCAGAGAAATTCTTTAAGCGTTTAGGGTTAACTTACCTTTTTTTAGGGATGAGCATTTAGGGTTCTCCTACATGCTGAACCTGAAAGCTTTTTCCCTGACCTGTTGGATCTGAAAGTGTAATTTCAGAGAAATTCTTTATGCGTTTAGGGTTAACTTACCTTTTTAGGGATGAGCATTTAGGGTTCTCCTACATGTTGAATCTGAAAGTGGGATTTCAGAGAAATTCTTTAAGCGTTTAGGGTTAACTTACCTTTTTAGGGATGAGCATTTAGGGTTCTCCTACATGCTGAACCTGAAAGCTTTTTCCCTGACCTGTTGGATCTGAAAGTGTAATTTCAGAGAAATTCTTTATGCGTTTAGGGTTAACTTACCTTTTTAGGGATGAGCATTTAGGGTTCTCCTACATGTTGAATCTGAAAGTGGGATTTCAGAGAAATTCTTTAAGCGTTTAGGGTTAACTTACCTTTTTTTAGGGATGAGCATTTAGGGTTCTCCTACATGCTGAACCTGAAAGTGTGTTCCCTGACCTGTTGGATCTGAAAGTGTAATTTCAGAGAAATTCTTTATGCGTTTAGGGTTAACTTACCTTTTTAGGGATGAGCATTTAGGGTTCTCCTACATGTTGAATCTGAAAGTGGGATTTCAGAGAAATTCTTTAAGCGTTTAGGGTTAACTTACCTTTTTTAGGGATGAGCATTTAGGGTTCTCCTACATGCTGAACCTGAGAGCTTTTTCCCTGACCTGTTGAATCTGAAAGTATAATTTTCATGGCGACGGATTTTTCTGGAGAATAAAAACGGTTGAGGCTTAAGATATTTATTGCTTAAACATATTTAAAAACATTTGAAAAAATAATGACATATTAAAAAAAGAAGCTTAATCCATTTGATATGAGGAGGAGCAAGTTTAGGACTTTGGATATCTGATGCATTTTTCCATGTCAGGTACCTTTTCCGGTATCCACTGAGCGAAATATCTAACTTCATCTTCTGGGTCATGGACTGAATGCGGGTACTTCTCACATTTGAAGTCTTCTAAATTGAATAATGCTATGTTTTTATCACATTTTTCTAGCAAGAGTTTATCAGTTGGCACGTTTCCCTTAACATAAACAGCTTGCACACCGAAAAAACTGCATATTTCCTGAATTTCTTCTTGTACATGTTGTATTTTATAGCCATTTTCATTATGTGCTCGTATGGTTTTAGCGTAAAAGCCATTTCGATTTATAAAATTTAGTGTAGGACGCCATCTGTTTTTCTCGTACTTATACATATTGTATCTGATGTTCCATTTATAGCAATGAATTTCACGTCGTTGGTTGTCTAGGAGTAAGAAAGCTGCTTCGAAAATGATGCCAGTTGAGGAATATTTCAGACCAATATATTCCGTGTCAATCACACCAAACATTATTATATCTGAAAAAAAGTGCTTAAATTAAATAAATATGTAATGATTCTGAAACTCTAACAAATACAGCTCACTTTCATAGAATAAACTGAGAAGGAGGGAGTGTGTTCAAGGATCTCAACTTGAAAACTGTGAAAATGATAGGCAAATAGGTAACGTTTTACATTTCAGCACTCGCTCCTCTGAGTAAATATTTAGAGGGGTCAATTATCTGAGGAATAACTCAAAGCATTGTTATACGAGAATTCAGTTTGAATATGTAAAAGAGATTGAAGCAGGGTGTAGTAGCTTCTATCACATTTAGAAGGGCCATGGATCAATCATCTTGTGGAAATTTCCCGTATGTAAGGAGAAATCTTTGTCGAAAGCAACCTAAACTCTGAAAATCAGTGGAGCTGGGGGGTTTCGGCCGAGGAGCATATTGTATAACTGAGGCTCGATTAAGAGTGGCTTGCGTAGGTGGCTGCACTTGGGCAGGCAGTGTGGAGCTGGGGGGTTTTGGCCGGCGATCATATTGCATGGCAGGGGGTGCATTATTGGCCCTCGCTTTCTTGGAAGAAGGGGGCACGCATTCTTCGCTATTTGCGTCAGACATAGGTCTCATCAATGCAGTGCCCGCAAATTCTTCATAATTTGCCTTAAAGAAGAGAAGAAAAATCAAATCAAAATAATTTCCCCCTTTTTACAGAAAGAAAGTTATTAACTACAATTTTGTTTAGAAAAGTATCTTTTCAGTAAAGCATCAAGTAAAAATTTCGCGAGAAATATAGTTGACTTAGAAATCAAACGTTTTTATTAGACAATCAGTAGTCTATAGCAATAGGATAGAAATCATTGTTTCTATTTTTACCATTTAAATGTTCCAGTCTATATGCTTTAAATTAGATCGTTAACCCATCGACCTGTAGGCCTATATTTTGCAAACATAGGTTAAAATGCTATTCAATTTACACATAATATAAGCTTTATGCAACTCCTAAAGACTTTTCTTTCTAGCCTTGCATATCAGAGTTAAAAAGCATAATTTTCACGCACCCCTCCTGGGAATATAGAAGAAACTTTATCGAAAGAAAGCCTGAAAAAATTAAAAGCATGCCTATAGACGCAACGCATATATTTACACATTAGTTTTCTTGTCAAAGGGTATACCTATCTACACAGCGAATCACCCCTCTTACTTCTCAAGCGAAGAAACAGTTTGTTTTCATTTTACAATGATGGCAATAGAATTGAAGGTATTGCCCTCCCCCCCTCTCACACAATGTCCTAAAAAATATTGTTAGATCTTAATTTGAAAATAATCTCTTTCTCTCCTTCCATAGAGGTTACGAAACTACAATCTAATTATTGCTTAAAACCATTTTAATTTTGACGGAAGAACCCTTTGGCTGTCGCGTTTGTAAACAAACCAGAAAGAGGGGATGACATGCTAATTTTAACCTTGCTTAGAGCCTTGTGTCAAAACCAGAGCGGTTGATAGCTAAGAGATATGCAGAAGTTGATAAGGCTTACAGAACGGCATTTTCATTAAAGATTGACAAAAGTAAGTGATCGCTTTTAGCTGGAAATATAAAAGGAAAGAATTTAACGAAATGCTATTTCTTTTTGCGAGAATTTGGGATTGTATAGTTTGTTGTGGTGGGAGGGGGGTAGGTTTTGAGGGTAAAGGAATATATTTACATTGACTATAAAGATTGTATGGTTTGGGGGGGGGGGTTTGAGGGTAAAGGAATATATTTACGTTTTGTATTGAGTTTGGTTTGTTGGGGGGGGGGATTTAGCTGGAAATATAAAGGGAAGGAATTTATCGAAATGCTATTTCTTTTGTGTGAATTTGGGGGGGGGGGGGTTTAGGTGGAAATATAAAGGGAAGGAATTTATCGAAAAAAGTATTTCTTTTGCGAGAATTTGGGGGGGGGGATTTAACTGGAAATATAGAGGGAAGGAATTTATTGAAATGCTATTTCTTTTTGTGAGAATTTGGGGGGGGGATTTAACTGGAAATATAGAGGGAAGGAATTTATTAAAATGCTATTTCTTTTTGCGAGAATTTGGGATTGTATAGTTTGTTGGGGGGGGGGGGGGGTTGAGGGTAAAGGAATATATTTACATTGATTATAATGATGTTTGTATAGTTTGTTGGGGGGGGGGGTTGACGGTAAAGGAATATATTTACATTGAATATAAAGATTGTATGGTTTGTTGGGGGGGGGGGTTGAGGGTAAAGGAATATATTTACATTGAGTATAAAGATTGTATGGTTTGTTGGGGTGGGGGGGGTTGAGGGTAAAGGAATATATTTGCGTTTTAGCTGAATATACTGGAGGGTGTCCATGGAAAATTCTTTTGAAAATAAAAACGGAACTTACATGGTAGATTGAGGTTGTCAATGCTTCTAATTCATCAAATTTATCAATTGTGTCAAAATAATTTCTGATAATTTAGTCACATTGCATGTCCGTTATATACGAAATATCTAGGTCGAATTGTTATGTAAACAAAGCCCTCTGATTGGCTGAGAAGGGGGATGTAGCTGTTTCCCGGGAACTCGTAACATTTGGCTCGGAAACAATAACAAATACTATTTTCGGATCATAGCATCTGGTTCGGAAACAACAACAAATACTGTTTCTCGGAACCTCATAACATCTGGCTCGAATAACAATAACAAATACTATTTCTGGGTCATAACATCCGCCTCGAACAGGAAGGAAGTGTCATTAACTGTTTCTCGGAACCTCATAACATTTGGCTCGAATAACAATAACAAATACTATTTTCGGATCATAGCATCTGGTTCGGAAACAACAACAAATACTGTTTCTCGGAACCTCATAACATCTGGCTCGAATAACAATAACAAATACTATTTCTGGATCATAACATCCGCCTCGAACGTGCACTTACAACAACAACATTGACCCCATTAACCACGTGTTCTCTCTAATTACTCTGTTCAAAACAATAACAACAAAATTCACTGAGAGCGTGCCAAAAACACACCTGGAGAAAGAGGTCATTGACCGATTACGCAATCATTCTCCCTAGGGAGGCTATGCCCTTATTTGGTGCCCCGTCAGTATTCTATGCCCATATAAGGAGCCCCCCCTGGAGTAACACCCCCATCTCTACTAATATTTAAGGTATAGTAAAAATGAATTGCAAAATACATGAAAAGATACAAGGAAAGTAGTCGTTCTATTTTCATGTTTTTTGCAAGCCATTTATACTAAATCTTAAACATTGTCAGATACTTTCTTGATAAAACGTAGCTGTATTGGCCTCAAGTGTCCTTATATTGTAGCGATTTGTTAGTAGTAGAAGTATTTTCATGTTTTTGCATGCTCTTCATAGTATAATCTATAAATTTTCAACTTTTTTTTGATAATTCGTACTTTTGTTGACCTCAGCTGGCTTAGTAATGCATTAAGTTGTTAGTACTAGTAGTATTATCACGTTTTTGCAAGCCTTTCGTACTATAGCTTAAACATTTTCAGATATTTTCTTGATAAAACGTATCTGTATTGAAATCAGGTGGCTTTTTGTTACAGTGACTTTTTAGTAGTAGTTCTATTTTGATGTTTTTTGCGATCCATTTGTACTATACCTTAAACATTTTCAAATATTTTCATGATAAAACGTATCTGTATTGACCTCAGGTGTCTTTATGTAACAGGGGATTGTTAGTAGTAGTTCTTTATTCATGTTTTTGCAAGCTTTTTGAACTATACATTAAACATTTTCAGATATTTTCTTGATAAAACGTAGCTGTATTGGCTTCAGGTGTCCTTATGATGCAGCGAGTTGCAAGTATTAGTAGTACTGTTTCATGTTTTTTCATGCCATTCATACTATAATCTATAAATTTTCTAGTACTTTCTTGAAAACATACTTTTGTTGACCACAGGTGACTTAGTAGTGCAGTAAGTTATTAGTTCTAGTATTATTATCGTGTTTTTGCATGCCTTTCATACTATACCTTAAACATTTTCAGATATTTCTTGATAAAATGTATCTGTATTGACATTTAGTTGTCTTTATGTTACAGTGAGTTGTTAATACGGTAGTAGGTCCATTTCCATGTTTTATTTTGCAAACCATTTGTACTATAAACATTTTCTGATATTTTCTTGATAAAACGTATCTGTATTGACCTCAGGTAAGTAGAAAGGCCTCAGGAGGTCCGAACAGCACACCATATATGGGCATAGAGTCCCTAGGGAGATGGTTTTCTCACTGAGAATAAAAAAACAGAATTTTTCTCACTTGAAAAAACAGGAATTTTCTCACTTTGATGGATGTTTTCTTGGACGGTTATGTGTGTCGGTCAATTTATTTGTTGTTTGTCACGGATGTCAACAGTAATTTATGTCTGTTTTATGGTTTTTGTCAGTGAGAATGGAAAAATAGGAATTTTCTCACTTTGATGGATGTTTTCTGGATGGTTATGTGTGTTGGTCAATTTATTTGATGTTTTTCATGGATGTCAACAGTAATTCATGTCTGTTTTATGGTTTTTGTCAGTGAGAATGAAAAAACAACGACGAGTACAGCAATTTATGGATGTTTTATGGTTTTTGTCAGTGAGAATGAAAAAACAGGAATTTTCTCACTTTGATGGATGTTTTCTTGGACGGTTATGTGTGTTGGTCAATTTATTTGATGTTTTTCATGGATGTCAACAGTAATTTATGTCTGTTTTATGGTTTTTGTCAGTGAGAATGGAAAAACAGGAACTTTCACACTTTGATGGATGTTTTCTGGATTATTGAGTCTAACGGGGACAGAGTCAATGACACCTCTTTCAAGATCTTGTTTAATGTCTTTGATGTATTTCCAAGAGAATTGTTTCCGGGGCAAAGTTTATTAATATCTTTGGAGTTTGATCAGAAGAATTGTTTCCGGGGCGAAGTTTTTTAATGTCTGACAGATGATGTCATGGTTGATTGATTTGTCACGAAAGGGGAATTAGTTTGTTGTTTCTAAGGGGAATTATTGATTCACGGAAGAGGAATTAATTTGTTGTTTCTAAGGGGAATTATATATTCACGAAAGGGTTTCCAAGTAATTTGAAATGTGACAGCGCAGGGTTGCCAAAAAAAAGGAACACACTGAAATTACGTTTAGGGATTATTTGGGCAAAACCGTTTTAGACATTTTAGGGAATTATTTCGGCGAAACAGTTAGAGACATTTTAAAAGATGATTTTAAAAGATGTTTTAGAAAAGGATTTGAGGGTGAAACTCTGTGGTCGTTATAATACACAAGTTGTATTTGAACAGTTTCATGAGGTCCCTACCCCAACCCCAAAGGGCTCCAATCCCCCTACCCTAACCCCGAAGGAAGCCCCTGGTCCCCAAAGGTTCCCCGGGCTCCCAAAGGGCCCCCGGTCCTCAAGGGCCCCCCAGACCCCCAAAGGCCCTCACTGGGCCCCCAAAGGCCCCTGAGCCCACATTTTTTAATACTTTTTTATGGCTTTATTATATCTTTTCAGAACAACCCATTTTACAAGTTGAAGTACCCATCCTTTTCACCCACAACTTTACTATACAGCTTTTTGAATGCTCCAACACCAAGCAATACTTTTCAAAGACGTTTCAGAACAAGTTCTTTTCTTAATGTCCCTCCTAAACCCATTTTACAAATTGAAGTACTCATCCTTTACACCCACAACTTTACTTTACAGTGCTCACCCAAGTAATTTGTATATCTAATATAAAAAAGCATAAAAGGTATATGCTACTATTATATAATAACTATGAGGTAGATTTATATCTAAATATTCAAGCAAATCACACAGCCTACTAGGTGTCTTACCTTAGCTTACATAAGGTAGGCTATCAATGGAAGTCATCAGGTCTGCAAAACTACCAATAGGGTAGCCTATATATTGATACTTTCTTTTAGAATCATTAATGTTTACCTTTAAACTGCTTCATGGTTAAAAGATCCTGGAATGCCAAAAATCCTAGTAACATCAAGGCTAGGCCTAGTCTAGCCAAGCTCTTTTAAGAAGCATTCCTTAAAAGTATTTTTCAAAGAAAAGAGCTTTGCTGAACTTGGTTCTGATTTCTGTTTTGCTCGAATATACAAGGAAAACATTACAATAGAAATGACTAAGATTTTTGGGGTTGACTCATAACATACAATGTCTACAGAACTTGCTGATGAAGAAGCATCATGAGCCTAATTTTCCTGGCCACATCATTTCTCAGGTAGGTTGACTAAGTTTGAGGATTGATATGTGACCACCAAGTTGCCTGAACTGCATTTGGAACTATGAAAAGCCATCTGTATGACTTTGTTGTTGTCTCTATGTATTAGTGGGGTCATGTAATTTCTTTTGTATGACATTTTAGTGGATCATATATTAAATAAGAAAACCAAAAAGTATTCTGCATAACTTTATTCCTGTTTCTCTATAATAATTTGATGTTTAAAAATTGTCTATTGTTTTGACTTTATAGTGCTTTGTTTATAAGAGTAAATGACAATATTTGTTGCTTAGTCAAACAATGCTCACCTAAGTAATTTGTATATCTAATATAAAAAAAGCATAAAAGGTATATGCTACTATTATGTAATAACTATGAGGTAGATTTATATCTAAATATTCAAGCAAATCACACAGCCTACTAAGTGTCTTACCTTAGCTTACATAAGGTAGGCTATCAGTGGAAGTCATCAGGTCTGCAAAACTACCAATAGGGTAGCCTATATATTGATAATTTCTTTTAGAATCATTAATGTTTACCTTTAAACTGCTTTATGGTTAAAAGATCCTGGAATGCCAAAAATCCTAGTAACATCAAGGCTAGGCCTAGTCTAGCCAAGTTCTTTTCAAGAAGCATTCCTTAAAAGTATTTTTCAAAGAAAAGAGCTTTGCTGAACTTGGTTCTGATTTCTGTTTTGCTCGAATATACAAGGAAACAACTCTTTCTAAGGCTATATGCTGATTTATTTTTTTTTGGTCATTTTCTGCTCTTTAAAAGCACACGTTCTTTATTTTTGAAATTGGCCACAAACTTTTCTATTGGAATACATTATGTAAACTGGCGATCTTTCTCCTTAAAAAATGAATTATCGGTTTTTTTAACTAATTTAAGACGTATATGGCTGTGTAAGTTTGCACTTGACCAATTTAATGAATTAGTTTTCATTTAGGTGTCCTTGGTACTTAAGGTTGAAAGTGTAGCTCATGGTTAAACGGATGTTAAAAACGTATGTGTATGGGTGTTTTCACTGGGTTTAGATGAAGTAGGCTAATCAAAGAGATATGGTGAACAGGTCGTAGTAATTAACCGTAAGGAGAAAATAATATTTTGCTATAAGATATCTCAATACCAAGAAATACCTTTCAAAAGGCATTTCAGAGCAACTTCTTTTCTTAATGTCACTTCTAAACCCATTTTCCAACTTGAAGTACCCATCCTTTTCACCCACAACTTTACTTTACAGCTTTTTGGATATCTCAACACCAAGCAATACCTTTCAAAAGGCATTTCAGAGCAACTTCCTTTCTTAATGTCCCTTCTAAACCAATTTTACAACTTGAAGCATCCATCCTTTTCACTCACAACTTTACTTTACAACTTTTTGGATATCTCAACACCAAGAAATACCATTCAAAAGGCATTTCACAGCAACTTCTTTTCTTAATGTCCCTTCTAAACCCATTTGTCGTGGTCTACCTTGTCATAGCTTAGAGTTTTTGTTGAAGTTCTAGTTTAGTTTAGTTTTAGTTAAGAGTTTAGAGTTTTAGCTTAGAGTTTTAGTTAGAGTTGAAGTTTACTATAGTTTTAGTTAAGAGTTTAGAGTTTTAGCTTAGAGTTTTTGTTAGAGTTCTAGTTTAGTTTTAGTTAAGAGTTTAGTGTTTTAGCTTAGAGTCTTAGCTTAGAGTTTTTGTTGAAGTTCTAGTTTAGTTTCCTAAACCCATTTTACAAGTTGAAGCATCCATCCTTTTCACCCACAACTTTACTTTACAGCTTTTCGAATATTTCAACACCAAGAAATACCTTTAAAAAGGCATTTCAGAGCAACTTCTTTTCTTAATGTCCCTTCTAAACCCATTTGTCGTGGTCTACCTTGTCATAGCTTAGAGTTTTTGTTGAAGTTCTAGTTTAGTTTAGTTTTAGTTAAGAGTTTAGAGTTTTTTAGCTTAGAGTCTTAGCTTAGAGTTTTAGTTAAGAGTTCTAGTTTAGTTTAGTTATAGTTAAGATTTTAGACTTTTAGCTTAGAGTCTTAGCTTAGAGTTTTTGTTTGAGTTTTAGTTTAGTTTAGTTTTAGTTAAGAGTTTGGTGTTTTAGCTTAGAGTCTTAGCTTAGAGTTTTTGTTGGAGTTCTAGTTTAGTTTAGTTTTAGTTAAGAGTTTAGAGTTTTAGCCTAGAGTCTTAGCTTAGAGTTTTAGTTAGAGTTGAAGTTTAGTTTAGTAATAGTTAAGAGTTTAGAGTTTTAGCTTAGAGTCTTAGCTTAGAGTTTTTGTTAGAGTTCTAGTTTCGTTTAGTTTTAGTTAAGACTTTAGAGTTTTAGATTACAGTCTTAGCTTAGAGTTTTTGTTAGAGTTGAAGTTTAGTTTAGTTATAGTTAAGAATTTAGAGTCTAGCTTAGAGTCATAGCTTAGAGTTTTAGTTAAAGTTATAGTTTAGTTAAGTTATATTTAAGAGTTTAGAGTTTTAGCTTAGAGTCATAGCTTAGAGTTTTTGTTAGAGTTCTAGTTTAGTTTTAGTTAAGAGTTTAGTGTTTTACCTTTGAGTCTTAGCTTAGAGTTTTTGTTAGAGTTCTAGTTTAGTTTAGTTTTAGTTAAGAGTTTAGTGTTTTAGCATAGAGTCTTAGCTTAGAGTTTTTGTTAGAGTTCTAGTTTTACTTAAGAGTTTAGAGTTTTAGCTTAGAGTCTCAGCTTAGAGTTTTTGTTAGAGTTGTAGTTTAATTTAGTTTTAGTTATGAGTTTAGTGTTTAGTGTTTTAGCTTAGAGTCTTAGTTTAGATTTTTTGTTGAAGTTCTAGTTTAGTTTAGCTTTAGTTTAGAGTTTTAGCTTAGACTTAGAGTTTTAATTAGAGTTCTTGTTTAGTTTTAGTTAAGAGTTTAGAGCTTTTAGCTTAGAGTCTTAGCTTAGTTTTATTTAGAGTTCTAGTTTAGTTTAGTTTTAGTTAAGAGTTTTGAGTTTTACCATAGAGTCTTAGCTTAGAGTTTTACTTAAGAGTTCTAGTTCTAGTTTAGTTATAGTTAAGAGTTTAGAGTTTTAGCTTAGAGTCTTAGCTTAGAGTTTTTGTTAGAGTTCTAGTTTAGTTTAGTTTTAGTTAAGAGTTTGGTGTTTTAGCTTAGAGTCTTAGCTTAGAGTTTTTGTTGGAGTTCTAGTTTAGTTTATTTTTAGTTAAGAGTTTAGAGTTTTAGCATAGAGTCTTAGCTTAGAGTTTTAGTTAGAGTTGAAGTTTAGTTTAGTAATAGTTAAGAGTTTAGAGTTTTAGCTTAGAGTCTTAGCTTAGAGTTTTTATCAGAGTTCTATTTTCATTTAGTTATAGTTAAGACTTTAGAGTTTTAGCTTACAGTCTTAGCTTAGAGTTTTTGTTAGAGCTGAAGTTTAGTTTAGTTACAGTTAAGAATTTAGAGTCTAGCTTAGAGTCATAGCTTAGAGTTTCAGTTCAAGTTATAGTTTAGTTAAGTTATATTTAAGAGTTTAGAGTTTTACCTTAGAGTCATAGCTTAGAGTTTCAGTTAAAGTTATAGTTTAGTTAAGTTATATTTAAGAGTTTAGAGTTTTAGCTTAGAGTCATAGCTTAGAGTTTTTGATAGAGTTCTAGTTTAGTTTAGTTTTAGTTAAGAGTTTAGTGTCAACTATAACTAAACTAAACTTCAACTCTAACAAAAACTCTAAGCTAAGACTCTAAGGTAAAACTCTAAACTCTTAACTAAAACTAAACTTAACTAGGACTCTAACAAAAACTCTAAGCTAAGACTCAGCTAAAACTCGAAACTCTTAACTAAAACTTAACCAAACTTTAGAGTTTTAGCTTAGAGTCATAGCTTAGAGTTTCAGTTAAAGTTATAGTTTAGTTAAGTTATATTTAAGAGTTTAGAGTTTTAGCTTAGAGTCATAGCTTAGAGTTTTTGATAGAGTTCTAGTTTAGTTTAGTTTTAGTTAAGAGTTTAGTGTCAACTATAACTAAACTAAACTTCAACTCTAACAAAAACTCTAAGCTAAGACTCTAAGGTAAAACTCTAAACTCTTAACTAAAACTAAAACAAACTAGAACTCTAACAAAAACTTTAAGCTAAGACTCAGCTAAAACTCGAAACTCTTAACTAAAACTTAACCAAACTATAACTTTAAGTAAAACTCTAAGCTATGACTCTAAGCTAAAACTCTAAATTCTTAACTGTAACTAAACTAAACTTTAACTCTAACTAAAACTCTAAGCTATGACTCTATGGTAAAACTCTAAACTCTTAACTAAAACTAAACTAAATAGATCTCTAATAAAACTAAGCTAATACTCTAAGCTAAAAACTCTAAACTCTTAACTAAAACTAAACTAGAACTCTAATTAAAAATCTAAGTCTAAGCTAAAACTCTAAACTAAAGCTAAACTAAACTAAAACTTCAACAAAAACTCTAAACTAAGACTCTAAGCTAAAAACACTAAACACTAAACTCTTAACTAAAACTAAACTAGAACTCTAACAAAAACTCTAAGCTGAGACTCTAAGCTAAAACTCTAAACTCTTAAGTAAAACTAGAACTCTAACAAAAACTCTAAGCTAAGACTCTATGCTAAAACACTAAACTCTTAACTAAAACTAAACTAAACTAGAACTCTAACAAAACTCTAAGCTAAGACTCAAAGGTAAAACACTAAACTCTTAACTAAAACTAAACTAAACTAGAACTCTAACAAAAACTCTAAGCTATGACTCTAAGCTAAAACTCTAAACTCTTAAATATAACTTAACTAAACTATAACTTTAACTGAAACTCTAAGCTATGACTCTAAGCTAGACTCTAAATTCTCAACTATAACTAAACTAAACTTCAACTCTAACAAAAACTCTAAGCTAAGACTGTAAGCTAAAACTCTAAAGTCTTAACTAAAACTAAATGAAACTAGAACTCTGATAAAAACTCTAAGCTAAAACTCTAAACTCTTAACTATTACTAAACTAAACTTCAACTCTATCTAAAACTTTAAGCTAAGACTCTAGGCTAAAACTCTAAACTCTTAACTAAAACTAAACTAAACTAGAACTCCAACAAAACTCTAAGCTAAGACTCTAAGCTAAAACACCAAACTCTTAACTAAAACTAAACTAAACTTCAACTCTAACTAAAACTCTAAGCTAAAACTCTAAACTCTTAACTATAACTAAACTAAACTTCAACTCTATCTAAAACTTTAAGCTAAGACTCTTTGGTAAAACTCTAAACTCTTAACTAAAACTAAATTAAACTAGAACTCTAAATAAAACTAAGCTAAGACTCTAAGCTAAAAACTCTAAACTCTTAACTAAAACTAAACTAGAACTCTAATTAAAACTCTAAGTCTAAGCTAACACTCTAAACTAAAGCTAAACTAAACTAGAACTTCAACAAAAACTCTAAACTAAGACTCTAAGCTAAAAACACTAAACACTAAACTCATAAATAAAACTAAACTAAACTAGAACTCTAACAAAAACTCTAAGCTGAGACTCTAAGCTAAAACTCTAAACTCTTAAGTAAAACTAGAACTCTAACAAAAACTCTAAGCTAAGACTCTATGCTAAAACTCTAAAGTCTTAACTAAAACTAAACTAAACTAGAACTCTAACAAAAACTCTAAGCTAAGACTCAAAGGTAAAACACTAAACTCTTAACTAAAACTAAACTAGAACTCTAACAAAAACTCTAAGCTATGACTCTAAGCTAAAACTCTAAACTCTTAAATATAACTTAACTAAACTATAACTTTAACGAAAACTCTAAGCTATGACTCTAGGCTAGACTCTAAATTCTTAACTATAACTAAACTAAACTTCAACTCTAACTAAAACTCTAAGCTAAGACTGTAAGGTAAAACTCTAAACTCTTAACTAAAACTAAACGAAACTAGAACTCTGATAAAAACTCTAAGCTAAGACTCTAAGCTAAGACTCTAAACTCTTAACTATTACTAAACTAAACTTCAACTCTAACTAAAACTCTAAGCTAAGACTCTAGGCTAAAACTCTAAACTCTTAACTAAAACTAAACTAAACTACAACTCCAACAAAAACTCTAACCTAAGACTCTAAGCTAAAACACCAAACTCTTAACTAAAACTAAACTAAAACTCTAACAAAAACTCTAAGCTAAGACTCTCGGCTAAAAGTCTAAAATCTTAACTATAACTAAACTAAACTAGAACTCTTAACTAAAACTCTAAGCTAAGACTCTAAGCTAAAAAACTCTAAACTCTTAACTAAAACATAACTAAACTAGAACTTCAACAAAAACTCTAAGCTATGACACGGTAAACCACGACAAATGGGTTTAGAAGGGACATTAAGAAAAGAAGTTGCTCTAAAATGCCTTTTGAAAGGTATTTCTTGGTGTTGAGATATTCGAAAAGCTGTAAAGTAAAGTTGTGGGTGAAAAGAATGGATGCTTCAACTTGTAAAATGGGTTTAGGAAACTAAACTAGAACTTCAACAAAAACTCTAAGCTAAGACTCTAAGCTAAAAACTAAACTCTTAACTAAAATTAAAGTAAACTAGAACTCTAACAAAAACTCTAAGCTAAAACGCTAAACTCTTAACTAAAACTATAGTAAACTTCAACTCTAACTAAAACTCTAAGCTAAAACTCTAAACTCTTAACTAAAACTAAACTAAACTAGAACTTCAACAAAAACTCTAAGCTATGACAAGGTAGACCACGACAAATGGGTTTAGAAGGGACATTAAGAAAAGAAGTTGCTCTGAAATGCCTTTTGAATGGTATTTCTTGGTGTTGAGATATCCAAAAAGTTGTAAAGTAAAGTTGTGAGTGAAAAGGATGGATGCTTCAACTTGTAAAATTGGTTTAGGAGGGACATTAAGAAAGGAACTCGCTCTGAAATGCCTTTTGAAAAGTATTGCTTGGTGTTGAGATATCCAAAAAGCTGTAAAGTAAAGCTGTGGGTGAAAAGGATGGGTACTTCAAGTTGGAAAATGGGTTTAGAAGTGACATTAAGAAAAGAAGTTGCTCTGAAATGCCTTTTGAAAGGTATTTCTTGGTGCTGAGATATCTTATAGCAAAATATTATTTTCTCCTTACGGTTAATTACTACGACCTGTTCACCATATCTCTTTGATTAGCCTACTTCATCCAAACCCAGTGAAAACACCCATACACATACGTTTTTAACCTCCGTTTAACCATGAGCTACACTTTCAACCTTAGTACCAAGGACACCTAAATGAAAACTAATTCATTAAATTGGTCAAGTGCAAACTTACACAGCCATATACGTCTTAAATTAGTATAAAAAAAACGATAATTCATTTTTAAGGAGAAAGATCGCCAGTTTACATAATGTATTCCAATAGGAAAGTTCGTGGCCAATTTCAAAAATAAAGAAAGTGTGCTGTTAAAGAGCAGAAAATGACCAAAAAATAAATAAATCAGCATATAGCCTTAGAAAGAGTTGTTTCCTTGTATATTCGAGCAAAACAGAAATCAGAACCAAGTTCAGCAAAGCTCTTTTCTTTGAAAAATACTTTTAAGGAATGCTTCTTGAAAAGAGCTTGGCTAGACTAGGCCTAGCCTTGATGTTACTAGGATTTTTGGCATTCCAGGATCTTTTAACCATGAAGCAGTTTAAAGGTAAACATTAATGATTCTAAAAGAAAGTATCAATATATAGGCTACCCTATTGGTAGTTTTGCAGACCTAATGACTTCCACTGATAGCCTACCTTATGTAAGCTAAGGTAAGACACCTAGTAGGCTGTGTGATTTGATTGAATATTTAGATATAAATCTACCTCATAGTTATTACATAATAGTAGCATATACTTTTTATGCTTTTTTTATATTAGATATACAAATTACTTAGGTGAGCATTGTTTGACTAAGCAACTCTAAGCAACAAATATTGTCATTTACTCTTATAAACAAAGCACTATAAAGTCAAAACAATAGACAATTTTTAATCATCAAATTATTATAGAGAAACAGGAATAAAGTTATACAGAACACTTATTATAATAAAGTTATAAAGTTATACAGTTATACAGGTTTTCTTATTTAATATATGATCCACTAAAATGTCATACAAAAGAAATTACATTACCCCACTAATACAAAGAGACAACAACAAAGTCATACAGATGGCTTTTCATAGTTCCAAATGCAGTTCAGGCAGCTTGGTGGTCACATATCAATCCTAAAACTTAGTCAACCTACCTGAGAATTGATGTGGCCAGGAAAATTAGGCTCATGATGCTTCTTCATCAGCAAGTTCTGTAGACATTGTATGTTACGAGTCAATCCTAAAAATCTTAGTCATCTCTATTGTAATGTTTTCCTTGTATATTCGAGCAAAACAGAAATCAGAACCAAGTTCAGCAAAGCTCTTTTCTTTGAAAAATACTTTTAAGGAATGCTTCTTGAAAAGAGCTTGGCTAGACTAGGCCTAGCCTTGATTTTACTAGGATTTTTGGCATTCCAGGATCTTTTAACCATGAAGCAGTTTAAAGGTAAACATTAATGATTCTAAAAGAAAGTATCAATATATAGGCTACCCTATTGGTAGTTTTGCAGACCTGATGACTTCCATTGATAGCCTACCTTATGTAAGCTAAGGTAAGACACCTAGTATGCTGTGTGATTTGCTTGAATATTTAGATATAAATCTACCTCATAGTTATTACATAATAGTAGCATATACCTTTTATGCTTTTTTATATTAGATATACAAATTACTTGGGTGAGCACTGTAAAGTAAAAATGTGGGTGTAAAGGATGAGTACTTCAATTTGTAAAATGGGTTTAGGAGGGACATTAAGAAAAGAACTTGTTCTGAAATGTCTTTGAAAAGTATTGCTTGGTGTTGGAGCATTCAAAAAGCAGTATAGTAAAGTTGTGGGTGAAAAGGATGGGTACTTCAACTTGTAAAATGGGTTGTTCTGAAAACATATAATAAAGCCATAAAAAGTATTAAAAAATGTGGGCTCAGGGGCCTTTGGGGGCCCAGTGAGGGCCTTTGGGGGTCTGGGGGGCCCTTGAGGACCGGGGGCCCTTTGGGAGCCCGGGGAACCTTTGGGGACCAGGGGCTTCCTTCGGGGTTGGGGTAGGGGGATTGGAGCCCTTTGGGGTTGGGTTAGGGACCTCACGACACTGTTCAAATACAACTTGTGTATTATAACGACCACAGAGTTTCACCCTCAAATCCTTTTCTAAAACATCTTTTAAAATTATCTTTTAAAATGTCTCTAACTGTTTCGCCGAAATAATTCCCTAAAATGTCTAAAACGATTTTGCCCAAATAATCCCTAAACGTGGTTTCAGCGTGTTCCTTTTGTTTTTGGCAACCCTGCGCTGTCACATTTCAAATTACTTGGAAACCCTTTCGTGAATCAATAATTCCCCTTAGAAACAACAAATTAATTCCCCTTTCGTGAATCAATAATTCCCCTTAGAAACAACAAACTAATTCCCCTTTCGTGACAAATCAATCAACCATGACATCATCTGTCAGACATTAAAAAACTTCGCCCCGGAAACAATTCTTCTGATCAAACTCCAAAGATATTAATAAACTTTGCCCTGGAAACAATTCGCTTTGAAATACATCAAAGACATTAAACAAGATCTTGAAAGAGGTGTCATTGACTCTGTCCCCGTTAGACTCAATAATCCAGAAAACATCCATCAAAGTGTGAAAGTTCCTGTTTTTCCATTCTCACTGACAAAAACCATAAAACAGACATAAATTACTGTTGACATCCGTGAAAAACATCAAATAAATTGACCAACACACATAACCGTCCAGAAAACATCCATCAAAGTGAGAAAATTCCTGTTTTTTCATTCTCACTGACAAAAACCACAAAACATCCATAAATTGCTGTACTCGTCGCTGTTTTTTTCATTCTCACTGACAAAAACCATAAAACAGACATGAATTACTGTTGACATCCATGAAAAACATCAAATAAATTGACCAACACACATAACCGTCCAGAAAACATCCATCAAAGTGAGAAAATTCCTGTTTTTCCATTCTCACTGACAAAAACCATAAAACAGACATAAATTGATGTTGACATCCATGAAAAACATCAAATAAATTGACCAACACTCATAACCGTCCAAGAAAGATCCATAAAAGTGAGAAAATTCCTGTTTTTTCAAGTGAGAAAAATTCTGTTTTTTTATTCTCAGTGAGAAAACCATCTCCCTAGGGACTCTATGCCCATATATGGTGTGCTGTTCGGACCTCCTGAGGCCTTTCTACTCAGGTAGCTTTATATCGCAGCGACTTGCTAGTAGTAGTAGTAGTATTTTCATGTTTTTGCATGCTATTCATACTATAATCTATAGATTTTCTAATATTTTCTTCATAAAACGTACTTATGTTGACCTCAGGTGGCTTACTAGTGCAGTAAATTGTTTGTACTAGTATTATTATCATGTTTTGCAAGCCTTTAATACTATAGCGTAAACATTTTCAAATATTTTCTTGATAAAATGCATCCGTATTGACCTCAGGTGGTTTATGTTACATTGAGTTGCTAGTAGTAGTTCTATTTTATATTTTTTAGCAGTGCATTTGTACTATACCTTAAACATTTTCAGATATTTTCATGATAAAAGTATCTGTATTGACCTCAGGTGTCTTTATGTCACAGGAGATTGTTAGTAGTAGTTCTTTTTTCATGTTTTTGCAAGCTTTTTCTACTAAACATTAAACATTTTCAGACATTTTCTTGATAGAACGTAGCTTTATTGGCCTCAGGTGCCCTTATGATGCAGCAAGTTGCTAGTAGTAGTAGTAGTATTTCATGTTTTTGCATGCTATTCATACTATAATCTATAGATTTTCTAATATTTTCTTCATAAAACGTACTTTTGTTGACCACAGGTGACTTAGTAGTGCAGTAAGTTGTTAGTACTAGTAATAGTATCGTGTTTTTGCATGTCTTTCATGCTTTACCTTAAACATTTTCAGATATTTTCTTGATAAAACGTATGTGTATTGACATTTAGGTGTCTTCATGTTACAGTGAGTTTCTTGTACGGTAGTAGTTCTATTTTCATGTTTTTTTTGCAAACCATGTGTACTATACCCTAAACATTTTCAGATATTTTCTTGATAAAACGTAGCTGTATTGGCCTCAGGTGCCCTTATGATGCAGTGAGTTGCTAGTAGTAGTATTAGTATTTTCATGTTTTTGCATGCCATTCATTCTATAATCTATGAATTTTCTAATATTTCCTTGATAAAACGTACTTTTGTTGACCACAGGTGACTTAGTAGTGCAGTAAGTTGTTAGTACTAGTAATAGTATCGTGTTTTTGCATGTCTTTCATGCTTTACCTTAAAAATTTTCAGATATTTTCCTGATAAAACGTATCTGTATTGACATTTAGGTGTCTTCATGTTACAGTGAGTTTCTTGTACGGTAGTAGTTCTATTTTCATGTTTTTTTTGCAAACCATGTGTACTATACCCTAAACATTCTCAGATATTTTCTTGATAAAACGTATTTGTATTGACCTCAGGTAGCTTTATGTTGCAGCGAGTTGCGATTAGTAGTAGTAGTATTTCATGTTTTTGCATGCCATTCATACTATAATCTATAAATTTTCTAATATTTTCTTGATAAAACGTACTTATGTTGACCTCAGGTGGCTTAATAGTGCAGTAAGTTTTTAGTACTAGTAGTGTTATCATGATTTGCAAGCCTTTTATACTATAGCTTAAACATTTTCAAATCTTTTCTTGATAAAAAGTATCTGTATTGACCTCAGGTCACTTTATGTTACAGTGAGTTGTTAGTAATAGTTCTATTTTCATGTTTTTTCATGCCTTTTGTACTATACCTTATACATTTTCAGATATTTTCTTGATAAAACGTATCTGTATTGACCTCAAGTGGCTTTATGTTACAGTGAGTTGTTAGTAGTAGTTCTCTCTCTTTGGATTTAGCTAAGCACAGTTACAAATACGATTCATCTGCGAACACCCCTGCTACAACATTTAAATAAAGCGGCAATATAAAAATGTTTTTACCTACTCCCAATTTATAACCACTAACTATTTGATTACACATCAAATCGAAACAGAGATAATTTTTCTACGTTACCAAAAGTATTGGATTCTTAAGACTTTACAGTTTTATGAAATGTAATTAAACAAATAGAAAAGGTTTTTTCAGCTACAGTAAGGAACAAGTTTAAAACTTAAAATAAATATAATTACTCTCTGTTTTAAAACCTCTGGCTGGTTTCCAAATCATACCCGGCCCTACCCGAGATATAATTTGAAGTATCGGCCCCTTAAATACTGATTAATTGCATCTAAAACATATAAATAAATAACAATATTTAAGGTATAGTACAAATGGATTGCCAAAAACATGACAATAGGGGGAACAAGGAAATGTCAGATAAATTTAGTAACTGCATTTAGTGATTTAATGAGTTTAGGCTTATAAATTATGCCTAAAAAGACATATTTTTCACCTCATGTAAATTTGGGGTAACGAGATGTCTTCTTTATTTAAGTATTCTCGTTTACATGATTGATTTTGAGCCTATTTTTATCTTTCTATTGACTCTGATTTTATTCAAATAGTATTGATAGCTAAGCAGAGTTACAAACACGATTCATCTGCAAAAACCCCTGCTACAACATTTAAATAAAGCAGCAATATAAATTTTTTTTTACCTACTCCCAATTTGTAACCACTAACTGTTTGATTACAAATCAAATCCAAAAAGAGATAATATTTTGTACGTTGCCAAAATTATAGGATTCTTAAGACTTTACAGTTCTATGAAATTTAATTAAACAAATCGAAAAGGTTTTTTCAGCTAAAGTAAGGAACAAGTTTAAAACTCAAAATAAATATAATTACTCCCTATTTTTCAAAACTTCTGGCTGTTTTCCAAATCATACCCGGCCCTACCCGAGATATAATTGGAGCCCTTAACATCCTGAGTAATTGCATTTAAAACATGCAAATAAATAATAATATTTAAGGTATAATACAAATGGATTACAAAAAACATGAAAATAGGGGGGGACAAGGAAATATCAGATAAATTTAGTAACTGTATTTGGTGATTTAATGAGTTTAGGCTTATAAATAATGCCTAAAAAGACATATTTTTCGCCTCATATAAATTTGGGGTAATGACATGTCTTTATTATTTGAATATTCTCGTTTACATGATCGATTTTGAGCCTATTTTTATCTTTCTCTCTAGTCTGATTTTATTCAAATAGTAATTATAGCTAAGCACAGCTACAAACAAGATTCATCTGCAGACACAGCTGCTATAGCATTTAAATAAAGCAACAATATAAAAATACTTTTACCTACTCCCACTTGGTAACCACAAACTGTTTGATTACACAGTTAGTGGTTAATGACTTTCTGATAACTTTTTTCTTACTTATTCATAACTCTTAATGGAGCCTCTATATTAAAAATTTGGGGGTGTCTCAAAAAAATGTTGGAGTGTGGAGACCCCTAGGAGGTTGGGGAGAGGGGACCCTTGGAGGTTGAATTCATTGGTAGTTGCAGTCCTTTATGGTTCATACTCATAATCGTCTCACTAGTTGATTTCTTAGGATTTCTTAGGATTTTTCTGAATATCTTTATTTAAATTCTTTTCTTGGCATCTACATCTCTATTAGTATCAATATTTTATAGTGAAAACACTGCTTAAATGGTACTTCTGTAATATACAGAACACAGTCGGGCAGTAAACCTAGGTTAATTCACAATGTCATCTGGACACCAATTGCTCTATTACTTTCAACTTTTTAGCATACTCCATTGCCAAAAACAATATTTTATGTCACCCACATCCCATATTTTGTACATTTCTATCATAGCGACTAAAGAGTTTCGCCCCAAAAAATTCCCCTAAAATGTCAATTAATCTCTGAAGTTTCCTTTTGTTCTGGACACTGTGCACAGATACATTTTAAATTCCTATGAAGCCTATTGATTTTTCTGTCATGAATTCTTATACAATCAAAGTAAACAATAAGTTCAACGTAATTCATGTCTGTATTAATTACACATCATCCCTTAACCTCGAAGCGTAAACAAATTGTGATATAACAGTTACGTAAATTCATTGCTGAAATTAAAGAAGTCTGATGATATCACTTCGCCCAGTATTTCTAACTCCTTGATTGACTCTGATCGTGTACTGGCAGTATTCTAACTCATTGGAGGCCAATAATCTTGTCTCGGTTGTATTCACTGAGCGTATTGTGTCATCCCCGAAAGTAGGTCAATGCCCATATACGGACTTCTCCCTGAACTGGCACCCCTTTCCCTACTTATAGAAGGGCTCAGTCAAATGGGGTTTAGGTACAGGTCGGTTGAGTTATACATGGGTCTAGTTGCACGTGCGTTCAGTTAAACAGGGTTGAGTTACACATGCATCCAGTTAAACGGGGTTCGGGGATTTAGTTGTGCGAGGGTCTAGTTAAATGGGGTAAGTTGTATGGAAGCTGATTTAAATGGATTCAGTAGCACGCAGACCTCACTTATCCAATGTACAACCTCATTGGAACACTATAATGTTTTTTGCTCTTTAATTAATTTGCAAGTGACATCATTCACGTGAAAAGTGTTTTTTTGGATGGAGGCTCGAAAGAAAAAGTCAGCCAAAGGGTGCACAACCTCTTGTGACCTACAAAAATATTGCCATGTCTCAGCGATGTGGCATGTGCCCTAGGTTAGAAATGGTAATTCTAACGAAATATTCCTTTCTTTTTCGGTTTAATTATGGCCCGTTATAAGTCTCGCCGTCGCTTGTCTTGTAACAGCACAATCTTTTTTCTTCACTTTTATTTTAAAAAAAATGATGCTTGTTTTTGCGTGCTCCTATTTGCACAATTTCGTTTCTTCACTTTCACTTTTGACACGTTCTAGTTCTTGCTATTACTTGTAATTTTCGCTGCCATTTGTCTTCTAATCTCACATTTCTTTCATGGGTGCCCATATGGGGAGGGGGGCAAGGGGGGCGCCATCCTCCTGGCTAAATGATGGTGTCATATATTTGTATTTATTTAAAACACTTTTTCCACCGAATAAGTTTTTAAAGGAAATTAAAGAGCTCTATTAAGCCAAAAACGGGCAGAAATAAAGTCTAATAATCGTCCAAGAGTAAAACGACCACAAATCACTTTCAACAATTAAACGAAATTCAAAGCGAACAGAAATTATAATACATAGCCTAGTCAAACTCAAAACGAGGAAAAATTAACATTACTAGGGCTGACAATCCTCATGCCTTGTCAAGACTAGAACCTAACTTTGGCTTTACTGAAAAAAAAAGACCGTGGATTGTCAGTTTAATATACCATACTGATATTTATTCCTTAAAATAAAAAAGGGTAAACCGAAAGTGATTAAAAAAGTTTTTAACTTATTTATAAAAAGGTGAAAACATTTAAACATATTATGTTTTCAGTAAAGCGCAAATTATGTTCTGGTCTTAAGAAGGTATGGGGTTATCAGCCCTAATAATGTTAGTTTTTGCTCGTTTCAAGTTTGACTCGGCTATTTATTCTAATTACTGTTCATTTTGAGTTTCATTTATTTATTGATAGGGATTTGTGGTAGTTTTACGCTTGGATGATTACTTGACTTCATTTCTGCCCATTTGTGGCTTATTGGAGCTCTTTAGTTTTCTTTGAAAAACTTGTTTTGTGGAAAGTTTTTTTTAGATGAATTTCTGTTCGTTTTTTATTGACGGTCATTTTCATGAAAAAAATTTTGTATCTTTTTGGTTTTGTTTTTGTATAAAAATCTATAGTTTGGCATAATTGTGGGGATTTGACAGGAGTAGGAACCCATTATCCAATACGAGAGGAGATTTAATGTCCTTGGTAAAAGCCTGGAAGAGATTTAATGTCCTGGGTAAAAACTTGGGACGAGATTTAATGTCCTTGGTAAAAGTGTTATTTCTAGACCAATCAGATGCCTAGAATCCCTGGGCGAACAAGACCACACCTCTTTCTAGACCTGTTTGATGGTTATATGGATTGATGGTTATGGGTGTTGTTTCATGGTTCTGTTTGTTGATAGTTATATAGTTTGATGGTTATATGGTTTGATGGTTATGAGTGTTGTTTCATGGTTCTGTTTGTTGATGGTTATATGATTTGATCGTTATATTGTTTGATGATTATATGATTTGATGTTGTATCTGTTCTGTTTGTGGGCCAACTTGTTTGTTGGTTTCATGGTTCTGTTTGTTAATGTTTATATGGGTTCATGGCTCTGTTTGTTGATGGTTATATTGTTTGATGGTTATATTGTTTGTTGGTTATTTGGTTTGATGGTTATATTGTTTGATGGTTATATGGTTTGATGTTGTTTCATAGTTCTGTTTGTTGGTCAACTTGTTTGTTGTTTCTATTACTCCGAACAGAAGTTTAAATCATTGCTGGATAAGAGTGTCTAACGGGACAGGATCAATGACACCTATTTCTAGGTCAATGGATTTACGTAAGATTTCTCTTACATCACACTTCAACCTTGAGATTTTTTTTATAATGAATATGCTTTGTGGTTAAAGTATCATATCGTTTCACGACACAATGGAACAAACATCGAATGATGTGGACTTAGAAGGTTTAGCTGCACAAATATATAATGTGAGTCCTGTTTAGTAAATTTTCTTAGGTTTTTCCATAGAAAATAATTTTTTGTAGTCCCCTACCCCCTCCAATATATTCAATTCAGGGTATACCCCCCCCCCCCAAAAAAAAATCTCCATTACGCGATGTTTATAGTTGTTAGAAAGCGTCAGTACGATCTTTTTTTCACTATGTAGCCCCATCCTCCCTCCTCCCCCCTCTCACCTTTCGTCACCATTTAATTCTTTCAAAGGAAATAATTCCCTTTCGCCAAATATGGGCAATTTTTATGTTTTCTTAGCTTAAAGGGTCAACAAACATCTGTCAACTCTTTTGCTTAAGTATATCGCTCTCCTGTGACACTAAACCGCTAATACTTCAGGGTGGCTTAATCAGCTCAATAAACAGGTTAAAACTTTAATTATCGCACCCTCTCAAATGCAAATTCGGCCTGCTAAATCTTATAAATTTACGCTTAAGCATAGCAATGGTTTCACAAAAAGGATGCTTTTTTCCAGTCAAATTAGCGACATATCTTTCTACAGTAAATCTTATGAATTGCAAGAGGGGGCAGGTGTTGCTTATAATAAATATTTTCATGTACTAAATTTATTTGCTTCCATTTTGAGTACTCAGTGTTTATACGGGTGAGGGGGGGGGGGTTAAGAAAAAGATACATACCTGCCATGAGAAGGTTTATTAAAGCGCAGGTTCATTTAAATTATCTAAATTGATACATCTTTTGACCCTAGAGGAATAACGATAGTTTTTAAGCTTTAAAATAGAGCTCATTTTGCTTTAAATGCGTTGCATCTCTAAGCATGTACTTAATTTTTTTCTAAATGGTAAAAGTGGGAACAGTTATGTCTAACACATGACTACTTTTTGACGGGTTTATTTCATGCATGGGGTGTATTTAATTTTATTTTCTAAATGGTAAAAATAGAAGCATTTTCACCGTAGAGCTACTGACTGTCGCAATGTATTTCTCGCCAATTTTACTTTTTGGTCTGCTGAAAAGGGGGAACTTATTTAAAATCTGGAGGGGCTTCTTTGGGCAATGGCAGATGCTTTCTAGACAAAATTATGCCTTCCAATTAATTTTGTTTTTCTTCTGTAGAAGGGGGTACCATTTTTTCTTCTATAAAAGGGGACGTCATTTTATGCTAAATTTTCTCTTCTTTTTAAGGACAATTTTGAGCAATGTTCCCCATCTGAAAAGAAGGCTAGAACCACTTTTAAAACCCCTGTGAGGGCGTCTGTTGTACAGTATGGCCGTTGGCCAAGACCTTCAGCTCAGTGTACCCTACCTATTCATGGCTATGGCATTTCTGGTCCGTGCACCCCACCTATTGAAGCGTTGCCGGGGCATTCAAGACCAATGTTCACTATACAAGGCAAGAATGAGCCTCCTTCAGCCCTCAACATGGAAGCTGCAAATCATATTGTAAGTTTTTAAATTTGTTTTCCGCTAATGATTTTTCTCCCAAGTCAATTTGAAGGACAGAGAATTGTACTGTTAGACTTCAAAATAATTCCAGATTCTAATTCGCGTAATAAAGGGTTCGATAAGAGATGCGGGACTTAACGGTCTCCATTTTATCATTTGTTCTGGAAAATCTTGAAAATAGCAGACTTGCATTAACGGATGTAAGGTAAAAGTAGATTGGTTTATACACATTGAAAAGAAGCTATTTTCAGGAGATGATCTGAAGAGTTAGACTACCAAGTAAAGACCCCGTTTTTTCAAAAGCAGATCAAGAGCATTAATTAGAAATTTTTGGTGGTTGTTTGAACGAGATGAAAACCTACTATGTCTCGTTTAGATTGTAAATATGTTACTAATGCATATGGGGGTGGCTATTAAATTGGAAATTTCAGAATATATAGTGGGGAACAGTGAATTAATAAAATGGTAAAATGTGTACACAGATGTTGCTACCACTAACCGTGTTTTTGAAGCACATGTTTTAAATGATATGAAAATAATAATCCAATTTTCAAAATAGGATTATTTAGACGCTTGGAAAAATAGGCTATTTTCTTTTATAGGTTGCATTGGCTCCATATGCGCTATCTCCCTCCCCAACTCAAGAAACAAGTCACGAAATGATCCGACTTGATCCACCAATGGAGTTTCCTGACAATCAGATCACTGAAATATCAGATATCGACAAACAAGAACTCGATCGATATGGTAAATTCTTACGTTATGGTGATGGTAGGGTTAATTTAGACGTTACAGCTTCTGATATTGACAATTTATTGAGTAATTATTTAGATGTAGATGCTGGCACAGTTGAACAAGGCATAGCAGTTAGTTCAGAGGGCAACTTACCTTGGCTAATTCCGAATACAATGCAAATTTTAGACAATTTTACCAAAGAGTTAAATGAGAACCCCCCCCCCACTGATTTAATGAATATAGTCCCTATTCAATCAAATTTAATTGAAAATGAAATGGCTTCGCTGAATTTTAGTACACGGACCAGTCCTATTGTTGAAAAAGTGGGGGAGGGGTGGTGATGATAAAATACAAGAGGGCAGGGTTTAGCTAATGATATACAAGAGGGTTTAGCTAATGATATACAATTCACGACACTACCAGAATTTCAACAAACAAATTCGATATTGAATACAATAGTCTCTTATACTGCAACTTTTGGGGATCCGTTTAATTCACTTATGGGGGGAAATTTTATAACCGAACCCATTTATATCGTTCATGAATATGTAGAAAAAATTCGTGCACTTTTAGACAACCAGATTCAGTTGTGGGAGAGGGGGGGAGGGAAAGTATCAAAGCCTCAATTGTTTTGAAAATATTTTATTTGAATGAGGGTCATAGTGAAGTGTACGACTATTATGTACACACCGAGATGGTGGTAGTCTATCCTCATTTGGAAAATTACGAGAAAATTTTTATGCAGTGGATTGACACTATTTTCACTCATCTCGAGAATTATCATGAGAATGGGAGTGGGTTTATGTTTTTATTTATTGAAAATTTAAGTGTAAATATATTTAAATTAAAAAAAAATTATTTTAAGAAGGGGGGGGCTGGTGGGACAGGGTCTATAGTTTTAAAATATAATCCCGATTTAGAAGGACGTCAGGGCGTTCAACAAATCTGTTTCGAAACAGGTCAAAAATTTTTCATGTACGCTTTCCCCATATCAGCTTTGGAACCTCTAGCACATGACGCTTCTAAGAAAATTTTGGAATACTGGGCCGTGCATGAGAAAGAGGGGTCTGATTTTCCCCCTGTATATTTCTCTTGTTTAGAGGGAAAATTTCTAGTAATATTCAGGTCGATTGATATTTTTGAACGGGCCAACACCTGTTTAAATATCGGTGATACTCTACTCCAATACGAAACAGAATTTCAAGAGGGTATTCGTTCTAATACAAAGGGTGCAATATTCCCAGTACGGGCCCCGTCAATTGAATCGGTGAAACACTGGGTTTGGTTGTTATATACACCGCCTAGTGAACCCAATGCAAATGGCCACTTCAATCCTATTAGGGACATTAGTGAAGTTCTGGGAGGGGTAAGGAATTTGGGGTGTGTTATTACTGTCCAACATGCCTGTATAGATTTAGTAGTTATTTAAAGCTACAAAATCATATGAAGCATTGTAGGCGTCACGGCTATTAATAGGTGGAAATGTTTTTGGGTGATAGGGCCATCTTGAGCTTTAAAAAGTTCTAGAATACGCTCCTGCAAAGCAACAAAATAAGTTTGGATTGTGAAGCTCAGCTAGTGGCTGTGAACTACCCACAATTTCCGAATCGAATCAAAGAACATCAAGCTATTACGGTTTCCTACGCCCACGCACAAGAGACAGCTCTAACACTATGCAATTGTTAGAAATAGTCGAAACATTGGACGAGAATGAGTGCATGATCAAGGCATTGACTATATTAATTTTCACTATAAATGGAGGTATTTCCCGTTTGAGAAATACTCACTACCCGATGATATTGTCAGCAGAGGATTGCCTGGGTATTAAAAATCAGACAAATTGCTGGGTTTGTAAGGGTGAATTTGAAGAGGGGAATAAGGGGAAAGGGACAAGGGGGAAAAGAGGGGAAAAGGGGAAAGTCAGGGAACATAATAACTTTTGGCAGGAAATATCTTCAGGGGGTAGTAATTTTCGAGGTGTAGCAAACCAATCTTGCAATGTGTAAGCCAGCAGTTTTTTATAACGGTTTTTAGTCACAATTCAAATTATGATTTGAAATTTATTTTACAGGCTTTGGCACTTATGCATAGGGAGGGAGGGGGAGCAGATAGTCCATGGGTAAATAACTCATTTACCTACAGTAGTATTTCCCAAATGTGCTGAGAAGCTAGTGCTTTTAAAGTTGAAATAGTAGGTTGTGAATAATGGGCATATGTGCTGGAATAAAATCCGGCTTTCAGATTCATATAGTTTCTTCCCCAAGGCTTTGAGTCAACTCATTCAGGTGTAGAAAAGTGACAATTTTGATAGTTTTCCTCGGCTTAAATAGCGTTTTCCAGACAGTGAAATGTATGATTTACTGACCTGTAAAGGCATACATGCGTATGACTATTACTGCTCTGGCGCACGGTTAAGTGAGGAGAAACTACCCCCAATTGAAGCATTCTATAATTCACTTACCAATAGTGGATGCACTGCCAAAGAATATGAATTTGCCAAAAGGGTATGGGATAAGAGTAATTGTAAAAACGGTTGGGATTATTGGAAAATATACTTGGCCAGTGACGTGTTAACTCTTTTAGATATTGTCTGTAAAAACACAAATCAAATTTATTCAGAGTTTGGGCTAGATATTGGCTATTATTTTTCCATTCCTCATCTGGGGATGGACTTAATTCTAAAAATTAGTATGGAGGAAATAGGGTTGATCACTGATTTGGATCAACACCTTTTGTAGTAAGATCGATGAGGGGTGGGTATGTTTTCCACGGGGATTACGTTCTAACAATGAATCCAACTAGACAAGACACCAGTGTAAAGTTTAATGCAGTTTTTCTTGACATGAACTCATTGTACCCCTCGGCAATGTCTCAGTACTGTTTACCATGTGGCAATTATAAATGGCTTGAGAATCCTTGTGACATCCCCCACATTCACACCGTCAAGGACAATGGCAAACAAGGAAGGTTCTTTGAAATTGACGGACACGTACAATTGGAACTTCACGGTACAGTAAATGATTTTGTATTTCCGTGCGTGAATAGACCTGTGACCAAGGAGTCATTGAGTCCATACAATCAGTCTTTTGTCGAGGATTAGGGCGTGCAATGGACCCCCTCCAAGCAGAGACTGATTGCAGATCTGGACCCAGAACAGAATATTGTTGTTCACCATGTGCTTTTGCAATTTATGTTGAACAATGGTTTCAGGGTCAGAAAAATACACAGGGTCCTGCAATTCAATTAGAAACCCTACGTGAAAGTGTTTATTGACACCTTTGTCAGTAAACGGTCACAGGCGAAAAGTAAAGTCGAAAAAGAAATGTACAAAGTTATTTTAAATTCAGCTTTTGGGAAAATGTGTGAAAGCGTGAGAAACAGATCATGTTGTGACGTCGTAACATGCCCCAAAGAATTTGCACGAATTTTTGCCGACCCTCAATTTTACAACATTCACGAGCATAGAGTCGAACATGGTTCTTCTACGCAGAAAAAAGAGAAATTTTGTACTGAATAAGAATATAGCAGGGGCAGTTCAGTACTGAAAATTTCCAAAAAACTCGTTTTGTCCTTCTTTTACAATGTTTGCAAGGTACAATAGCCAAGGGAGGGAGGATTCGAGTTTATTATGGGGACACAGATTCTCTGTTGTTAAAAGTTAAAACCGGGGATTTATTAAATGATTTGGAAAATGGGGTGCACATCAGCTCGCCGATGGACTACACTAACTAGAATGAATCCCTCTTTTCCGAGTTAGTGAAATGTCAGGCACCCAATCAACTATTAATGTTAAAATCAGAGACGGGGAGTGATTTAATATCCAAAGGGGCGTCACCCGGTCCTAAAGATTACTGTGTAGAAACACATGACAAGGCTTTACCCCTTTGCAGGCGTGCAAAGGGGTGCCTAAACACTTTGTAAAAAATAATCTCGACATGAGTTTCTACAGAAACTGTATAGATAGTTGTCTAGTGCCAAGAGCAAAATTGCAAGCAATTTGCTCTTTACAGTATAGAAACTATACTCTTAGAGTGGAAAAAAATGCCATGTCATGTGTATCCGACAAGGTCTATGTGCTCAAGAATGGTGTAAAAGTTCTCCCCCACGGCCACTATCGAATTTTAGATCGAGTTGAATGTGTAGACTATCGAAACCAACTCGGTCTGGATAGGTTAACTTAAATTCAAATAGTACCATCATTTAACTGCAGCAGCGGCTATTGTATACAGTTTTCCTGCCAGCCCCGGGGGTATTGGGGAGGGGGTCCCGCTCGCAGCCGGCCTTCGGCCCGCAGCCCCAGAGGGGTGGGGGATTTTCATCTTTTAAATGATGTAAATAGTCTAGAAATTTGTTCAACTGTGCTATTGCTATTGTTCTTGCTGTATTTTAAGTTTTTTGTCAATAAGTGCAAAATATTGCTGTATTTCAAATTGTCTTTGCCCATAAGTGAAAAATAGAGTGTTGTATTTTAAGTTTTTGGTAATAAACGAAAATCATTGCTATTCGTGCCGTATTTTAAGTTGTTTTTGTCAATTAAGGAAAAAACAAGTTTTTGCTGTTCTTGTTAACCTACTAGATAGAACTATGGGAAAATTATTATTTATTCATTAAACAAGTTTGGTCTACAGCTAGTTGTAGTCGTACTGTTGTCAACAGCAGTATATATCAATTTAAAATACCATTCAGGTCGTTTCTGCTTTGCCCGTCAATGTCTGGGAAACCGACACTTTTAGCTTAAATAATTAAAAATTATAATAAAATGTTTGTGGTAAAATCAAAGAAAATTTACTATTGCTGTAGTAATTGGCAGAAGTCCTAGGACCAAATAAAAGCTATTGTCACTACCACGTCTATGCCAATACATTTCATACGGGGACTTGATGTTTTCAATAGTATTGAACCAAACTCATGGCTGATTATTAATGATTTGGATGAATCAATTGAACAGTTCTCACAGGAAATGCTACAACTGTTCACCGTTCGCTCTCATCATGAACACATTTCCATATCCCTAGTTTTACGCAATCTGTTTCATCAGAGCAAATGTATGAGAACCCTTGCTTTGAATTGCACCATCTATATGATCTACCTAGTTGTTCGTGATTCTAGCTCGTTAATAACTCTAAATAAGCAAATATAACCAGGTGCTCCAAAATTGCTGCTGTCAGCGTACTGTCAGGCAACAAATAAGCCCTACGGGTACATTTTGATAGATCTTAATCAGAATACATCCGAGGATCAACGCGTAGTCACAGATATATTTGACAAAGAAATTACTGTATATCTTCCAGTGAACAGTAGAAAAATCTATTATTTGCCAACATGACATTGAAGAAACTACATGAAAATAGACATTTATTTTCCGTTCTAGGCACTTCAAAACCCCCACTCAGGAAGGCCATACTCAAACATGGCGTTGACAATGATTTCATTAATCTAATATCTTAACTTTGTTTAAATTTAACTGAGGGCAATGTAAACTTGCCAGAAGGTGTTAGACAACAGACAAAGCAACATCGTTCCAATGTACGTGCATTGGCTTGAAAAAACAAAGAAAAATTTTTTTTCAAGAAAACGTCTTCATCAGTCGGGCGGTAGTTTTTTTACACTTTTACCACTAATAATTGCAGGACTTGTAAACATTTTTCTCTAGATGGATAAACCCTGCAAATTGACCCCAATAGAACTTGTCCTCTAACCCTTGGAACACTTTGAAGACAATCTAAGCAAATTCATTAATGATGAAAATATTGCCGATGTTAAAAATCTAGTTTCAGTTCAAGATGAATTGCGTCGTGTGGACAAACATAGACCTTATCGTGAGGGACCCGTCGCCGTTGCCGTCACAGATCCTCCTAAACAAGAAACATCTCCTCAAGATTCTGCACCAGTGCAATCAAAGGAGAAGGAATCGAATTCCATAGTGACATCAATTGGAAACCTATTGGCAATGACCTATCGAGCACAGAGTAAAAGAGTATTAACATATCTCATGTTGGAAAGTGGTGGTGATGATTATCAAGTTCAAGTTGATAACACAAGGAAACGAATTATAATTGAGGGAAAAGTTATAATCTGCTTGATTTAATTTGTGATATGCTGACGAATCGTAAAGTACTTTTATCATTTGACAATAATCTATACACCTTTCTAAATGCATCAAACTTCCCCAAAAGTCTAATTGGCAATAAGCGAATTTTAAAGAAATTCAGAGAATATAGCAGAGGTATTAGTCCTCTCACAACGCCAACAACACCATTTAAACAAGAAGAAGAAGATTTTAATTCAATCTTGGAAAATACTAGCACTCCTAGCAGAAGCAATGATTTGATAACACCAATGACGACGGCTAGAAAAAAGCGAAAACATATCGATTCACCCTCCAGTGTGCAAAAGGGAAGTGGACATTACACTACGTGTTTGGCTTCAAAATGGATGAAGTTTTAAAACATGTCTATGAAAATATTGGTGAAGTGGGAAGTCTAAGTTCCCCCACAGCGTTTTCTAAAGTTTCCTCTGACATAGATGGCAGTACATTAAAAAATGTAAAAGAGTATCTAGAAAATGAACCGAGTTACACTCTGCAACGGAATCGCTGGTTTCGTGGCAAACAATATCGACAAACTAAAGCCTTTTTCTCTCTGCATATAACGCAAACTGATCTTTTAACCCTAGACGCGATTCAACGGCGTTACAATACACCCTACAATTATATTCTAGTGGCAATTAGTGTCTTTAATCGCTATGCATATTCCATTCCATTGCGATCAAAGAGAGGTGTTGAAGTTGCTCAGGCTTTAGAAAGTATTCTTGAACAGGATTGCTATAGAAAAATTCAATCGGATCGCGGTAGCGAATTTGTTAATCCTCATGTGCAAAAGGTTCTATTGAAATATAATACAAAGCTATATCATAGTCACAGTCCGATAAAGGCTGCATTGGCTGAACGATTGATAAGAACGATTCGTCTATTAATCATACAAATATATAACCGACGACCACATCGATCCCTGTTCAATGTTAGCCCTCAGGAAGTTCATTGCAGTGAAGATACATTTGACGCTTTTCTAAAGCAATGTTCCAGTGAAAAAAAATTGTGAAGAAGAAATTCAATGTTGGTGATACTGTTCGAATTAATAGAACCACCAATATTTTTGAAAAGGGGAATTATTTATGGAGCACTGAACTTTTTAAAGTGTCCAAAATCCTAGACACTGAACCCACGACATATCGGCTGCGAGACACCAAAGATGATGAGATCCTCGGTGGTTTTTATGAATATGAACTACAAAAAGTTAGAAACAGTAGTGAAATTTATCAAATTGAAATGATATTAAAGAGTCGTACTCACGGGGGCAAGAGACAGTTGCTTGTTCGCTGGCTGGTTAAAAAAAATTCTGATTTTGATTCTTGGGTTGCAGTTGAAGCATTCTGATTCTGATTTTGATTCTATGTGACATTCATGTCCAACGTTTCCGATCCTCTGTACAACCATTTGAATAGAACAAGTGATTTTTGGACGAAACTCTCCCCTGCCATCAAATTCAATGGTGCGTATGAAGTGGCTATTGTCGACTGAATTCTCAAAAAGGCAAATGACATCCTGAGAAAACTTTGAACTTTGACTTTATTCAACATAAACACACAAATAAAACACAACTCCAGGGACTAATCAATGAAAAAGATCCCAAAAGATCGCAAATATTAATTAAAAATTAGACTTTATAATTGGCTGCCACCCCCAGGTGATCAAGAACAAATTCAAGAATCAACTGGATGAATTATCCATATATTGAAGTACCCTACGAAGAACTCACCTGTATGAATGATTTATGTCGTTCTATCAATAAAAGAATTTCCGCTCGTAAAAAAGTAGCCTTTCATTTTAACTAATCAAAGGAGAAGGGCAAGATCTACTTTAGTTAACCAATTGCCGATGAAAAGGTTATTCTCAATGATAATCAAAAAGATGTTCTTAGCTTTAAGCGCAATATAATCAATGGTAAAAGTGCTGGAAACACTAATTTCATTTTTGCTGTCTACCCACATGCCTTCTCCACGGACACTTGCATATTTCTCCACGCTTCATTTGTTGAAACATCCAGTGGTGGCAATAGCAATGCCCCCTCCTACGAGTTCTTGAACGAAAAACCAATCAAGAACATATTCACCATTACAATATAAAGCATCTTCAATATATCCCCGTAAACACTTCCTATTTGGAACTCTGTCAGTTAGCACTAAGAACTGAATTAGGTGATCCCCTAGCAATATCGAAAGGTTTGGCTGTGATTACATGCCATTTTCAACCCATTCAGCAACAAGATGTCTAATAGAAAAGTGCTATTCATTTGTACTGATATTGACTGCTATGTTAATACTCTTGGGCCAAGACAACTGGGCAATGGAATGGACTATTACAAAGGTCGCTCATCAATGTCTGGCTATGGTCTTGGCAGTTGTTTTGCTAAGCTGTTTCGCTCTGCACTACCTCTGGCTAGAAAATATATTGTACTGGCTGCGACAGATTTTGCATCCTCTGCACTATACGATTGCGTCTCTGGCAAGGATTTAAAAAAAAGTGCTACGGAGAATCTTAGGTCCAGTGCGTGAACCCTTGGTGAACAATTGAAATCTCATCAAAATGGAAAAGGTTTAAAGAGGTCGAGAAACAGTGCATCACTCATCAGTCTCTACTCAGGTCAGAAACGAAAGACATCAGCCTTGTCAAAGAAAAGAAGGAAAAAGACGACACATAGAGTAAACAGTAGAAGAAGAAGCCCCAGGAAGAAAATTGTTAGATCGAAACTGGATTTCTTTTCATAGATGGCATATCTACCGCATAAGCATTCCCAACCTTCAATCACTTCATTCAATGCAGAAAATGTTGATGTGAGTGTAAAACATGGATACTATGAACAATTTTATCCACAACAACCCCTCTCCGATAATATCCACTTTCAAATTTATTCCAATGAAGACTACTTTATGGACATGGCTTCGACATTTATAGATTTAGGAATGAAAGTCCGGAAATCCGATAATACATTGCCAATTCTTGCCGATGGAATATCCTATGAAAATTGTATATTACATAATTTATTTCGTCAAATCAGTGTCTACATAAATGGCACACTGGTGAGCACAAGCAACAATCTCTCAAATTATACAACCTATATGCAATTCATGTCGATGACACCTAAGTCATACAAGGAATTGAGAGGCACCTCCAATGGATATGAATATATTACTAATACTGATAGTACAGATGCACTTAAACGTGCTACAACTAGTGAATTACATCTAGTTGGAAAAATATATCATGAAATATTTAATATACCCCAATGAATACCACCAAATATTAAAGTGGATACGAAATCAAAGCTTGCTCCATCCAATTTCATTTTACGAAAGGAACTTCCTGCCAATCCTGATGTAACTCTCTCCCTCACCTCGACAATACTAAATGTACGAAATCAGCAGGTAATGAGTTCTATTGCTTTGGTAGTGGAAAAACTGAGAGCCAGTGGAAATAATATTAAACTACTTCTTCCTCACACAATCATCAATCAACGTCATATTGCCACAGACTCACGCACCTTCACCGACTCAACCTTTATCAATGGCGAAATTCCGTCAAGATTAGCATTGGCATTTGCAAAAAGCGCTATTGCAATAGGATCGTGGACTGGATGCCCAATTAAATTTGAAATGTTTGGGCTTTCATCTCTTGTCTGCCAGGTAAATGGAATCCCACTCTAGAATCTATCTTTTGATAAATCCTATAGGACATTGTATGAGTTGACCATGCAAACGCTAGATCATGATTCACAACTATTTGAAAATGATATAACCGAAGAAATGTTCGCTAAGGCACATGGTGTCATTGTACTAGACCTGTCTGGCACCCAGGATATGAGTATAGTACGAACGGGGAGTGTGCGTTTGGAGTGTACATTTGCCAATCCATTAGCTGAGAGTATTACACTAATCTCGCTAAATCAATTTAAAACCTATTGGGAAATCACTCCCGAAGGCAGTGTTCTACCAGACCTTGCACCAAGAACACCAGTCAAATCATCAAGGTATTTAATATGGACCCCTACATGTCCAAATACAGATCCTATTGTCTGCCCTCGGACTTTCTTGGAAAAATTCAAAGTGTCAACAATACCCTAATCGGAGGCAACGCTGTAGCGTTGCCTATAGTAAAGGCCATACGGCTCCAATGTTTTATTATTTTTTTCCCCAGAGGCACTTCATATGGAAGGGGTCGCCGTAGAAGCTTCTAAGGGGGCTTTTTCGATTGGAAAGCAAGAGTTCTAGTGCCCTTTTTAATAGTCGAAAATGATTGGAGGGCAACTAGCCCCCCCCCCACGCCCATCGTTCCCCCAAACACATCCAATCAAAATTTTGAGATGGCCATTTTGTTCAGCGTAGTTGATTTCCAGATAGAAAATATATTTTTGAGGAGGATACTCCCCCACAACCCTCAGGGCAAAGGTTTTAAGTTATACCCTGGGGGCATATAAGGTTTTTTATAGAAGGCTTGGTCGTAGAAACTTCAAAACAGATCATTAGATTGGAAATTAAAGAGATAGTGCCCTTTTTAATAGTCAAAAATAATTGGAGGGAAACTAGCCCCCCCACGCCCATCATTTCCCCAAAGACAACCCAATCAAAATTTTGAGATAGCCATTTTGTTCAGCGTAGTTGATTTCCAAAGAGAAAATATATTTTTGAGGAGGATACTCCCCCACAACCCTCAGGGCAAGGGTTTTAAGTTATGCCCTGGGGGCATATAAGGTTTTTATAGAAGTCGTTGTCGTAAAAACTTCAAAACAAGCTCTTTCGATTGGAAACTAAAGAGCTAGTGCCCTTTTTAATAGTCGAAAGTGACTGGAGTGTAACTAACAACCCCTTCCCCTCCCCACGCCCATCATTTCCTAAACACATCCAACCAAAATTTTTAGATAGCCATTTTGTTCACCATAGTTGATTTCCAGATAAAAAATATATTTCTGAGGAGGAAACTCCCCACAACCCTCGGGGCAAGGGTTTTAAGTTATGCCCTGGGGGCATATACTGTTTTTATAGAAGGCGTTGTCGTAGAAACTTCAAAACAGGCTCATTCGATTGGAAATTAAAGAGATAGTGCCCTTTTTAATAGTCAAAAATGATTGGAGGGCAACTAGCCCCACACGCCCATCATTCCCCCAAAAACATTCCAATCAAAATTTTGAGATAGCCATTTTGTTCAGCGTAGTTGATTTCCGCATAGAAAATATATTTTTGAGGAGGACACTCCCCCACAACCCTCAGGGCAAGGGTTTGAAGTTATGCCCTGGGGGCATATAAGGTTTTTATAGATGGTTCAAATCCCCTATGCTTTCTAAAAGCCAGAATATAAATTTTACTTTACTGAAAAAAAAATTCAAATGAGTTTACTGAAAAAAAAATGTGCATTGTCAATTTAGTCTACATATGCTGATATTTATTCCCTAAAATCTTAATTAATGAAAGAATTGTTTTCATTTAAGCGCCAATGACACAGTAGGTTTTAGGCTTCTGCAGTGAGGCGATACCCAAACTCTTGTTTGTAGTTATTTTTATTCAACTCAAACTTGATTTGCATATTCAATTTAAGTTTCACTCGTTTGAAGATTTATTTATTCATTTACATTAATATATATTGTATGTTTGTTCGCATTGATTGTTATTTAATTTCTGTTCGTTTTAAGTTTCATTTATACTTTAATAGCAAAATATTTGTTTTCGTTTTAAGCTTGATTTTCATATTCAATCTAAGCATTACTCGCTGTAAGATCTATTTATTCATTTATATTATTACTTGTTGTATGTTTTTTGCTATGATTGTTTATTTATTTCTGTTCGTTTTGGGTTTCATTTATTCTTTAATAGTAATTTCTGGTCGTTTTGAGTTTGAATTTTAACAGGTATTTGTATCTCCTGAGCTTAAGTTTAAAATGGCCTTTACTTTTCTTTGAAAAACTTATTTTTCAGAAAGTTTTTTTTTTAATTAATCATTGTTAATAGCAGTCCGTCGACTGTGAATACTGGTCATTGGTTGTGCATATTTCAAACAATGAAAACGATTGAATTTTTTTATCCTCAGGGCCTACCCATACATTCTACACTCCACACATCAGCAACTATTTTGAGAGCAGTGGGAAAACTATTATTCAAAATCGGAACAGAGTACAGGATCTGACGACTAAAGGCTGTGGTTTCCATGTGCTACTCTTTTTCGTGTTCAAATGTCGCGGCTATACTTACAAGCAGTTTCTCAATGTTTATCCAGACAATCCACTACTGAACGACTTTATGGTGGAAAATATCCTCTCAGACCTGTATAATATTGATTTTAGTGCCCTACAAGTAAAGTGCTTAAAAAATGTATGCGAACTTGTTTATTAATAAAGAAAAATGTATACAACAATGTCTTTATGCTTCATTTTAGATTTCTTCTCCGGTGCATAGGCAACTGTCGAGAACCACTAATGCTGGTAGATCATTTGAATTCAATGTATGTTGAGCTTGATTGGCTGCACAGTCTGGGTCACATTTTCTACAGTACAATGTAACTTCACTCTTGTCGTATTTCTTTGTATAGTCAATGATACTATTTGCATTCATATTGTGAAATTCACGTGTTTCAATCTGTCTATTTGAAGCAATATCACATACAGTGTTTTCACGTGTTGAATCACATTCGGTAACTGCCAAATAAAAATCACTAGGTTTATAGTCATAATAGGCAGTGTCGTCACAACGATGACGTAGAAACCAAATTGTCTTGTTACCTCAACAATTTAATCGTAGACCTGATTCTTCCTCCCAAAATAATTTAAATCCATGACGATACCTATCTCGTAGAAATAAACTGAAATCAAGTTTTTGGTTCTTTCCAATCATACCGGGATAAGTATTCTCCCACTGATCACATTTGTCATAGTGGCAACTGGAGCATAGATTTCCTCTAGGGTGAGAGTCACAAATCTCTTCAGGATATGAAGTACACCCTTTAATTTCTACTGCTTATCCTCTATGTAGTTTACACGGATTGTATAATTTGCACTTTTCATTATAGTCATTAATAATTGTACAATTCTCACATGATGACCAGCTGTCAAGAATGTACATGCATAGTGTGGCATGCATGGAACATTTTTATGGTTTCCGATGTTAACTCTCTCACAGCTAAAAAGAAACTGATCTACATTCGATAAATTTCGAGGGGGATGGGAAGATGAGGAACTCTGTGTCGTTACATAACCTCTTTTGAAGGGAGAGCCATTAACATAGAATCTATGGCTATATTTTCAAAAGTATATTTACGATGTTATTCTGCTTTGTTTCAATTAATATATCAATAAATTGAATAAAAGCATTTGAGTCACGTCGAAAAGGTTCATACAATAGTCCAATGGGGGAGAATCAGTTTTCATTATATTGTCAAATGTTCCCTGTGAGAATATCTTCCGTTGAAGGGATAACTCGAGAAAATCGTCATCCAGAATCAAATGATTTTCCATAATCACAAGATTCGACCTAATTCTCTCTTTCTCAAATTTATTCATTTTTCAATCCTATCACTCTCACTGCTGACTCTAGACTAACCACGATTCGTTCTACTTTAAGAATATTCGATAACCTAACAAAAAGATAGGTGACATTTTCAATTTCGAAACAATTTTATTGAGCGTGTATAATTACAACAATAATATATATTACACATGTACAATTAGTGATATAACTTATTGTCCTCTATATGCTTCACCAGTGCATTTAAAGCACTTTGAAGTCTATTCACATGTGCTATATCAAATTTTGCAGCGAAGCATAATTGATCCTACATTTAAATTTGCTCAAAGATAACACATATCTTGCATATACTTCATCCCATTCAAGACAAAGCCGTGATCCTCTTGTGATTTCTACCGCATTATTTGGTGCTCTTGTATCATTGCTACCAACTCCACTATCAACTTCTAATAGTGTAAACATTCCACTTATTATTGTAAATATATCTTAATGAATAAAGTCAAACTGTTCTCACACTTTGAATTCTATTCTTATGCTAATAATAACTTTAGCAAAAATCCTTCCTTATATTCACTATGATCTTGTCCCTTTCGTATTTCCGACCCCTCTGATTGGCCTCAAAGATAACACATATCTTGCATATACTTCATCCCATTCAAGACAAAGCCGTGATCCTCTTGTGATTTCTACCGCATTATTTGGTGCTCTTGTATCATTGCTACCAACTCCACTATCAACTTCTAATAGTGTAAACATTCCACTTATTATTGTAAATATATCTTAATGAATAAAGTCAAACTGTTCTCACACTTTGAATTCTATTCTTATGCTAATAACAACTTTAGCAAAAATCCTTCCTTATATTCACTATGATCTTGTCCCTTTCGTATTTCCGACCCCTCTGATTGGCCTAGAAAGAGACACGTGATCTTGTTCCCGTTAGACACTCTTATCTGGCAATGATGTAAACTTCTGTTCGGAGTAATAGAAACAACATACAAGTTGACCAACAAACATAAATATGAAACAACATCAAATCATATAACCATCAAACAATATAACTATCAAACCATATCAAACAGAACCATCAACAAACAGAACCATCAAACCATATAACCATCAACAAACAGAACCATGAAACCATCAAACAAGTTGACCAACAAACAGAACAGAAACAATATCAAATCATATAACCATCAAATCATATAACCATCAAAAAACAGAACCATGAAACAACACTCATAACCATCAAACCATATAACCATCAAACCATATAACCATCAACAAACAGAACCATGAACCAACACTCAAAACCATCAATCCATATAACCATCAAACAGGTCTAGAAAGAGGTGTGGTCTTGTTCGGCCAGGGATTCTAGGCATCCGATTGGTCTAGAAATAACACTTTTACCAAAGGACATTAAATCTCGTCCCAAGTTTTTAGCAAGGACACTAAATCTCTTCCAGGCTTTTACCAAGGACATTAAATCTCTTCTCGTATTGGATAATAGGTTCCTACTACTGACATGCCCAATATCCCTAAAGACATAGTTGCTGGACCGTTCTACTATACTGAACAAAATAGTTGTCTCAAAATTTTGACTAGATATGTTTGGAAAATAAATCGGCTTGAGAGGCGGGCTGATTGTCTTCTAATCTCTTTGTAGTCTTAGAAAGGACCCTAAAACTTTTAATTTTGAATCGAATTAGCTTCTTTAAATGTTTCAATGATATTTCTAGCTATTATAGAGTGGTACTGCCTATGATATTGCTTATATGCCTTTTTGGAAACCTGCATGTATACTGTTGTTTCGTTTAATTGGAACACCCCCTAAACACTTCCTAGAAGTTTCACCTTAATACTCTTGGTGTCATTAGTTACAGTAACCATAGTTGTAGTGCTAAAAGTATACACATAGTACCTTCTAGCTAGTTCAAAATCCCCCACAACTTAGTCTTAAAGATCTAACTTAATAATATAAGATGTTCTTGAAATATTACTTTGTTAAGTTTTTGAAAGTCCACATGCTCATAGTTTGTTTTGATTTAGTTCAAAATCCGCCTAAATATTTCTTATATTTGTTTACTGAAGACGTTGTTATATTCTCTTTGGACTATTGGCTACAAAATGGCTTTCTCACATTCGATCGAATGTGATTGGGGAAAAAGCAATATCAAGGGGGGGGCTCTTTTTCCATCAAGCTTGACTCTTAAAATGGAACAAGAATTATGCATTTCAAATCAAATGAGCCTCCTTTAAAGTTCACAAGACCAACTCTTCCTAAAAACCTTACATACCCCCGGGGTATAACTTAAAACCTTTACCCCTATACTCTGGGGGGTTGTGTCATCCCCAAAGACCATGTTAGAAGATCTTTGGACTATTTTTTAACAAATGGCTATCTTAAAACTTCTATCGGATGTATTTGAGGAAAATATGACGTGGTGTTGGGAAATAGCTGCCCTCCGATAAATTTGACTCTTCAAAATGGCTCTTCAACTTCCAATTTCCATTCCAATGAGCCGCCTCAGAAGTTTATACGACCACTGTTTCCATTAAAACCTTAAATACCGTCGGGGCAAACCTTACAACCCTTGCCCTGAGGCCTGTGAGTGGGTTCTCATCATCAAAGACATAATTTCTGGACTTTTAAACTACTTCAAACAAAATAACTATCTCTAAATTTTGACTGGAAGTGTTTGGGGAAATGATGGGACGTAGGAGGGGGTATGGTTGCCCTCCAATTGCTTTTGACTATTAAAGAAGGCATTAGCCCTCTCAATTACCAACCAACTGAACCTACGACACATCTGATAGAAATTAAAATTTCTATCACATGCGTTTTGGGAAGATGCAACGTGTGTGTGTGGGGGGGGGGGGTATTTGCCTTCTGATCACTTTGAATTTTAAAAATACTATAATTAACACCATAACTTAAAAGGTACTATAACTGGTTGCCCTCCTTGATCTCTTTTTGAAGTTCCTATGACATTTCTTTCTGTAAGAAGTACCCTGGTCTAAAAAACAATACAATATATTGGACCCACACTGCTCTTTACTTAGGCAGCGCTATCACGCTGATTATGATATTTTGTCTTGAGATTTCAATTATACAATACTGGAAGTGCAGATTAGACCAGGTAAGCCCCCCCCATAAAATTCAGCCTATGGGCGCCCATGATTTCTTTGTTCTCGCTGTGACATATCTTGTAATTACATCTTTTTCAATCTTCATTTTCATTTTTGATTGGTTTCGATCCTCGTTGTCGTATGTCTTGCAACCGTATTTTTTTGTTGTTCACAGTTGTGTTTACTCATTGTAACTGTTGTACTCACAAGTATTATAACCACATATTTCTTTTACTCCATTTTCGCTTATCATTACCTCAGTTATTTTTATAATGTACTTCACCCTAGGTGCTCAGAGTATTCTGGTCATATTTTCATGTTCTAGGATGTTTATTTTTACCCGTGAATTCAAGTTTCTCAGGTCGTCAGTAGTATGGTCTTAATTACTCCCAATAAATCCCTATACCGGTGTACTATTGGAGTTGCTAAGCCTTCGTTATCCCCTCAATGACTCCCAATAGAGCCCTATCTCAATCAAATTGGAGCTGCTAGCCCCATATATCCAGCTCTACTTCCACGACAGCCATAACGTTTTCTGGAAACATTACATGCCAAGTCTATTTCCTTGGTGTTACATACATTTAAATGCCAAATATTTAACCAAAGTCACAGACGGCATTATTGGTAACTACAGTTATAGATGAAAACATGTTTTCTTTACCAACGCCACATTTTTTAGCTTATAAGCAGTTTTTCCATTGATTTTATGGAATTTATTTCTAGTGTAGGAGTGTAGGAGTGGACCCATGATTTCGTATGTTAAAAGTATGACACCTTAGTCGACTGAGCAAACAAGTATTGATGATATTACATTCTTAGAAATACATTCTAGGCAATCAATGTATTGGTTTTGGGACGCCATCCAACTAGTGTTAAGCGTCACCATATCGTAACAAGTTAATTGCGCGATTGATTTCTCAATCGGAGTTGGATATAGGGTAAATACTGTCAGTGATTTCTTTCCGGGCGCCTTTTGGGTATCATTCCGAGAATATACATACCGTGTATGCATACCGTGTACCGTACATCATGTAATATGCATCATTACGAGAATATGCATAACGTGGAACGCCATGCTAAGTGAATCTAAATGAACCTAATTTAAATGAAGTTATTTTAAAAAAAATTAGGTTGGCTGCAGGTACTCGGGTGTAGGTAGACTGTCTTTGTGTGATTTCATGTCTGACTCTATGTTTGTAGGTATTTTTGCTTCTCTTTCAGTGCCTGTGTGTCTGAGCGGATGTTTGCTTGTCTTTATGTCTGTCTTTGTGTTATTTTGTGTCTGATTCTGTGTCTCTGTGTCTGTTGTGTCTGAGCGGATGTTTGCTTGTCTTTATGTCTGTCTTTGCGTGATTTTGTGTCTGGCTCTGTGTGTTTGTAGGCATTTTTTGCCTCTCTCTCTCTCTGTGCCTGTGTGTCTGAGTGGAGTGTGATTTTGTGTCTGACTCTGTTTGTTTTTAAGTATTTTTACCTCTCTCTTTCTGTGCCTGTGTCTAAGCGGAAGTTTCCTTCTCTCTATGTCTGTCTTTGTATGATTTTGTGTCTGACTCTGTGTGCTTGTAGGTATTTTTTTCCTCTCTCTCTCTCTCTATGCCTGTTTGTCTGAGCGGATAATTGCTAGTCTCTATGTCGGTCGTTGTGTGATTTTGTGTCTGACACTGTGTGTTTGAATGTATTTTGCCCCTCTCTCTCTCTATGCATGTGTCTTAGCGGATGTTTGTTTGTCTCTATGTCGGTCTTTTTTGTGATATTGTGCCTGACTTTGTGCGTTTGTAGGTATTTTTGCCTCTCTCTTTCTGTACCTTTGTGCCTGAGCGGATGTTTGCTTCTCTCTGTCTGTCTTTGCGTGATTTTGTGCATGACTCCGTGTGCTTGTAGGTATTTCTTCCTCTCTCTCTCTCTCTCTCTCTCTCCCGCTCTCTCTCTCTTTCTCTCTCTCTCTCTCTCTCTCATCTCTCTCTCTCTCTCTCTCTCTCTCTCTCTCTCTCTCTCTCTCTCTCTCTCTCTCTCTCTCTCTCTCTCTCTCTCTCTCTATGCCTGTGTGTCTGAACAGATATTGGCTTATCTCTGTCTCTCTTTGAATAGTTTTGTGTCTGACTCTGTATGTTTGCAGATATTTGCCTCTCTGTCTCTCTCTCTGTCTCTCTCTCTCTCTCTCTCTCTCTCTCTCTCTCTCTCTCTCTCTCTCTCTCTCTCTCTCTCTCTCTCTCTCTCTCTCTCTCTCTCTCCTCTCTCTCTCTCTCTGTATCTGTGTCTGTGTGTCTGAGCAGATATTTGCTTGTCTCTGTGTCTGTCTTTGTGTGACTTTGTGTCTGACACTGTGCGTTTGTATGTATTTTTGCCTCTCTCTCCTATGTATGCGTATCTGAGTGGATGTTTACTTGTCCCTATTGTGGTAAAGTGGTTTTAAGGTTATATAGTGAAGTTGGAGCCGATGCCTTATTACTCCTTTTATAGGGGAGATACTTGCGGTCCTAAGGTAAATAAACTTTCGTAGCGTGCCTTAGGCTGTGACCTGAATAATTGGGCGTACCCACTGGGATTATTCGAGGGATTAAGATAAGATTGTAGAGAGGTTGGCTATAACATAATATTTTTATTTATCCAGCACACAACGATACAGGGTCTGATAATATATAAGCCACTGTGACTGGTTGTCCCAGGGAATCAACAATTATACGAATACTATGGTAAGATATAATTTAATAAGACAATTGAACACTTATGATATTTGACATATAATCCATGGTATTTCTAATATAAACGGACCAGAGTTCAGTTCGACATAAAATTAATATCAGCCTCCCCGTTCCATGTATCTTTTACACATAGCATCAACCACATCTTATCGGGTCCACTGACGCACATAGCTAGGAAGTGGTGATTTCTTAATTTCCTATTAAGTATATACATACCAGGATGTGATATTTCGAAACTTTGCATTTGCGGCTTAATGTTTTTACTAAAATCCAATCTTAACTGAACTACGCAGCATCACCACTCTACGTCGGTCTTTTGTATGATTTTGTGTCTGACTTTGTGAGTTTTTAGGTATTTTTGCCTCTCTCCTTCTGTGCTTACGTGTCTGAACGGCTGTTTGCTTCCCTTTATGTTTGTCTTTGCGTAGTTTTGCGTCTGACTCTGTGTGCTTGTATGTTTTTTCCTCTGTCTCTCTATGCCTGTTTGTATGAGCGTATGTTTGCTTGTCTCCATGTCTCTTTGTATGAATTTGTGATTAACTCTATGCGTTTGTAGATGTTAACGTTTGTAGATATTTCACAACGTTTGTAGAGTTTGTAGGTATTAGGGCACTTGGAGGGTAGGGCATGGATGACTAATGGCTACCGTATCATTGCCTAAAATGTGTAAGACTTTTTGTAAGAAGAATTTGTAGTAGCTCCGATACTAAACATATTTTATAATAGCTGCACTCTTCACTTGGTACTTGTGTATTATAGCAACCACAACCAAGAAGTGAAGGTAGGTTTATCCTAATTGTTTTTCTATACTTGAATCAACTGACCTGTGAAGGATGAATATATGCTAATCATATTCTGACATATCTATAATATTGTGTGGGAATCAGCATTCCCTCAGAATTACCCTTAGTTGGTAAGCGATTAGTTTCATCCCTTTACTGGTCTCATTCAATCCATATAAAAAAAGTTTCATATTATTTTCATTTGGATTTATAACCCCATCACTACTTGATTTCTAAGGATTGTTCTGGATTTCTAAGGATTGTTCTTTAAGTGATTAAATTTTAAACCTTTTGGACTGATCATATTCTGACAGGTTTAGATTTATCTTGATATTCATGTCCAGGTATGAATTATGCAAATGAGATACCTTTTGCTACCTGTATTTATGTAGGTCAATGACCCAAACTATGGTCATAGCTCTGTATAGTATAGCATTTGGTCGGAATATATTATGTTCTGGTCAGTTTATGTGGTGTATGTTTAGTAGTAATTATGGCCTTACTACTTGCATCGTTAAAGTTCTTGATGAAAAGTTAACTACACTTGGCCCAAGAATTGACGAAGCTATTACTGCATTATTTGTCGATAATTTTGAAAACTTTTTTAGCCATCTTTCTCTGGAAAGGCTAGTCATGATTGAAGTTATTTTTTTGCTGTTTGTTGAATATTGTTATTTATCAACTAAACCAGACTGAACGTTGAAAAAACCTTAAATCTCAGTATTTTAGTGACTGCAAAATGTAAACAAAAGATTATAAAAATAGCAATATTCCATTCTATTCAGAATACCTAAACATCGATAAATTTGGGTTCTAATTTTGTAATATTTCTTCAAATATGTACAAAGCACATTCAAATCATCGTATAAGGACTTTAACGGTTCGTGAATTCTACGTATTGTGGTTTATTTTTGGACTGCAACAGGATATTCATCCTCGTTGGTTTGGTGATTTATTGTCCATTAGGTCTACTGTTCATTCTCACGATACAAGGGGTAGTGAGCGTTGACTTCTATGTATTGAGAGGTATTTCTTCCAGTTCATGTTTTTCAGTTTTTATAGAGGTACACGGAAATGGAATAGGTTTAACTAGTGATTTTAAGATTATTGGAGACCCAAATATATTTAGAAAATATATATTCAGAAGGAACCAAATATATTCATAAGGAACTGCTTTTTGCTGAATATGAGTTTTGATTAATTTGTTTATTTAGTGTGGGGGTTTTGTTGATATGATGTTCCCGGATGAAAAGTATAATATATGATGGGTCTAGGAGATTTCCCTCCAAAACAATCCCCCCCTGAGATATCCCCCACGGAAATTTAATCCCGTAGGAGATTCCCCCCGGAATACCCCCCCCCCGAAAATTTTCCCTGTAGGAGATCCCCCTGGAAATTCCCCCCGTAGGATATTCCAGATCCCCCTTAGAATATTCCCCCCCTGGAAATTTCCTTCCGCAGGAGATTCCAACCCTCCACAAGGTCCATGAGACCTTGACACTGAAATTGAAATCTCTTAATTTAATCTCTTAATCTTCTTAATTAAATCCCACAATTAATATGTCATAACAGTTAATCACCCTGGATTATGCCATTCGAAAGCTATTTAGGCTCCCGAGCTGTGCCATAACAGGGTTAGTTCATTTTTTTCGTGTCACATCAGAAGTACGTAAAGTTTAGTAAAATAATGGAATGTTTCAAATCAACGCATAGAGTGGACAAGATTGCCTTCGAAAGTTTCGTTTACACGAAACAGAAATACTTAGCGGCTGGAGTGGTCAGTTTCGAATGCGATTTGAGACGACAGACGAAGGAAAGGCAAGGCGAGTGTAAGGCAAAGATCAAGGTGAAGGATGGTGCTTTGGTTGGGCGTTTGAACGAACACTCACATGCTCCCAACCAGTCTAACTTTCAAGAACAGGAATTCCGCCACCAGATGAAGAAGTAAGCAACCGAGACGCTTGAAACCCCGCAGCAGATTCTAACCCAGTCTTTGGTCAACATATCTGAATGTAAGCGTCTTATGATTTCTTCCAACTATTTCTGCAACATGCTCAGAGCTTTGGACAGGTACACGCTCGAGCATGTTTCACTTCTTTTCAATCTTTCTTCTGGAGACAATCCAAAATCTGGTTCTTCCTGATTCTGATCTAGGCTAAGTAACGACAGTTCTAATGCCAAATGTAGTGCTCTTCTTCAAAACCTTGGCCTTCAGACGAGGTATAGAGACGATGATGAATTTGCAGTCTCCGTTCAAATGCTAGCTGCTCTTGCATTCGTGCCCATTTCGGAAGTACATTCTGCATTCACGGCTGTCGTAGCCAAACTTACTGACAATGTATTTGGGCCGATCATCACCTACTTTGAAGATAACTACATCGGTAGAATGCGTGGAAGTAGGAGAGTACTTTGCAAATTTCCGCCCCGTGTCTGGAATATGTTCGATAGAGCGAAAGATGAACTCCTCAGGACAAACAACAATCTTGAGGGTTATCATAGAAGATTGCAGTCTTCAGTTTCGGCTCATCACCCTAGACTTTGGAAATTCATGGACATACTCAAACGTGAACAAGCACTTAACAGGGCGGTTGTGATTCAAGCAAATGCGGGACAATCCAGTGAACCAATTAAGAAAAAGTATGTGGGTTAAATGCCAGAATTCTACGACAGATGGAAAACTACGGGAACGTCGAGACGCCGGAGTACCTGAGGCATATTGCAAGAAATATTAGTTTTAAAGTGTAGCGTTTTAACCGTGTATGTATTACCGTGTATAACTAACTATTTACTTGGCAATTAAAAAGTGTACTCCACTCGCTCTTATATTTTAGGCCGCCGAGAAAGAGAAGAATTTTGGAACAATTTCGACGCATGGGCAACATCCGATGCAAATAAGTCTGAGGCAAGGGTATTCTCCGGTGGCGATTATTTCCGAGAGGGGGGGGAATTTTCAGCGGGGGAAAATGACGGGGGAACATCTCCTAGGGGGGGGAAATCTCCGGGGGGAGGGGGAATTTTCTCGGGGGGATATCACCGGAACCCATATATGATATTCTTTTATATCTATTGTTTAGTGCGGTGTATTAGTGGTGTCGGTGGCCAAGTGTTCTATTTGTTTTCTTTACCACCCCCACGGACAAGCTTTGCTTTTTAGGGGAAGTAGCAATAACTTTTTGCTTATATGTTTCGTCAATAAATCCTTCTCTCTCTCAAAGATAACACATTCAGATTGGCGTATACAGTATATGGCGTCATATAATAGTTCGTCAAAAGTCAACGATAGCAGATTCAGACTAGTGTATAAGGGTGTATATAGGCTAGAGTTTGATGATGCTAAGCTTTTCTCGAACACATTTATACAGTTTGTGTATTAATATAGTAAGTTCAAGCTTGGTTCAGCTCTTCCAGTTTGGGCCAGTTCGAACTGTAAGACACTTGTCACATGGTCTTAAAGTGTCAGTTAAAAGGCATAGGTACCTTAAACGAGTTGGAACTGGCACTAGCGTCGGAAAAACCTTAACGCCATCTAGCGGTCGACGAAGCTTGCATTGTTTTTTCACTGTAGTAATAAGAATAAATAATTTAACTAGTGTAATTGGTAAAATTAATACAGTAGTAAGCACCTGATTCCAGTTCCTGATAGTAAAACAATTACAATACTTAAAAAAATGACAAGTACCGACAAATGGTAGATGGCGTTGATGTTTTTGTTGGTTTTGTTGCCGGAATTAGCGCCAGTTTCCACTCTTATAAGTTATCCATACTCTTGGGTGTCTCCTATAAAAATATATTCACAGAACTCTCTCTAAAGAAACGTAATTCATTCACATTTATACCAAATTGTACGTGACCTTTAAAACTTTTGTGGTTTGAACGTAATGGTTTTATAAGAGCCAAGAGGGGTACTGAGTCCTGGTGTAACTGGTTATTTGATTTGACCCTGTAAGCTCAGCCAGAGTCGACCCAGCTCTAAATGGGTACCAGGAGAAATCTGGAAAGATATTCTATTTTTTTCTCTGTTTTTCTTTATTATTAACTATTTCTTGCTACTATTTTCTCTTAGTATTTATTATTTAAATTCTGGAAAGATATTCCATTTTTTCTCTAATTTCTTTATGATTAACTATTTCTTACTACCATTTTCTCTTAGTATTCATTATTTTAATTCTGGAAAGATATTCTAGTTTTTCTCTGTTTTTCTTTATTATTTACTATTTCTTACTACTATTTTCTCTTAGTGTTTATTATTTCAATTCTGGAAAGATATTCTATTTTTTTCTCTGTTTTTCTTTATTATTAACTATTTCTTGCTACTATTTTCTCTTAGTATTTATTATTTCAATTCTGGAAAGATATTCCATTTTTTCTCTGATTTCTTTATTATTAACTATTTCTTGCTACTATTTTCTCTTAGTATTCATTATTTTAATTCTGGAAAGATATTCTAGTTTTTCTCTGTTTTTCTTTATTAAAAACTATTTCTTACTACTATTAATCTCTTAGTATTTATTATTCCAATTCTGGAAAGATATTCTATTTTTTCTCTGCTTTTCTTTATTATTAACTATTTCTTGCTACTATTTTCTCTTAGTATTTATTATTTAAATTCTGGAAAGATATTCCATTTTTTCTCTAATTTCTTTATGATTAACTATTTCTTGCTACTATTTTCTCTTAGGATTTATTATATTAATTCTGGAAAGATATTCAATTTTTTCTCTATTTTTCTTTACTATCTACTATTTCTTGCAACTATTTTCTGTTAGTGTTCATTATATTAATTCTGGAAAGATATTCAATTTTTTCTCTATTTTTCTTTACTATCTACTATTTCTTGCAACTATTTTCCGTTAGTGTCCATTATATTAATTCTGGAAAGATATACTATCTTTTCTCTGCTCTATTTTCTGTGCTATCGATAAATTGGTTTCTTGAGCACTTTTCTTTACTAAGTTGCATCTAACTATCTCGCAATTTTTAGTTTGGAAAAAACTATCTACTGGAAAAGAAGGCAATGGAGTCAGGCACAAAATTCATTATTCCAATAAAATAAAAACTAATATTTATATTCCTTTGTATCAATCAAGGTAGTTCCGTTAAACATACTCATCAAATCGAAATAGAAAAAAAAGATGAAAACTAAGAGAAATTAAAAGAAAACTATAGGAAAATACAGACACTAAAAAAACAAACACACCCGCACACAAAACACTTCGCACGAAAACACAACTTTAAACATTCGAAAAACACACATACATAAAAGACTAATTATAATAAATCCTTAGAAAATTAGAATTGTTTTTATTAATCTTTAGGTAAGAAAAGTTAAGGAAAGGTATGGAAAAGGTAAGGAAAGTAAGAAAAATTGGTCACAATTTTAGCAAAAAGTGTTTTGGCAGATATCCCAGTGAAACAAAAGCGAGTCTATCATTGCTTTACATCAATGCTGTTGTATATACATATGGACCTCAGAGTTGTTGTTCAATTAATTCTGTAATTTTTATGGCTTTTGTATTAATCTAAATTTCAGAATTATTGTTTGTCTTTTTTATCAAAAAAAAAAAATATTTATTATTACCTGTTTCTTCTTGAAAGTTACTGTCTATTTTCTTACATTTTTTATCATTATTTTTAAAAACGTTCCAGTGTGTCAGTTCAAATGCAACATAATGTAATTCTACGTACTACACACAGAAAGCTGCAGCCATGCTATTCAGCTGCACGTTATGAATTTAAATCTTAGACTAAAATGCTTTCCTTAAAATTCACCCAAAAATAAAATGATGAAAGCATGAGATACCCACAAATTCGATCCACAAGATCATAATTGTCTCATCATATCTAATTAACCAGAGCCCCTTGGAAGACCAGAGGCACCCATTCACAAAATTGTGGAGAGGGAGCCAGGATTTTTTTTTTAATTTTTTTTAATGAAAATATATGAAAGTTGTTTTCAAAATTTAGGGGATAAGATAATTTGTTGTTTTACTTTTTTTGTTAAAGTATCATAAAAAAGTTATTTTTTCTTCTCAATAGCTTGGAGGGCCAATTTTACCACCCCCATTTAGAGTCCCTGTGGACGAAATAAATAAAAAAAAAGCTTATACTCTTTTGAAAGGACAAGAGAAAGAACATTTGCCTCCTCCCCCAAACAGCAATTTACAAGTCTCCTTACCCCTCTCCCCCCCAAAAAATAAAATTTTTATTTTTAAAAATCTAGGAGGGAGGATAAGTTGCTGTTTCCAAATTTTTTCAATAAAATACCAACAAAGCTTTTTTCTCAAAATTTATAAATAAAATAAACCTAGAGTACTCTTTTGAGAGGACAAGAGAAAAGATATTTGTCTCCATCCCCAAACACACATTTACAAGCCCCTTTAACCCCCCCCCCCCCCCAAGAAAAAAAATTATTATCACTTCACTCCCCTAGGAGTGACACAAAAGCGAGTTATCTCTCTTGTAATGTTCGGCATCCAACTGATTTTGATTGTAAAATTACTTCCAGAGAATTCCTGGGTTCAGCTACTTGTCCAGTTCACCTATATCTTGACAGTTACTATTCTGGACTTGTCCAGTTCAATGTTGCATTCAAGTATCTTTGAAACAAGACAATTTAAAGCATTGTTCACCAACCAAAATGCTCATCACTGATCACATTCGTGTTTTCGTGTTCTGCATATCGTGTTTTCTTAACGACGGAATACACTTCAAGACACACATCGTTAGCTAATATCCGTGTGTATATCAAAGGATTGGCAAATCGGTAGGGTCAAACGTACAAATCAAACACTTAACCTGAAAAAGAGTGAATAAAAAGCGAAAAATAGCAATGATTACATTAGCCTATCAAAACTTATATTTCCTATGAAGATTCCTTAATTACGCTTACATTACCCTTTCAAATTCACAGAAACATTAAGCCAATTGCACGACTTAATTCACGTTTACTATTTTGATCGTTTTTACTTTAATGTATTTAGTACTTCAAAAGGAAAAACACAATGGAGCATGCAAAACATAATACTGTAGAAAGTCAACTTTCCGGCCATCCTCGAAGAGCCGTCCTGACTGAGTGGTTAGCGCGCTAGATGAAAAACCCTTTGTCCGTGAGGATAATGGTTCAAGTCCTGGCACCGCTGGTTATTTGGTTTGAATGATGGTGACTCTGTAAGCTCAGCCGGAGTCAACCCAGCTCTGAATGAGTACCTAGAGAAATCTGGTAAATTTAAACAGTAAAGGTGTACGAAAACACGGGATGGCTGCCCCCCCCCCCTCTTGCACTTCGCGGCTGAAGGTCCATGAAAAGGTGATTAGCACGACCGGTAGGGATTTTAAACATCTTGCCAGTTATATGAATTCGCGATTATCCGGACAACCAACCCCGACCTATATTTTAAAGTCTTGTTACATAATATGCGATTTCGTGGCATGCGTAAAATTACAACTTGCATCGGAAGGACAAGATACTTATATCGCTGGATTCACTAATTTCATATTTTTTTTTCCTATATCAAGCTAGAACTAAGATGTAACTTTGGGTTTTCGTTGAGAATGATCTAGACTTCAAATAAGCTATTCTCCTGACGTAAATCAAATGAAAGGAGAGTCAGTAAAAATCCCACTTTTTTTCTTAAATGAGCAAATGACAATCGAAAAAATAATAAGTATTATAGCGCTAGTCAGTAATAATGATAATAGTAAAATCTCATAATAGTAATGATAATAGGACAGACGAGACGAGCCCTGAATATTCACCAAACATTTCTAGATTTTCTAAAGAATTTCTTATATTTGTGGCCAGACTTATTCCACGGCACAGAATATAGGCAACTCTTCTCGATGTCACCGGTCACCTCGATATCGTCTCGAAGTTACGTAATTTGACATGATTTCAAAAGCAATAGATGGGGTCATCTAAATATTTAGGAAATAGGCCCGGAACTGGATTTCAACAGAATTGTATTTTAAGACAATAGAACACAATCATTGTTACAAAAATAGTTGTAACCAAGTAAAGTGCAAACGACGCCTCTTAGTAACTAAAAGTTTAAAAACGCAAGTTAAAAGAAAAAACTGTCTTGTAAGAAAAGTCGACTCTACAATCTTGCCCCATTGAGATTTGGCATACAATGTACAACTCTATCTGCACAAACATGTTAGTATAAAAGTAGCCTATACATAAAAGTAGCTTATAGGCTACCCTACAAATTTTTAACACAAAGTGTTTTTCATCAAAAAAAAAGTTGCATCAGGTTCTTTCATGATCTGAGCCTGAGTTGCAGCCTTGTTTTTTTTTTTTTACTTCTTCGAATGCTTAAATTTGATCAAATTATGGCCGTTCTTTTTGCAACACAATAAAATCAACTTAACCTTATGATATTAAAAACTAAATAAATTTACAATTAAAATTCGATTACCCAATTAGACCTGAAATTTAGCCATTATTACCTGATCGCCAAGGCAAGGCTTATGAAAGCTGTGATGACATTTGAACACCACGATATCCATTAATTTTTTTTCATCCTGCGCTATTAGCCTCTGAGAACATGACTGACAGGTTGATATACCTGAAAAAATCAAAAAATGCTAACTTAACTTCCCGGGAGGGGCGCTAATGGTGCACTTGCATTAGTAATTTCGGTACTTGTATGAAATACCCCCTGCATCTCAAGTTGTTCATGCATTGACACATTGTAAACCGGTTTCTTTCGCTATTTTCTTTCAACTTAACGTAAGAAATGACAAAGAGAATTGGCAGAATAGATGGGAAATATATAGTTTTGGCTATATATTTGCATATTAAGGGGGGTGGGGGTAAAGTATTTGGACAGTGCGAAGTCAGAGAACAATTCTTACTTCATAATATCAGAATAATTGTAGCTAATACAAACAGTGGCGTCATTCAGGGGGGGGGCTTGGGCTATAACTCCACCCTGATTTTAGGAGGGGCCCCAATTCATTTGTCACAATTTCTGTCAATTTGATTTGAACTGTGAAAAAAAACAAATTGTGTAAAAAAGTGTTCTTAATTAAAACAAATCCGTTTCTAATATAGTACTTCACAGTACTTCACAACAATATATTGTGGGCTCCATTCCCAAACATATTTATTTATTATTCCTATTTAATATATTGCAACACATTTTTATTGCCTTGTTGTTACAGCCACGGTGACCAACATTTATTTCAATCAAGTAATTGACCCCGGATCGGTAATAAAATAATACATGTCGCTTACGATATTCTGGAGTAGTGGTTCCCTCTACAAGGCCGTATTCAGGGGGGGGGGGGGGGGGGGGGCGGGGGGGGGGGGGGGGGTATGGGTTTTTAACTCCCCCCTCCCGAAATTTTTGTCTGACTTGTAAAAATGTAGCAAAAACCAATTAACATTTTTTTATGCGTTTTTTAAGTTTTTTTGTGTACCCCTCCCCCCCCCCCAAAAAAAAAGATATCCTTGTTTAAAACACCCCCGACAAAAATTCATGGATACAGCCCTCCCCCTCTATATATACCTATTTTGTACTCTATATTTCTTTGAGTCTGTTTGTGAATCTGTTCTGACTCATGTCTGAGTCGTGAGTGACTCAGGTCTTCTCTGTTCCTGGACTTTGTAAAAAAAAACAAAAAACAAAAAATATTTTTTACAATGGCGGACTTTTTGCGCTCCTAGCAGCCATAGGCATATTATTGTTAATAGACGCCAGACCGTATAGGATTTTGCAAGTTCCTAGTGCTTTTTCTTCTTTGCCTCCAGTCAACACGTTAAATTTGAAATTTGGTTTCATTCAAAACGGCTATTTCATGAATTTTATTTCTGGAATTGTATTGAAATTTAGCTTCTTGAATTTTGAAAAAAATCAAACAGAGAGTTTCCTACCATTAATTGTTTTTTCGATTTGAGGAAAGATAAGAAAGACAAGAAAAATGCATTATATAAAAGGGCAATTCAAAGAATCGATACAAATCTTGAAGGACGGTACTTAATCTCACAAACCAAAGATCATAACAAAACGAGAATATGAAGAAGGACAGGATTTATTAATAGGAGAGTTAAAAAGAAATTTTACCAACAATCAAAGACCAGATATTTCGATATCACAAACGAAAGGCTTTATCAACGGGAGGGGGGGGCTTAGCTTGAACCAACTTATAAAAAAAGTGAGAAAAACATGAAGAAACATAACAAATAAGAGCTATACAAGAACAACCTGAGCAATGAAAGAAGAACTCAGACCTATCAATGAAATGTCAATCAAGAAAATCTACGATTGGGGGAGGGGGATTTACTGTTCAATATCCAGAAGGAGGTGAAAATTTGTTGTTTTTACAATTTTTCTGTGAAAATATCAAGCCAGTGCCATTAGCGGCCACTTTTCAGATGGGCAAGCTTGTATTATAGAAATTGCACCGCATGCAATTTAAATTAACTGCCATGCTCATAGACTCAACCTTGTGTCGGCTGATTCCATTCACCACTTGAGATGAATGGCATCTTTCTTTTCCACTCTTTAAAAGTTGTACTGTTTCGTTGCGAATAACAATATATGCTACAAACTGTTTGTTAATTCTAAGAAACCCACAGGCATAACTATTCTTCAGCTGGAGAAATCATCTACTACAGATGGGCATACTGAAATAGATCAGTGAACAAAGTACTGAATAGGTACAACTGTATTTTGGCCGTTTTATCAATTACCAGAACATCTAGTGACGGGGAATTGGCAGTTCAGGCACATAAACTCGCAACCAGACTTCATATTTTTGAATTTATATTTATACTCACTCCATCTAGCGGAAAAAAATTTTGTGCCACAAACTTTGTCTGAGCAGCTGCAGGAGGCAGACCTAGTTTTCTCTAGAGCTACTAGTCTAATTGCAGGTACGGGAGATAAAATTATAGACATGCGAACTGACGATGGTTTTGATGAAATCTTTCATAAAGCAAACGAATTTTCTTGTGAGTGCAGTCTTACTGAAGACCTTTTGCGAAATTCTCACAATTCTGATTCTTCACGTAAAAGATCAAAGCGTGCAAAGCAAGTAGCTTCCTGCTGACGTGATTTTGTAACAATCTGGACTTTGGGAAAAAGTAATCTTGCTGAAGTGAAAGAATCAACTAAAAATGCTCTAAGAAGGGATAATTTTTTCGTGACAGACAGATTGTGCTCCAAGTTTCAAAGCAGCTTCATGAATACTCTTCCACTGTTAGAGTCAATCTCTGCGATAGATGTCGATTCGCCGCACTTGGATCTTGGATCTTGTGAGAAGAAATATAGACTCATTAGCTAATAAGCCGAAAGATTTCTTTGAACTTCGCGATTGTCTGAAGGCAATATGCAAATCTTCATTACTCTGTCTATCACAACAGCTAGCAATGAGAGATTCTTTTCTACATTAAGCCTGATTAAAACCTATTTAAAAACAACGGCGACAGAAGGCTCAGTGACCTGATGTTGATATTTAGTGAAAAGGCTCTTTTGAAATTGTTGGATTTCAATGTTATGGTTCATATTTTTGGAAAATGAGACCTTGTCCGTGCCCAGTGCTGCAATAAAACTGTAAATTACTTTCCAAACTTAAGTTCTCCCTGTACTCATTAGACACTTTTAAATTACTTCTTACTATCATAAGTATAACCTGTATACCTGTGTATAACCTGTATACCTGTGTATAACCTGTACACCTGTGTATAACCTGTATACCTGTGTATAACCTGTATACCTGTGTATAACCTGTATACCTGTGTATAACCTGTATACCTGTGTATAACCTGTATACCTGTGTATAACCTGTATAACCACCTGTGATACGTGTGCTAAGAAATATTGATCTTCAACAGCTGTGAGCCAGACAATTTAGGGGGCCCACATAGGTTGCTTAGCCCCCCCCCCCCCCCTAGCTCAGAATGAAATGACGCCATTGAACACATTATGCATGCAAACCCACTGCAATTTACCCCCCCCCCCCCTAATGTGCAAATATATAGCCCAAATGTTCCTAAAGTATTATATTTTTATCATACTTTGGTATATTTGATTAGGATTAACCTAACCTCACTACTGGAGATGCAGGGAGTATATCATACAAGTGCCGGAAATTCTCTTTTTCGTGGTGTATATTGTATCATTTTTCTTTGATTTTTCTATACTACTCGATATTCGGTTTGTTAGCTGTTGTTCTACAAACGAGAAATAGATCTTACTCAATAGCAAACGGTCAAAGATGGGGATGCAAAAGTAGAGGAAAGCAAGAAATGATAATACTAAAAGTTAAAATACTGTGATTAGCTTATTTTGAAAGCAACTTTGTGTAGACATTAGCCATGTCATTAGACAAAACTTTAAGATAGCCGTACACTACAAGATGTGAAAAGCACTATACAAATTTAGAATTCGAGGCAACACTCCCAAATAGAAATACGGCTTGTTTTAAAGCAGATTATTATAGTCTATAATTTACTTATGACCAACAAATCGAAAACGAAAACAAATAGACGAATTTTCATTTGATGATTAGCCAGCTTATGGGAATGCTTTATAAAATTAGTTATGATGAGCTTAAACTAACTGAATTATCTTCCGCTTAGCTTAAATTATTTCCATTAAATTAAAATAATTAATTGCCCTTAAACTAATTAAATTAGCTTATGTTAAGACTAATATAGTCTAATTAAATTCAAAAAAATAATTACCCTTAAAATGATTAAATTATCTTACATTAAGCCTAGATTAATTTAATTAAATTCAGATAAATAATTACCCAAAATAATAATTAAATTATCTTACGTTTAGCTTAAACTAGCCTAATTAAATTAAAATAGTTATTTACTCTTTAAATTTATTAAATTAGTTTATGTTTAGCTTAAATTAGTTTAATCAAATTAAGCTAATTAATTACTTACGCTAAGCCTAACGTAAACCTAACGTTATCTTACATTAAACCTAAATTAGTTTAATTAAATTCAGCTAATTAATTACCCTAAAAACTGATTAAATTAGCTTACGTTTAGCTTAAATTAGTTTAACTAAATTCAACAAATTAATTACCCCTAAACCACTTAAATTATCTTAGGTTAAGCCTAAATTAGTTTAACTAAAATCAGCTAACTAATTACCCTAAATAATATTTAAATTAGCTTAAGTTTATCTTAAACTGGTTTAATTAAATTAAACTAACTAATTACCCTAAACTAAATAATTAATTTACAATGAGCTTAAAAACCTAAGTACAAATGTTCTTCACTTAAACAGTAAAGCACCTCTTTTACCTTCTTTCAAAAAGTAAAGAAAGTTTCTATCATAATTCTAATTTGGATCAATATTATGTTCTTATATGTTTAATAATATCTCTTTTCTCTTTTGTCTTTTTTTTATTTTTTTCGTTGTGTTACTCCGTAAGTGTCATGAAATCCCACAGTATATAGTATCGCAGCATTTTGTATTTCGAGCTCACAACAGCATTATCTAATACAATAGCTTATAAGAGGAATAAATAAGCTTTTACTACGTTAAAAGAAAAAGAAAATTAATAAAAAAAAGAAAAATAAATAAAACAAAATTGCATATATAACAATAGACAGTAACTCTTGGTTGAAATAAAAAAAAAATAAATCAGAATTGAGTGGAGAATATAACGCCCACTGAAGGAAGCTTAAAATATAATTCCTTTAGGAAAAATGATTGCAAAATATGCACAAGAATGTTGACCTATCAAATCGTGTTGACCCAATATTCTCCAATGTTTCTCTTCCGGTGACATTACACCTTGTCATTTATTCATATAGTATGAACTACATACAATAACAGCTCCAAAAACGACAATAAAGAGGGGAAAAGGAGAACCGTGGGAAGAAAAACAAAAACGAAAGCCTCTTTTCATCAAAGAGTAAGTAGCAATATGCAAAATAAACAGCTGAGCCTTGATCAATCAAATCGTGTTCACTCAAATTCGTCCGATTTCCTTGTTCCAGTAACATTGTAACTTCTCAGTTACTCATATAATGAGCTAAAATAAAGGCAATAACGCGCTAACAAAACGAAAAGAATAAAAAAGCGACAATGGAAAGGAAAAAAGGAAAAAGAAAAACCGTGGGATGAAAACAAAAATGAAATATCCTTGTCATCAAAGGATATGCAGGAATATGTAATATACAAAGCAGAGCCATCATCTATCAAATCATGTTAACAAAACATAAAAAAAAGTATATGCTTAAATTATGATTAAAGAAGCATATGTTCGTACTAATTTCATGTGTGTTTTATTGGTCATATTGACCCTCTAAATTTTTTTCTTACATCACAATCAAACCCATTTTGATTTTATATTAAAACATCTTATTATTATGCAAAAACGTTAGTGTAAATTTTTATACGAATACATTCCTGAATGTCCCTTTCCTGAAAGCATCTTGGCAAATTTCAGTCGAAATAAACGTGCACTGAACACAAACGTTGAGTCATTACACTGCTAGTATTTAACAAATAACTCTACATTCTACATGTCAGCAGTAAGCCATTTGTGGTTCTGGCTTTAAGAAAAAAACTAATTAAGCTGCTAAACTTTAGGTTCTTTTTAATTATTTAGTTTTTAATATTTCATTTTATTCTTCATATTGCTTCTTTTTTTATTATTTATCATTTTACTACATCATGTTATTATTTATTTATTATTTTTTCCATTTTATTTGGGGTTGCCCTCAAATATATAAAGTTTCCAATGAAATAAATGATTAATTTCTCTCATTAGAGGGCAGCGTGATTATATTTTCACATTTAATGTGAAGCTGAAGTTAAGCTGAAGATTAAGCTGAAAGTTAAGCTGTTAAAGAAAGTTAAGCTTTAAAGAAAGTTAAGCTGAAGATTAGGATTAGATCCAAAATTTGTCAAAATCAGCATTGATACCAAGAGCTCCAGTTTTTTCCAATTTACAATTTTTCAAAAAACTCCAAAAAAAGCTCTGAGATTAAGAAAATGGGTATAACATATTTTGGAAAAAGAATAACTGAATAAAATAAAAGAAAGCAAATTGAGTCAATGAATGCTTCGGTTGAAGGGATGGAGTGTAGTTTTTTTTTCCAAGATTACCACAAAACATCTTTTGAATTAATGCGTCCGGTTTTACTCGTTGGATTGTTGATCTCATTTTATGTTTTTATAATAGATAGACTTTTCAAAAACATAAAACTTAGTAATGTCGGAAAATTAAGCACCCCTTCACCCTTCCATGAGTCAAAACACTATAAAGAGCCACACAGAGCCACAAAATCCAAAATATTTGCAGGGGAGGAGATCTTTCAGAAAATCTACCGGGAGGGAAAAACCTAATTGTCACAAGATTTTGAGACTGAAACTTTAGGATTAGTAAATAATACGAAAGCTGATTTAATAATTAGCAAAGATCTGATAGCAAAACGTTTGTTATCAGAAAAAATGAAATATACTCACAAATGACACCGCCTAATTGGTCTTAAATCTAACTTCCGAATTCTATGGGAATTTTAAGGATCCAGATAATAAATAAAAGTTCAAATAGGGATAAAAATCCTTTTAATAGACAGTGTTTCACAAACAGTGATAGAAATTCACAAAAAATACCAGATATTTCGGTCACATAGATAGATAGAAATATCTGGTATTTTTTTGTGAATTTCTATCACTGTTTGTGAAACACTGTCTATTAAAAGGATTTTATATCTCTTTGAACTTTTATTTATCGTCATGAAAAGGCAGTGTGGTCTCTGAAATTATCTGCACTTTATGCTAATCGGGGGACAGGGAATCTTCTCTCAAATGCCAAAAGTACATATAAAGTACAAGGTTTATTAATTTTCAAAAACAATTGCCACTTTTCAATAAGCCTTTAATTAATCTTTCTCATATGACACTCTACAGACAGCTCAACAAACTACGCAACTCCTTGCTCCACAGGGACAACAAAGACTTCATTGCGGGTAAAGCCGCTGAGCTCGAGCAAGCTGCCCAAAAGAAAGACATGGGCGCAACTTTCAAGATCCTGCGAGAGATGACTGGCCAACATGCCATGACATCCACAAGCCCGAAAGCAGCGAATGGAGAGACTATATACGATCAGTCTCAATGTGTTGATCTCTGGGAGAAACACTTTAGTAAGCTGCTAAACTCAGATCCGCCCGACTGCATTGACCCAATGCTTATTGCCGCTGCTGCAGAAGCTACCCCTGCCCCCGACGGCGCCGAATTTTTTCCTAAGGAGAATAATTTGGGAGTGAGGAAACTTGAAAACAATAAAGCAGCTGGCACCTGTGGCATCGCTTCAGAGCTACTTACTACGGGAGGCCCTGCAATGATACCTTGGCTGCAGATAGTGTTCAGCGTAATCCGGCGCACTGACATTATACCGTCAGACTGGAAGAAAGGAATCATCGTGCCAGTGTTTAAGCGCAAGGGCAGCAAGACTGATTGCAGCAGCCACCGTGATATCACCCTACTCTCTGCTCCTGGAAAGTTATTTGCAATGCTCCTGTTGAAACGTGAAACAGATTCATACCGTCAGACAGATCGTTGAGAAGACACTGAAATTCAACAAGAAAGTTTACATAGCTTTCATTGACTTTCGTTCTGCCTTTGACACTGTTGACAGGCAGTCCCTTTGGCTAGCCTTGAAGGCTGCGGGCCTACAAACAAAGATAGTCAGCCTCTTTAAAGAACTCTACCGCAGCATAGAAAGTGCCGTCCTTGTTAACGGCAAGCTTTCTTCTTCCTTCCCCATCAACAATGGTGTACGGCAAGGATGTGCTACTGCACCTGAGCTGTTTAACTGCGTCATCGACCACATTTTGAACGAGACACACCGTGTCCACCCTTTTGGCATAAGTTATGCCAGGTGGACTTTGTCTGATGTTGACTTTGCCGACGGTGTAGCCGTCCTCAGCAAAAATATCGACCAACTTAAGTCTCTACAGGATCCAAATAGTTTGTGGATTTGGAACTTCAACAATTCAGCATAAAAAGGTAGAGATTGAAAACCATATTTTCTGAGGACAATTTTTGGAAGGAAATTGTCCTTGAATTTTCTATCTTTGAAGATCGCAGCCACAAGCGACGGGTATGCTAGTGGTTTATAAATGAAAACTAAAAAAGAGTTACTTTCAAAAAAGAAATTAACCAAAATTAAAGTTTTGCATTTAAAGACCCACTACATACTCTAACGTAGGGGAGGAGGAATCCTCCATGATTTATTGAAGGACACTTAGAGGAAAGTTTTGAAAAAACATTTTCAAATGCATGCATCTCAAATATGTTTGCTTCAAAGTTGAAGTGCTGCCTTTGTAACCCTACCTACCCTTATAAGGAGGGTGGAGGCCCTACATAATTTTTCGAAGCATACGAACATGGTTTATCTTTAAATTCGAAGTTTTGCATTAAAAACACTACCTATACAAATCAAAACAGGGATCCTCCAATATTTGTTGAGTGATGCTAAAAGGAGGGTTTTGGAGTAAATACGTTGTGATGTTATAATATCAATATGTTAATCCAAAAATATTGAAGTTTTGCTTTTTAGAAAAAATCTACAAAGGCGTTGATGGAAATTCTCAAATCCTCTTAAAGAAAAATTGAAGAAAACACGTGACAGCAGCTTACAGTGTAGCGTCTGGCAAGTTCATTAAAAAAGTAGATATAATCAAAGATAACCAGATATCTAACACAGGATTAACTTAAAGTTAATATGATTTATTAAGATAAATATATTTTCCTACGGTTAATATGTTCATATTTATATACTTAAGGTATAAGGTTAATTAGGTTAATATGATTAGGCTAAAATTCAATAGGAGTAAAACAGAAATTCCCCTGTAAGTCATCAGTAATTAGCTTCTTTTTTTTAAAGTGTATTTTAGACAAAATTCAGTCTGAAAAACCTAGGCCTACGTTAGCTTGGTAAAATCTTGGGAGGTTAAGCAGGCTGGTCAACTTTAGTCTGGTAGGCCTACTGGGGATAGAACTATTCTTTCTTTACTCTCCCCTGTGTTTTAAAGCACGTGAAAAGACAAGTATGCTGCAGTTTTGGGTCAAATAAATTCACCAAACGCAAGATGGCGTCGGGGATTTTTCTGTTCGGCAATTGGGCTAACTTCCGTTTATATTATTTCCCATAATCTGTGGTTTTACCTTCAATGCAGAGACTAGACTTCTGAAGATTCATCAACTTTTCCTGAAGATTGAAACAGTCACCAACTAACACTTTCTGACAGTTTTCTTCTAATTCAATCTAGAAAAAGAAGTAAATATAAAAGATTAACATTGTACAAAAAAAAGAAAAAGCGTAGCTAACATATCCAATGTTTGACAGCGAAGAAGGAGTAAGGTTTTATTAAGTTCACGGGAACAGCTATATGTATAATCTGGCATTGTTTTAGTCCCCCCGTATGCAAGATTTTTCAGAAGGATCTTTTCAACTAAAAAAAAACTACAAAGCAATGTCTAAAAATCAGTTTTAGCTTGGTAAACCCCACTCCCAGGAAAAGCTTCTGATGTTTTGCAGAAGCTCCGGCTTCAAAAATTAGTGTTGGGCGACATTAGATGTAGATATATCGCACCAAATATCGATATCGAATATCAAAACCTAAATATCGATATCGAAAACGATATTATTTTTGCTTTTTCTGGTATCCACCGGTGAACGTCCAGCATAGAAAGTAGTTTCGCAAATGGCCGAGAAGAAGAATGATGTATTAAATCCACTGACACATATATGCTGATAGACAGCATGCACAGTTGTATCCATAAGTTGACAAAGGCCTGTTCTCAACTACGTTTAGTGTGGGTGGACTCTCAAATGTTGCTCAGAACCTCCAAAAGTCTTGGCTACATAAAATATATATTAAGGTTATAGGTCTTGCTCAGATCACACTCCTGGTCAGGTCATAATTGCCACATACCTCAATTCACGTTTCTAGGAACTGTGTATTACCTATGACGATCATCTCCAAGTTGAGAGTCAAATAGCAAGAGACATGTATTGGGCCTTGCTAGAATCTATATCAGCAGATGCAAGTGCCACCACAGTCCCTGTGATTCAGCCACTACAGAATCAAGCCAGTTTGTGGGGGGTTTCAGTAGTCAATGCAAAGCAAGCTTCGTTAGCAGCTGCATCTATCACGGCTCTCAAAATCTTTAGCAGGGAGACTTTAGTTCCAAGAAAGACTGATCCACTCAAGTTGTGGAAGTCTTGTAACCTGGCTCTCAGAAATACCTATACGAACTTGTCATAAAATTTATGTCCATACCAGCCACCAATGTTCTGTCTGAAAGTGGATTCCGATCTTAATCAGTTAATCAAATAGTTCATGGTAACAAACTGTTAGTAAGGAGCAACTCGGCCCAATAACAACCGAAGCTCTAAAACACTGAATTTTGATAACCATAGATACATCAAAAGAATTGGCTTTTTAAGCCGACCCCTGGTATATAAATTCATCAAGTCTCATGTACCCGTCAAAAACTGCGAATCTGAGAAATTCTGTATGAAAATTTTGAATAGAAATTGTTTTTAGAAAGAGTGGGGACGCCCATAAAATGTCAAAGCATCTTAATAAAAATCGCACCATCAGATTTGGCATATCAGAAAATAGTATTGCAAGGGTTTCTAGCTTCCATGTGCAAAAATGTGAAATTTCGTAATTTTTGCCAGAAGAAAGATGACGGATGCATGTTTATTAATTTTTTTTTTTTTTTTTTTTTTTTTTTTTTTTTTTTTTTTTTTTTTTTTTTTTTTTTTGCCGGGGTGATCGTATCGAACCAATGGTCATATAAGACGAGGAGAGGGCTTGCTCAAACCAAAATTACATTTCTAGTTCTCCATTTTGCGACCAGAACAATCGGAGGGCCATTAGATTTCCCCTCCCTCTCACGTTCCTTTTTACCCAAAGTCATCCGATCAAAATTTTGAGATAGCCATTTTGATCAGTATAATTGAAAGGTCAAGTAATCATGCCTCTGGGGATGACATAGCCCTGCAAGTCCCTGGGGAAAGGGTTGTAAGCTATGAAATTTGTCCAGTGTTTACATATAGTATTTGTTATTGGGAAGTAAAAAGACATTTTCGGGGGCGGGTGATTCTTCTGTGGGCAGAATTTTCGGCGGGGAGATTTTCCAAGGGGAGAACTTTCCGTGAGAAGGAAAGTTTCTGGGAATGAACTTTCAAAGGGAAACTATATACGGGGGAATTTACCAGAATTCTTATACGAAATTAATTTTATTTGACCTACTTTATCTTTGCCAACTCAATTTTATGTTCGGAGATATTCCGGGGAAATAGCCCAGGTAAAATTTTCAAAGGAATTAAAGTTGTCTGGGGGATAAATAATTTCTGAGACCACACTGGCTAATCATGATAAAACATAAAATCGCGAAGAAAGGAAGAAAACGAGGACAATTAACAGCCAGTGAAAAAAAAATTGAAAAATTATGCAAATATTTCGGTCAAGGCCTCCGCTTGACCGTCTTCAGTGCAGAATAAAACTGAAAAAAATATAAAAACCAAACCTTAAAATAAAAACATAAAACTAAAATTGGACGACCCTTTCTCAGTAACGGTGAAAGGGTAACTGAATAAAAAACACAAGTCTAAATGGCATTTCACAATTTCATTTTACGTAAGGCACTCTTAAAGGCTAATCGCTTTCCAGTTTGATTATAATCGGAGATTCTATTTGATTGCCCAATATAATTTTGTGGATGTATGTAAAAACAATCAGAATTAATAATTTCGTCATAAACGGGACTTAGAAAAGTTTCTCCAGTGTCTCTATTGAGAGCTACTTTTTGGTGAATGTGCTTTTTTATTTCAACTGCCTCCCTGAAAAGTTACGTGAGACCTTTAACGGGGACAACAATGGAGGTTTCGTCAAACAAAATGAAATGGTGTGGACTCTCATACACATGTTGCGCCAAGGCTGAATCAAAAACCTCAGGCCTTTGGCGTAATCTCATGGCCTTGTCGATTGAGGACCTATGTTCAGATAACCTCTCCCCCAATTGCTGTTGGGTTCTACCAACATAAAAACAGCCACAAGAACAAGGAATTCTATAGACACCACTACCCAGAATGGGGCTGGTTTTAACTTTGCCGTTGTTGAAAAAGTTCTGTACAATATTTGAATTCTTAAAGGCGACATTAAGTTTATGTTTTTTAAGGATTCTTTTCGATTTGTCACTCAATTTTGGAATGTGGGGTAGAACAGTGAAAAATTTCTTATCATCAACCAATGGGACGGTATTTGTTGGGGTTTGTGGATTTGATGCATTCTTTTCTGCCTTTTTTCGTCTTTGTCTATAATGGTCTCAAGTATTTTTATAGGGTAACCATTGCAAAATAAAATGTCCATAATATAGTTCAATTCTGAGACTATGTGATGCTCTGAGCATATTCTTATTACTCGGTCAACCATAACTCCTCTTTTTATGCAGGGAGAGTGGTTGGAGGAAAAATGCTAATACCCATCGTTATGCGTAGGCTTTCTATAAATAGAAAATTCAAGGCCAGGAGGCTTATTAAAAATTAAAACATCTAGAAAAGGAAGTTTGTGGTTATGTTCTAGTTCTAAAGTGAACCGAAGGTTAGAGTCCAAAGTGTTTATATGAGTTAAGAAGGAGTTAAGTGACTCCCCTCCATGCTCACACACAGAAATAACATCATCCACAAACCGATCCCAGAACCGGTGTTTCATAGGAACATTTTTCAGAAAAGAGGTTTCAATAAATTCCATATAAAAAGTTGCCAAAAATGGTGAGACTTGTACCCATGGGTAGACCCCTGATTTGGGTGAAAAATTGATTATTATATCGGAAATATGAGGAGGAGCTATTGCAAAGACGGACGAGACCCATAATAGTTTCTATATCCAGTGTTTTGTAGTCCATTTGATCAATATTATCTTCTAATTTCCTTTGAAGAGCTAGTTCACATTTTTTAATATCGCAAGACGTATACATAGAAATGGCATCGAAACTGGCCAAAATTGTATCTTTTTTTATTTCAATGTCTTTTAATTTTTCAACAAGGTGAACTGAATTCCTTATGCATGAAGTTTGCGTTTCCATAAGGGGGCGAAAAAGTGTCGACAACCATTTCCCCAATTTGGCAGTCTGAGAGCTATAAGAAGCCACAATTGGGCGAAGAGGAAGTCCATCTTTGTGGATTTTTGGGAGCCCGTAAAATTTAGGAGCGGAACAACCTTTAGGATAAAATAATTTATACATTTGTGGAGTAGTGTCTTTCAGTTTGCAAATTCCTAGCTCCTTTCGTACTATACGGGTGAACTTATCGGTGGGGTCTGAATCTATGGGTTTGTAAGTATGGGTGTCGGATAAAATATTTGTAACTTTTTTATTATATGAAGTTTTATCAAGGATAACAATTTTATTTCCTTTATCAGCCCTGGTGATAATGATGTGTGGATCTTTTTTTAAATTTTTGAGAATTTGTGTTTCCTGATTTTTCGACCTTGAGGAATATGGAATGAAATCAAGAATATTCTTAACCACCTCTCCTCGAAGTAAATCTGGATTTTCCACAGCACCACGTGAACCAAATATACCCGCCTCCACATTGGAGACTATCTCTGAGAAATTCACTTGTGTCTGAGGTAGGCAAAGTTTAGGTCCTTGGTAATTATTTAGCCTTGGCCCCCTCATAAGGAGACATGTTAAGAAAACAGTTCTTACTTTAAAATATGTACAATGATCCTAGTTCTTATATTATCCAAGGGGAGAACCTTTATCATCAAGTCTTTCCTCTAAAAATCTTCAAAAGAGAAAAAGTTTCCAAATATCACCACGCTTTCAATTCAATGCTTAAGTCTTTTTAAATTGCCGCTTTAAATTGCCGCCTAATAAGTTCTTTTATAGATAGCGTTCATGCTGGTCTTTTTATTTTATTTTTATTCTTAAATAGCAGTGGCGAAGGGCGAATAGCAGTGGCGTAAATACAAAATATTACGAAAGGCGAATAGCAGTGGCGAAGGGCGAATAGCAGTGGCGTAAATACCAAATATTAATAGCAGTGGTTAGGTTAGGTTAGGTTAATTCACAATTCACAATTTCTATAATCTCAATATACCACTACTTTTTCTTTAAACACGTTTTTTGACACACGTGCTAAACACGTGCTAAACGCTATCTATAAAACAACTTATTTGGCAGCAGTTTACAGCGGCAATTTCAAAAGACTTAAGCATTGAATTAAAAACGTGGTGATATTTGGAAACTTTTTCACTTTTGAGGATTTTTAGAGGAAAGACTTGATGATAAAGGTTCTCCCCTTGGATAATATAAGAACTAGGATCATTATACATATTTTAAAGTAAGAATTGTTTTCTTAACATGTCTCCTTATGAGGGGGCCAAGGCTAAATAAATACCAGGTCCTTTAGACAAAACATGGGTTTCTTCCGGAGTAAGAACTTTAGAAGATAGGTTCTCAATGGCCGGACCAGGACAAAATCTAGGAAGAAAACATCTGGAATTCTGAAATTTTTTGCATTCTAATTTTTCAAACTTTTTTGATAAACGAGCCTTAGCCAGACAAAAGTCGTGGCGGAAAGTATTTTGAGCTATTCTAGAAATCTGCTGAAACTCTGTCGGTGAAAGGTTTTGCTATAGAAAATGTCGAGTTTTTGAAATTGTATTACTAAGAAAAAAAACGTCGTTTTTTTGGTCTTTTAAAATGTGAATTAAAGACTGAAAACCAACCCTATCACTAAATCGCTTTTCGGAGTGTGTACCTAGGTTTAGGCGGAAACGAAGAGAATTTGGAAGAATTCTCTTTACTCTACAATACTGTAAAAATTTTTGTTGATTAATAAGGTTGGCGTGTTTTTTAGACAAATCAAAATAATTAAGAGCAGACTTGGTCAAAGATCCCCGTAAGCTAGTCGTAAATAATTTCTGAGACCAAACTGGCTAATCATCATAAAACATAAAATCGCGAAGAAAGGAAGAAAACGAGGACAATTAACAGCCAGTGAAAAAAAAATTTGAAAAATTATGCAAATATTTCAGTCAAGACCTCCGCTTGACCGTCCTCAGTGCAGAATAAAAATGATAAAAATATAAAAAACCAAACGAAACCTCCATTGTTGCCCCCGTTAAAGGTCTCAGGTAAGTTTTCAGGGAGGCAGTTGAAATAAAAAAGCATATTCACCAAAAGGTAGCTCTCAATAGAGACACTGGAGAAACTTTTCTAAGTCCCATTTATGACGAAATTATTAATTCTGATCGTTTTGACATACATCCACAAAATTATAATCTGCAATCAAATAGAATCTCCGATTATAATCAAAATGGAAAGCGATTAGCCTTTAAGAGTGCTTTACGTAAAATGAAATTGTGAAATGCCATTTAGACTTGTGTTTTTTATTCAGTTACCCTTTCACCGTTACTAAGAAAGGGTCGTCCAATTTTAGTTTTGTGTTTTTATTTTAAGGTTTGGTTTTTGTATTTTTATCAGTTTTATTCTGCACTGAAGACGGTCAAGCGGAGGTCTTGACCGAAATATTTGAATGATTTTTGAAAAAAAATTTCACTGGCTGTTAATTGTCCTCGTTATCTTCCTTTCTTCGCGATTTTATGTTTTTGTCTGGGGGATATTTTCGTGGGGGCGGTAATTTTCCGCAAGAGACATTCTCCAAGGGGGAATTTTACGCGGGAGAGACCCTCCATTGAAACATTGGGTGGGGAGAATTTCCAGGAAAAAATTTCCACGGAGGAGGATTTCTGGCATAATTTGAAAAACCATTAAAAATTAAAAGATAAAAAAGTCAATTGTTTTTAAACGAAAGTAGGTTAAAAGCAGTTTCCAGGTGGAATTAGCGCAAGAAGTTCTTTATGGGTAATTTTCAGCAGGGATGGAATTGTACGAGGGAAGGGGTATCTTACGCGGGAGAAACTTTCCAAGGAAAAATTTTATTGCATAGATTTTCAATGGAGAGAAAAGGTGGATCTTCCGGCATTATTTGAAAAACGATCAGAAATTAAATTAAAAAAAAAAATCCACTAAAAGTAAGGAGTAATATTAAAACGAACAGAAATTACCCCGTGGATGAGGGTGGATCCCCCTCCTCAATAACTTCGCTCATCACGCTAATTTTAACTTCTTGTCCCAATTATTTAAGAACAAGTCTTGAAACACAAGAGCCGTTTAAGTAGAGTCGGGAGATTTTTAAAATACAAAGGGAGAGTTTGGCGCGAAGAGCGAGGTATTTAGGAGGGGTTATCCCCCTCACATAAGGGAAAATTTCTGTCCTTTTAAGTCTTAATGTTACTCCTTACTTTCAGTTGAAAAAGAACGATTTTTTATTTAATCACTGAAAGGCTGAACCAACTCTCAGGGGGAAATATTGACATGCGGCTGTTTTGAATAGCCAAAAAATAGTCAGTAGCTTATTTTTTCTTTATCCTGAGCCCGAGTAATTCCAAATCATGGTTTTTGTAATGTTCATTAATGTACTGGAACTTTATGTATTTTTATTAAAAATTTGAAAAAAATGTGCAAAGTACTATCCAATTGCAAATTTTTTTATTGAATTTTGCCAAACCCTAAAGTTAATCTGAGCAAAAAATTGATCAGAAATATGCAAATCGATATATCGATTATCGAATATTGAAAGTAAAAATATCAATATATCGTTTAATTAAGATATCGCCCAACACTATCTAAAAGTCCATAGGCTTTTCATGGTTCTTAAAATAGTCAGCAACTAATATTCTCCGGCCAAAAAAATATGAACTGGATTGGAAATATATTCTATTTTCAGTAATGAATTGAAAATAAAAAGGGCGTAATGTACTAGTTATTTTCCAAGAAATATTTTAGAAGCCCTCCCCCTCCCCCCCCCACAACACAACACACACAGGAAAAGTTTGCAGCTACTCGACTTTTAAAATATCACAAGTTTTTCCTGGATCTTAAAACAGTCAGCAACTAATACTCTGAAAGCTTAACTCCAATTAAATCTAGAAAACAAATCTGACATAACTGAATATTGATTAACTGAAAAAAGAGGAGTGTAACTGAAATACTATGCTGAATAATAAAAAAATATAAATTGACTTACCTAAATTAGCTGATTATCTGGCTTGCTTTGGCATATTTGCACTTGAGATAGCTACTTGAACAGAATTGCCTTAATCCTGGCGAGTTAATGCTACCTTAAGTGAAGTACACTACATAAGACCCTATAATACTATATACGACATATAAAAGCCTTTTCACGCGACAATATACAGCGTATACGACTTTCTTCAAATGTAGGAAAGTTTCAAAAGTTGTTTTCTTTTTCCATTGCTTTTCTCAAAATGAACTTAAATTTCCTTAAATGAATCAACGGAAATTTACATTCGTGTATTTCTGCTATTATTTTGTAATTATCAAAGCAAAAATATATAAAACATAAACAAGGAAAAGTATATCGTCACAAGATTCCCATAGAAATCCCCATGGAGATCAACTTAAAGGTGCTACTTAGAGTGAGGGAGAGGGTTGGACCCTACTTAGACAACCACATCCCTGACAAGTTCCTATATACAGAACTAAAAGAGATTAAGCGAAATAAACTGGCCTTTCCTATAAGTATGTAACCATTGAGACTGCTCACAAATCTCCAGACAGTCAGAAAGTCAACTGAAGGATTTATTGCTTTTGTTTAAAGGAAAATACCCGAAGTCTAAAAATTATCCTTAGTTTAAAAATATCATTAATACTACTACTACTAACAACTCACCGCACCTTCAAGCCACCTGTGGCCAACACAGCTACGCACGCTCCTCCTCCATCCCAATTTATTTAAAACCTCCCTCTTTACACTCTTCTAGGAAGTTCCCATTTCCGTTAAGGCTTTCTTTATGACATCCTCCCACCCCAAACGAGGACGACATGCTTTCCGTTCAGCCCTAGACGGTAGGCCAAAAAGGACAATCTTCGGCAATCTGTCATCCTTCATCCGCAGAACGTGCACTAGCCATCTCAACCTATCTTTCATTAGTTTATGATTAGATTTCATTAGATTGATATTTCATAAAATATCTTTAGATAATCATTAATATATATCCATTCTATGGACTCAAACACCTTCTCGACTACAAAACCTAGATAGGTCACAGCAGGTTACCCCCTGTTGCTTTGTTCCTTACTGACCATACCAGTCATTCCAGACGTTCCTAATTCACTAATAGCCACTTTGCTGTATTATTCCAAGTAAAACTCTGAATTCAACTATCAATCAAGCATAGTAGGGCAAATTGACAGCAATAAAAAGGTTAATACAAGTCTTTTTTCCATACAGCTGTGCCGAGTCTGCAAGGCCTGCTTGTTCTGCTGTATAAGTCCTACAAGTCAGGAGACCGAAAAGGGTGACTGCTACGTGGCGGGGCTCCCACAGCTTATTAGACACGGCTCTAAAGGTACCAAATAGGGCTAGTAGGATAAGATACAGCAGTGCCAAACGCCTCCTACTACCACTGAAAGCTACGTCTGACATAGCGGTGTCAAAGACTGTCTTTTAAAAATACATCCAAATACCTCCTTGTGAGGAGCTTTCTCTACTTTACCATTTTACCATTTGTGAGGGACTTTCGCTACCATTTAACAGGGCACGAAGAGCAGCTCATGGAACTGTCTGGCACTTCACATCTACCAGGAACTGAATACCACAAGGTAGCTGAATGGAAATGAAAGGAAGGTGAAAAATGAATGGAAGGAAGGGAAATGAATGGAATGAATGGAAATGAATGAAAGGTGAAAAATGAATGGAAGGAAGGGAAATGAATGGAATGAATGGAAATTAATGAAAGGTGAAAAATGAATAGAAGGAAGGGAAATGAATGGAATGAATGGAAATGAATGAAAGGTGAAAAATGAATGGAAGGAAGGGAAATGAATGGAATGAATGGAAATGAATGAAAGGTGAAAAATGAACGGAAGGAAGGGAAATGAATGGAAATGAATGAAAGGTGAAAAATGAATGGAAGGAAGGGAAATGAATGGAACGAATGGAAACGAATGAAAGGTGAAAAATGAATGGAAGGAAGGGAAATGAATGGAATGAATGGAAATTAATGGAAATGAATAGAATGAATGGAAATGAATAGAATGAATGGAATGAATGGAAATGAATGGAATGAATGGAAATGAATGGATGGTGAAAAATGAATGGAAGGTGGCTAAATAGAAAAATGAAAACCAAAAAGTTATTTAATGGCCGATTAAGGAGCCCACATTGCTGCGATGAGAAATCCCGAGAGAAGACAGGATTCTACACAAGCCCTTAGACTTACAACGAAACAAAAATAAAGATATTATCAAAGTCGTTTAGAAACTTCTTTCATAGGATTTTAAATTATTTTAAATTGTAGCAAAATATATCTGTAAAGAGAGATAAAAAAATAAGGGAAATCCCACGAATATTGTCCCAAGGAAAAGGAAAAGTTCACCGTTGACTTTAAAACAGCGCGGGAACGTATTATTTTTATTTTTTTAACTTTAAATTTGGAGGAAACTAAAATATAACTAATATCTAGAATAAAAAACAAAAAACGAAAATAAAGTCACTTGTCTACCACAAAATAGCAAGGAAAATGCTTCATTTTTCTAACACGAGGGAAGGTTTGCTTTTCCAATGCCCAGCTCTGGAAAATTTCTTCTTTCCTTTTTGTAGTATGTCTCTCCCATTTTAGTTTTTAACATCTTTAAATTTCATTTAATTAGCAGGAAGACCACGGACTACAAGTTTTCCACTCTAAATTCAAAAGAAATTTGATTTATATTTAACAACTCACGACGAAATATTTTGACACCTAGGCTGTAAGCCCCCCCCCCCCACCGGAGAGGTATTCTTAAATAAGTGAAAAAAATACTTTTTCTAACCTGTATTGAAAAATCACGCAGAATCTCGACGAGAACATTCCTCAGACCAGGGATTTCGGTTTTGGGTCTAATTCTCTCAATCAGACTCTTCGGGTCTATTTTGGTTCCAGTCTTGTGTAATATTGCTAACACAAAGTCAGGGTTGTCAGTTGCATATCCTAGTAGCTGGTCCCATAATTCTCTATCATCATGTCTTTGGCAAAATTCAATAGCTTGGTCAATATCCCGAAGTCTTGTCACTATCATATCTATTGCTTCACGGATATTCCCCATACGATCTAGAAGCAAAGGAAATAGGCGTATTCAAACGGAGGACGCTCAAACGGAGACAAAAAAACCAACAGGCATAAATCAAATGGATTAAATTAAAGATATTGGTTTTAGAGAGGAATATCCAAAATTAAAAGTAGAATCAGGAAAAATCAAATATAGGAGGAGAAGGTCATGAAAAATTCAGGGGAGAAAATTTTCATAAAATAAAAAGTATGATCCACGGATAAACTTGGTACAATCATCCAAACTTCAAACAAGATTAAAGATGATTTCCAAAACGTTTACTGAAATATACCGAAAGGTAACTTCGGTTTTATACTACTACTACTACTACTAACAACTCATCGCAGCACCAAGCCGCCTGAGGCCAACACAGCTACGCACGCTCCTCCTCCACCCCAATCTATTCAAAGCCTCCCTTTTTACACCCGCCCACGAAGTTCCCATTTCCTTTAAATCTTTCTTTATGACGTCCTCCCACCCCAGACGGGGACGACCTGCCTTCCGTTTAGCCCCAGATGGTTGGCCGAAAAGAACAATCTTCGGCAATCTGTCATCCTTCATCCGCACAACATGCCCTAACCATCTCAACCTTTCTTTCATTATAGACCTAGAAAGCGGTATTGAACCACATTTTTCGTATAGCCTATTGTTTGAAATACGGTCAGTCAGCCGGGTACCCAGTACAATCCTTAAGCAATTTCTCAGGAAAACATCTATCAAATCTTCATCCGCTTTTCGGAGCGTCCATGCTTCAGAGCCATATTTGACCACTGTCATCACTGTAGCTTCTAAGATTCTAATCTTGGTTTGCAGACTTATCTTCCTATTCTTCCAGACTTTTTTTAATTGTGAAAAAAACACCCTGAGCCTTGGCTATTCTATTTTTAGCATCTTCACTGCTCCCACCATCTTTACTAATAATACTACCAAGGTAAGTGAAGCTGCCCACCTGATCAATCTTTTCATTACCCAACGTCACCTTTTCATCTTCACTTATTCCTAGCCTTAGTGACTTAGTCTTCCTAACATTAATTTTCAAACCAATACTAGCACCCTGAACTCGCAAAACCTCTAAAACTTCATTCATTTTGCTCACACTTTCATCTAGGATGCTTAAATCATCAGCATAATCCAAGTCCAGGAGATTTTTTCCTCCCCATTGGATTCCGTGGTCTCCCATTGCCTTGCCTGTGCTCCTTAAGACAAAGTCCATCAAAATAATCCATATAAAGGGGGATAGAACACAACCCTGCTTAACTCCTGATTTAATACAAAACCAGCTGCTAACCTCATTTCCTACCTTAACCGCAGCAGTGTTATTCTCGTACATAGCACTAATCACTTTAATGTATTTGTCTGGTATACAATACAAGGATAAAACCTTTACTAAAGCTCCTCTATCAACAGAATCGAACGCTTGCTCATAATCTATGAAACTGAGGACCAAAGGTGTTTGAAAACTTAGGCACTTCTCAATTATTAACCTAAGAGTGAAAATTTGGTCAACACATCCTCTACCTTTTCTAAAACCGCACTGCTCTTCTCTTAAAACTTTGTCTACGGCATCTCTCAGTCTAAAAAGTATCATATTACTAAGCAATTTGCTACCTACAGAGACCAGACTAATGCCTCGATAATTACCACACTCACTTTTATCACCTTTCTTATAAAGTGGCTTAATTAAGGTTTTCCTAAAATCGTTAGGTACTTCCCCTTTTTCAAAAATCATATTCATAATCTTCAATAACTTATTTCTAACCTCAGAGCCACCATATTTAAGAAACTCATTTACTACCCCATCAGCACCTGGAGCCTTATTATTCTTTAATCCTTTTAGTACTGTTGCTAATTCCTCCTCACAAAACAAATCTTCCTTCACATCCAAGGTATCACAAACTTTTTCATTTTCCTCTATATTTTTTCCTGCAACTCTATCTCGGTTAAGCAAGTTCTCAAAATGTTCGGCCCATCTCGCTTTAGCTTTTTCCTTATCGCTAATTGCCACCCCATTCCTATCTTTAACTGGGACAAGTCCGGATTGACTACTACCTCTCAATTTGTTAACGTGCCAGTACAATATTTTACTATTATGCCGTCTAGCTGCATCTTTTAAATCCTCGGCAATTTTATCCATGGCAACCCAACATGAAAACAAATTTGAGAAAGCTGTATATAAAATTAAGCAAAGCTTTGATGGCATTTTTTTGTATTTATGTCACTAAGAAGATAATTTCTTAAACCACATTGGCCTGACATCACATAAAGAAAGAAAAACGAGCAAAAATGGGGTTTTTATATTCTTCATAATGACCCAAATCTATGTCATAATGACCCTATTTGTCATCTATGTCAAATTGACTGTGTCAATGCCATAAATATCACCTCCTGTCATAAATATGATAAAAACTAGGGATGTCCCAAAGGACTAGGAATATTAGAGTCACTATCATCGTATGCACCAGAAAATGAAGGGTAGGAAAAAATAGAATAAGAAAGAACGAAATAATAGAATAAGAATAGAATGAGAAAGAAAGAATAGAATAGAAAAAATAGCGTAAGTGAAAAGCTACAAAGCAGAAAGATATTGCATAAAGGGTCATTTTCGATAGAAAATATGGCTTATTAGTTCCAGCATAAATGAAAGAATTGATTCAAACACCATTTTTTATAAATTAAATAAATAGAAAACCAGCCGTTTCAACTGAAAGTAAGTAGCAACATTAAAACTTAAAATGAACAGAAATTATTCCGCACATGAGTGAGGTCTTAAGTTCCACATTTTTGCAGATGGGCTCTTGAAACCTCTACAGCACGGTTTTCTGATACGCTGAACCTGATGGTTTTCTGATACGCTGAACCTGATGGTTTTCTGATACGCTGAACCTGATGGTTCGGTTTTCAATATTGGGGTGCAGTAATGGAGGATTTAAGTTCAGTTCATTCTAAGGTAACGATTTATCCTCAGAAACAATAAACAATATCCTCAGAAACAGAAACAATAGAATCCACAAGAAAAAACTCTAAATAAAAGCAAGCCGAAACGAGCAATACTTTTTCATATGTGGCATGGATGGATGGCATGTGGCATGGCATGGATGTGCAAATATAATATTGAATATTATTCATCCAAGTATTTTTCCAAAAGAGGCCCTAAAGAACTTATTTATCAACACATAAATATGAAAACAAGAACCAATTTCTTTAATATTTATATACATATCTATGTCCCAAAAGATACCAAGAAAATAAAAGATGCCATACATACATATATATATATATATATATATATATATATATATATATATATATATATAATATATATATATATATATATATATATATATATATATATATATATATATATATATATATATATATATATAATATATATATATATATATATATATATATATAATATATATATATATATATATATATATATATATATATATATATATATATAATATATATATATATATATATATATATATATATATATATATATATATATATATGCATATATATATATATATATATATCTATATATATATATATATATATATATATATATATATATATATATATATATATATATATATATATATTAATATATATATATATATATATATATATATATATATATATATATATACATATATATATATATATATATATATATATATATATATATATATATATACTATATATATATATATATATATATATATATATATATATATATATATATATATATATATATATATCTATATATATATATATATATATATATATATATATATATATATATATATATATATATATATATATATTTACGCATTACCCTTCAAATGGACCTTTAAACTAGAAAGTTTGTGTGATCATTGTTAATGAAAGCTATAATTGTAGTAGTTTACTCCTTAGAATTTTACTAAAATTCTTTTATTAAAATATTAAATCATAAAATATCATTATGATATTATTTTTATAAAGTATCAATAAAAAAATAATTAAAAAGAAATAAAATAATTAAAAAAATAATTGAAATAAAAAATAATAAAAAAATAAATAAAATAAATAAAATAAATATTATACAATATTAAAACTTAAATTAAAATATGGTCGAATACAGATAATTACCCAAAATATATATAAGCTCTGGAACAAAATCCTTTTCTTTCAAAATGTCCAAAGCATTTGGTATTGAGTAAAAGTCTGAAGTCTTCAGAAATCGTAGTAACTTTCCACGTCCAAATTCAGCATACAAATTTAGAAGGTCGTTGTGGTAAGGCCGACTGAAATCTCGACTGTCGCGCTGATAGAGGGCATCTAAATACTGGAAATTAAGAAGATTTTATAAGGTAAGCTGGAATTACTATAGAGCAAAAAGGGAAAATTTACTCGTTTTCTACCTACTTTATTCTTTATTATTTTTCTTATTTTTAATATTATTTTGTTGTTATTATTGTTCTGTTATAATCATTATTTCGTCATTATTTTATTATATTTTATTGGTATTGTTTTATAACTGTTATTATTCCTTTATTATTATTTTTATTATCCTTATTATCTATTATTTTAATCTTTATTTTTATTACCCAAGTCAAATTCGTTCTGCGTTTCTTCCAACTCTTCTTTTTCTTCTCTACTTTTTTCTTATCTGATTTTTCTTCTCTACTTTATTTTTATAAAACTTTAAGTACTCAAGACCATGAAAATGAAATCTGATTGGTTGAATTGACTAGGTGCAAACTAACATAGCCACATATATCTTAGGAAAAATCAGGAAATCAGGAAAAATCAGGAATTTAATTGTTAATGAAAAAGACCTTCACATCCAGTTATTCAGTTAGTGGAAGTAGTGACTGCTAAAAAAGAAAAAACGTGTATTGAGAATCAGCAAAAAAAACAGCCAAAAAATTAGTCTAAAAACACATGGCATCGAACAGCCTAAGAAAGGTGTAGCTTCCAATTAAAACCTTCTCTGTATTTGGGCATTAATAGGCTGTTAATATTTGAAATTTATGGGTGAAAAATGCGATCAAACTAAACCGATTAATGTGGGTAGTTTATTTTTACGGTTCAACGTGGCAACACTGACAAAAATTAGTGCAGCTAAAAAAATCAAACTTTTTAAATAATAAAAAAACAACAATTTTTGAGGAAACTGCAGTTTTCAGATATGAATATGGGTCCAGGAAAGACCATAAATCCAACTGAAATGGGCACAGGGAGCTAAAATGTCATATTTTGATGTTCTTGGTATTTTAACCAAGTACCCCTTTGACTGTGTTTTCCAATATTTTCCCGAGTTGTTTAAACAATAAATATAGTCCTTTCAAAGGACACTGCATTGAGTTTAAGGAACGCTTATCTTTGATAAGCCCCAGGCATGTTCCAGTTTATCCCTAGATTTAATTTCTGTTGGTTTCATCTACTTATACCTCCCCCCTTCTAACAGCCATTAACTGTCTTTCCCTCAGCTCTCCTTCTGGTGAAAAATCACACGAGTATTTTTCAAATTTTATAAATAATATCCGAGATGAAATAGCTTTCCCCTTGGCTTAGAAGTTAAGCCCTTTAGCTCTTGACTTCATGCAACATTGAATGCTGTTAAACTGATCAATATTTATATTGAAAGAAAATCAAAGAAGATTTACTTACAAGAAAGAGCAAATGCGTTTGGTTTGATAGTTTTCGACACAATCACTTCCACAGGGAATAAATCAATATTATCAGTAAGTAACGTCACTGTTTGACTGGGGTCTAAGTCCATAAGTTCTGATACCTTTGAAAGAGCTGCCTTGAATAGTCTGTGCTTTTGGATCAAGTAAAATACATCACTTCTCTGTAATCTAAAAAAAATGAAGATAAATGTGAAAAACCTTTTAAGTACTCTCATTAAAAATTTAATTTTTAAATCGATGAAAAAAAATAGTACAGGCAAAATTGAAAAGCACAAAGCAAGAACGCTTAATGAAAGACCCGATTTACGGACCGAGAGATTGTTTCACCCTCCTTACGCATACTTCACTTGCTAACATCAGCAGCTTGGGCCTTCTCCTCGGAACACGGCCATCGCTTTACCAAGGTGGACTCCGAGTCTTTGGCCCTCGTTTTTCTCGGGCTGGTTTTGGGCCCTTGGTCAATGACCCTCTCTTGAATCGGGTGGCGAACTTTGAATATGACCATCGCTTCATCCGGATCTTTGGCCCTTGTACGATTTTTTAGCTTACCGAGCTTTAAGCCAAAATGCTTTAAGCACTTTGGTTGTGCATGAACATCTACAATCCCTTCTTCACTTTACATTAAACAAGTTGAAAACCTTATTTTCAACTAAGTGTAAAATGTTCACCTAGCCACTTAGAAAAGTGCAACATGCCCTGAAATAAATCAGTGAAGGATATACCAATTGAGTCATCTGGAGCCCTTTCTCCTGGGCCTTTGCGCCTTTTGCGTTCCATTCCTGTCCCTTAAGAGCACACATTTTCAAACTTTCTTTAATTCTGAGTGAAATGGCTATCTGAATGCTGTAATTCAACATCATGGGAGGGAGGCTAATGGCGTTCCGAAGGGTAATTAACTGTACAGAAGGGGGTACTATCTTCCAATCTCTTTGGGCTCTTTAAAAGGAGACCAAGAAATTTCTGTAATCGAAAGATTTCATTTCGAGGTTTTTAAGATCACCCCTTCTATACGGAATAGCCGAAAAAAAGTAATAATACTTACAGTATAAAGATGTCTCTGTATTTAGTCAACGCTACTCGATTAACGCTGATTAGATAAGGAACTTCAGAATGAGAGATGAAATAAAAATAATTTATCATATAATTTCCAGGAATAATTCTAGTTCAAATTCAACTATATCTACGTGCCTTTTACAATGTTAAAAATGAAATCCGTTTTAAAACTATATCTAAGTGCCTTTTATATTAACAATGTTAAAAATGAAATCCTTTTTAAAACTATATCTCAGTGCCTTTTATATTAACAATGTCAAAAATGAAATCCTTTTTAAAACTATATCTCAGTGCCTTTTATATTAACAATGTAAAAATGAAATCCTTTTTAAAACTATATCTCAGTGCCTTTTATATTAACAATGTCAAAAATGAAATCCTTTTTAAAACTATATCTCAGTGCCTTTTATATTAACAATGTAAAAATGAAATCCTTTTTAAAACTATATCTCAGTGCCTTTTATATGAACAATGTTAAACATGAAATCCTTTTTAAAATTATATCTCAGTGCCTTTTATATTAACAATGTTAAAAATGAAATCCTTTTTAAAACTATACCTCAGTGCCTTTTATATTAACAATGTAAAAATGAAATCCTAAAACTATATCTACGTGCCTTTACAATGTTAAAAATGAAATCTTATTTTGATCTTCGTGTGCAAGATGTGATGTTAACAAAATTTATTACCCTATGGTTATAAAAAAATGGAGTTTTCGTAAAAATTAATTTTGTTTTAAAAATAGTTAAAATAATGTTACTTATAATAGTGTTGCTCTTCCAGCAAATTCCCCTGTTTAATCTTTATCTTAAAAAAAATCCTTTGCTTCTGCCAGCGTCATTCTCGAATAATGTGTGGGGAATCTCACAGTATAGTCTCTTCGAGTTTCCAGTATAAATCAGTTCCATCCTGAGTCAGTTGAACTGATTTATCAGTTCTCCTTAAGTTTCCATCATAAAATTCAGTATAATCTCTTCTATAGTTCCCAGCATGATCTTCAAGTGTTCTTCCTAAAAGTTTTGCAACTATCAAACAATGTGTGTGAATTTTCCGGTTAAGTCCTTATAGGTTAAAACCGTATTTCCTCCTAATTAAACACCTTTTATTTTCCTTCTTTCTTTCTGTTTGTTCCATATATTGCTTCTGCTTTTCAGGAATAAAATCTGACTGTGATTTAGCTTTTACTCCAAACTAATCTGAGAGGGTCGACTTGTTCAGACAAGTCAGTCTTTATAAGTTCCCACAGCACAATATGATTTTCAAGAGATCCTTGGCTAATTCTTCTTCCGTTTAAAGATGATTCCCTAATATCTTCTTTGAAAACAACTTTTGATCCGAGCCATCTACTGTGCTGACATCTATAGTCATGTTTAGACTTACTAATTTAATGTTTTGACTCACTAATGAACTTGTTGACTTAATGGCTTTTGACTCCCTTTGAAGACTTATTGTTTCTTCTTCAACCCAATAACAGACGTTTATGCCTCCATAATGGAAGCGCCCAGTCGGATAGTGTGACCCATGCTGGTACAGAAATGTTTCTGCATCGTTCCTTGTTCGTATGCGTTTCAAAGGCCTCATCAGGCAATTTCTTTTGGCTAGACGGTATTTGGAAAGATACCACTGTACAAGAATCCTACTCAAGAGTATGGCTTTGACATGATTTGACATCTTTTGAAAAAATATTGTCAGGCAAGTATTTTTCAAGCCCACTGCCAAGCCAGTATTGCCTGTATTCGTTTTGTTCTCCTGAAACAACTTTAAAAGTCAAACTGTTTGTCATTTCCTCATAACGGTGACAGCAGCTTTTTCAAGTGTTTTAATCTTGTTAAGCTCTTTAAGCTCTTCACATTTGTAAAAATTTTAAAAATTTAAAAAATTTAAGCTCTTCATCCTTATTTTCAGGTGAAAGTAATTCTACACTACCACTTAGGTCAACTAAAGACAAGTATGGTCAACAGGTATTGGTCAAAAAGTATTTTTCAAGGCCACTGCCAAGCCAGTATTGCCTGTATTCGTTTTGTTCTCCTGAAACAACTTTAAAAGTCAAACTGTTTGTCATTTCCTCATAACAGTGACAGCAGCTTTTTCAAGTGTTTTAATCTTGTTAAGCTCTTTAAGCTCTTCACATTTGTAAAAATTTAAAAAATTTAAGCTCTTCATCCTTATATTCAGGTGAAAGTAATTCTACACTACCACTTAGGTGAACTAAATATCCGTCAGAAATTTTAAAATCATAAACTTCCTGAGAAAAACCCAAAAATATAGCACACTGAGCCAAACCGCCTATCCTAGATACGTTCCATTAACTTTTCCTTCTTGTTGTGTTTTTTTTTTTTTTTTTATTCTTATTGTCTCCAATCCCGATGATTTGAATGTAATAGGAGCTTCTTCAGCTGGAGTTATTTTGATTTCGGCAGACATAGCAATTGAAATACTAAAATAAATCATCATAAGCATGATGATGCAGCACACTTATCATTTGAAAAAATTGTACATGAAGCTGACGTTTTTAGTAAAAAATCGATTTTATTTTAAATTTGCTTTTGGGCCATTTGCAAAAGCACGTAAATGTAGTAACTTCCTTTAAAATGAGCCCTTAAATACCCCCTATGATGTTCCAGTGCCCCGCTAGCTGTAGAGGTAAAGAAAACGAAAAGAAAATGCTTATGTTGCAGAATTTTGTGGTTCCAGCCACTTTTCTTGTTATTTAAGCCACGCATGTTTAATACCAAGACTAATCGAGATAATAGTTACCATTCAATCAGGCAAAAACGACAATTTTTTTCACTAGCAAGTTGTTTTAGCCTAATTTTTGGTTCCTATTGACCGTGGTTCGTTCTTTACTAGGTTGCAGCTCCCACTGCAACCACAATCCAGGAGTTAAAATTGTAGGTCACGCAATAGTGCTGCCTAGGTAAGAGCGATGTGAGCAGAATGGATTATTTATAAATTTGTTGTTTTCTTTTTTTTATCTGACCTAGGCACTTCTTAAAAAAGGAGTTGTCCTAGAAACTTCGAAAGAACCTCATTCGATTGAAAATTGTTAAGAGTTACAAATAATGGCATGACAACCATCATCCCCACGTCCATTATTTCATAAACAACAAAAAACAAAGTAAAACAACAGGGAACTGTTTCGTAAGACAGTGGAATTCCAAACTTTAAATGAATATTTCGACCCTATGTCCAAGGGCTGTCCTCAGCATAACACAAATGAAAATATATAAGAGAAATTTATATAAAAATACGACCAACTAAAAACTTTTTAAAACAGCCCTAGCATCATAACTTCAATGAAGTTCAACCAAGACTGATAGATAAAGTGAGGTGAGTTGATGCAATAGACTGATAGATAAAGTGAGGTGAGTCAATCAGCATAGTTGAAAGGTCCAGTAATTATATCTTTGGAGATGATGACCCTACCATCAATTTGAGGAGGTATGAAGCTAAATGAAACAATACTACTTGTATGCAGATTTCCGAAAGGATGTATTTTGTTAAAAACTGTTGGAAACATTTCTCCAGTATACAAATACCAAACTATGGAAAAAAAAAAACAACCAAAAACATTATTTACTTTTTCCATGAAAAAGACTTCGCCATAAAAATCGAACAGAAAAAAAAAATATAAAAAACTCTTTACACACAATAAGGTTTTCAAATAAAAGTAAAGAGCTCCATTAAGCCAAAAATGAGCAGAAATAGATTGAAATAACCTTCCAAGTTTAAAATATCACAAATCACCACGAATAAATAAATGAAACCCAAGACGAACAGAAATTACAATAAATAACCGAGTCAAAATGAAATGAGAAAAATTAAAATGAGTAGAGGGGACAAACCCCATGCCTTCTTAAGACCAGAACATAACTTGCGCTTTACTGGGAAAAATGAATAGATTGATAGTTTAATATACATATACTAATAGTTTAATACTTGTTTATGTAAGTATACATATTAACGGCCTATATACTTATAACAGAAATAATACTTATACATATTAATGCTTATACAAATAAGTATTATTTTTACATTTCAAAATTTAGCCCCAAAAAACTTTATCTCTATAAAAGCACAAAAAATATAAACTAAAAAGAGAGAGAAAATGGAAATGTGATGTCAATAGCTATGTTTTTCAAAATGGATGGTGTTTTGAAAATGGACGGTCTGTATCGTAGCTTTGCTGACAAATGTAAGAAAATTATTCATTTTTCGTTGTTATTTTTCAAAGTAATTGAGTTTTGATAAAATAATTGGATCGTTCATGCTATTTCAAGTTATGTTTCTTTTTTTCCTTTTGACGCGTCATTCTTGTCTCTACTTTTCTATTCTACTTTTGTTATTCTGTAATTTACTTTTCTTCACTTTTATAACGGTTCAATCTACGGTAACGGTATGGTGATTTATTGTCATACATTGCACTGCTGACAAAAAGTACTATATTCAATAAGTCAACATTTGTATTTTGAAGAGCTTTATCCGGGTTGCAGCGGTAGCTAGCAATCTAGGAAGAGACGATCACGTCCAATGTTAAGAAATATAAAAACCCAGAACTCCTAAAAAAAAGAGTCAGATCAAAACAAAAAGTACACCATTAGAACCACCTTGTCCGAAACCCCTATATAGGAAACTTTCTGTCCCTTGGCTTGAACAGCAAGGGAAACATATTGGCTTGATCTTTTTCTAAAAGCTGTTCGGGGAGGGAAGGGACTTCGAGGAGCCAATAGCTCACTCTGATGTACACATTGGAAATTAAAGTACTAGCCAATCTCAGAATAATTTATAAATGATATCTATCTTACTTCAAGTAGAGTGTCATTGCCTTTTCATATCCTCCTTGATTGATATAGAGAAGCGCGAGAGCCGTTAACAAAGTTATGTCCTCATCATTACTTCCAGTAGATATGTACTTCAAAGTTTCATTTATCACCAGCTCAACACGATAAATATTCTTGGGCCATTTTGAAATCAATTCCAAAAAGAGCTGAAAATTCGACATAATAATAGCAAACATAGAAAGGATGAAAATGAGCCAAGATAGAAGGAAAGTTAAAAATTAGAAAATTAAGTAAACAGAAAAGCAAGAACAAAACAATGAACATAGTATTAAAAACAAATACAATAAATAATAACTTTTTCAAGACAGTTAGTAAACCAATCAAGGGGGTTTCCAGGATTTTTGTTCCGGGGAGGGGTCTTTAGGAGGATATAAAAAAGTAAAACACATCAAAAATTTGCTTATATGCATTTTATTACGTGTTTATGAGCCAGACGAAAAAATAGGGGGGTGGGGGGAGGGGGGTTCAAACCCCTTAACCCGTGCCTGAAAACGGTCTTGAAATCAATATTTACAGTGGAGACACAGCCAATCTGATGGCAGTTTTAAACAAGAAAATAAACAATCCAGCTGTAACCTAGTAAAAAGCGAATCACGGTCTGGCGACAAATATTTTTCCCGCAACATTATTTTGAATCAGGTAATGTTCATTGAGACTCGCCAAAACAGCAATTTGTAGTTACAAACAGAAAGTCTTAGACAATATTGAAGAAGTTTTGTTCTTTTTAGTCCTTATTTTGTTTTGTTTTACTCCGCCTTCTTGGTCAAATTTTTACCAATAACTTGTCAGCATAAATTAAAATCCTGTGTTTTGACAAGCAATTCAAAAGAAAAAACTATATTTTATATTTGTGATTTATAGAATAAATATCAAGCAATAAAAGTTACATTTTTAGAATCAGAAGAAAATCAGCTTTCTGTTAAATGTGAATAAAACTGAAATACTAAAAGGATATATACATCAAAATAGGATAATTAGTATTTCCAAAAAGAGGTCCTTGTAGATAAGTCAATAAACTAATAATTTCAAGTGTTTGATCTTAAATAATTTTAATAAAAACTATATTAATGTATAGCTTAGATTATTAGCTTTTCTCTGATATATACAATTTTTCTCAATTTCTCGTTGGAAACAAAATGTGAGGGTTTTAGTCTTACATAGTTTTACTCAATTGGAAACTGTTTTTTTTTTTTTTTATTTTTTTTTTTTTATTTTTTTTTTTTTTTTTTTTTTTTTTTTTTTTTTTTTTTTTTTTTTTTTTTTTTTTACCCTAAATACAAAGTAAAGAATATTCGGTACTTATGTATTATGCGAAAAACACTCGAGAATTTTGATCACGAACATGAGACATTACCCGTTTTTCACGGTGTTAATACGAGACAATTAGCTTCGGCTCGCTGGGAAAATACACTAGCTATATCAAGGAGGCACACTTGTGCCTCTATAAAGAGGCGACCCACCACAATTTTAAGCGACTTCTGGTCCTAGCGGTCGCAGAGAGACAGCGGTGATCGCATTTTGTAGCCCAAGCTCCAACTAAGAAACGTGCAAAATTTCACCCCCTCCGACTTTATCTTCATGGGTAAAAGTGTGCCGGAAGTTTCGACCCTCCGACCACAGACCCCCTTTAACGTTGTCCGATGGGCTGAAATTTAGAGGTTAAGCTTTCCTAGGGCCCGGGAGCTTATCCTCGAAATTTCAGCTCAATCCGATCACTCCTTCACTGTTTTCCAAAAAACAAATATAGCCACTTAAAGTTCATTTCTCTTTTTTTTTTATTAGCCACACCTACAGGCCACAGTTGGCAACGGATCCGGGTGAATGAGGACTCATTCGAACCGGAATTCGACCTGTTAGGGCCTTTTCATATTTTCAGACCGAAAAAATTATCTCCCGAATTTACATTTACGAAAAACCTCGTTTTCCTATAAGAGCCCGTGTTAATTTTTCCCACCACAGCCCCCCTTTAACGTTGTCCGATCGGGCTGAAATTTAGAGGATAAGCTTTCCTGGGGCTTGGGAGCTTATCCTCAAAATCTCAGCTCAATCCGATCCTTCCTTCCCTATTTTCCAAAAACCAAATATCAAGTTTTGTGGGTATTTACTTGCGTCAAAAATAGATACTAGAGACTAAAATAAAATAACATGTGTCTCTGTGGTACAATGGTCGCTGTTCCTGACTGTCAGGCGGAAGATCCGAGTTCGATTCCCTGTCAGAGAAAATTTTTTATATACTGAATTTAAAGTTTAAAAAAGAAACTCAGTTTCTTTTTTAAATCCAATCTATTAAATCCTTCAGCTCAACAGGCGTCTCCAGAAGAATATCACAGTCGGCCTTCAGGTTACAGGTAAGTCTCCACTGCTTTGATAACATGCCGTATACCCGCATGCTCGAAGAAAAGTTGAAAAAAGAAAATCTTACTGTGCATTTGATTTGAGTATTTAGGAATTAAAAGCCTTAACACAAGAATCTTCACAAGTGGGGGTTTGGGAGGCGGCAGCCCCCCATCTTTAACTCCTGAAAAGATCAGCTAACAGTTAGTCAAGCAATAATAAGTAATAAACTGTACAAAAACGTGCAGAAATTATTTGAAAAAAACTACGTTTTCTAAAGAGTTAAAGAGGCTGAGTCACAAGTTCGAACCTTAAAACGTACAGGGATTAGGAGGTGCAGTTGGGGGGCTGCCTCCCCCCAAACCCCCGCTTCCGTATATGAAAGAGGTTGTGCCCTCCTCAACGCCTCGCTCTTTACGCTAAAGTTTGACTTTCTCACAACTCTTTATTTTAAACAATAAAAACTTTAGCGTAAAGAGCGAGGCGTTGAGGAGGGCACAGCCCCTTTCATATACGGAAGTGGGGGGTTTGGGGGACAGCAGCCCCCCAACTGCACCTCCTAATCCCTGTACGTTTTAAGGTTCGAACTTGAGACTCAGCCTCTTTAACTCTTTAGAAAACGTAGTTTTTTTCAAATAATTTTAATTAAACATTTAGTTGGTATTTTGGTTAGGTTAGGTTAGCTTAGGTTACGTATTTAATATAATACGCTCTGGGCGGGCCACCTTCCGTAATTCTTTGCTGTAGTTTTCATGGTTTTGTTAATAAAGTATTATATTTTCATCATGTTTTGTTTTATTTAGCCAAACTTCCCTTTTCGAGTGTTTATCGTACATTGCATAAGTAACGAATAATGAAATGAATTTGAAATGAATAATGAATATGCTATATAAGAATAATGAAATGAATAATGAATTTGCTATAATGACAAATTACCAGGTTTCAGATACTCTCAGTTGGTTTCTTACTTGGGAAGGAAGATGGCTGTAAAATACTTTCCATATTTTGGCGGAACAGCCAGAAGAGTTCCAACTTTCCTATCGGTTCCGTCACATAACGAAAAGTATTTTCCTGCCATCTTCCTTCTCAATTAAAAGACCTACTAAAAGGATATAAAAACCGACCATATTGTTTCAAAACATGTGTGTTCTTTAATTTATATTTAACTAAAACCAGAGCTAATAGGTGTCCATTAGTTTCAGTATTTAAATTAAAAGAACAAAACCTATTTATAGTTTTCTAATCGTTTTACAACATTTCCATCTATATATCTCTAATTATTTATCACTTCATCTGTCTGTCTGTATGCCCTGATTAGATGCTAAACTATTCAAGCTATAAATATAAAATTATTATTGGATATTTGAGGCCATGAGAATGCGAGCTAAGATATACAAATTCCAAAGTATAAGAAAATTGTAAACTGTAAATGTGACGTCATGATACAAATGTTAGTCGTATAATGTCATTATATAAATATCCTCATGTATTTAAACTATTTTCAATAAAAACACAATTCCATAAATATTTTCATACATTTTAACAAGGAACTTCGTAAAAGAAAAGAGAACCCACACATTGGCGGCTGCAAAAAACAAACAAAAACAACTCTCTTGGACATTTGTACAATCATGTTGTCACTAGGAGAATGGCGGGAACATATTTAGAGATGTGTATATAATCTCAAAAACCATGAGCATAAAATCTGTCATTATTATTAAATGGATTCCAGTATTAATTACTGTAGTACTTGCTGCCTGGTCTTACTATGCTTACGTGATCCAATCATGTCTACTTTCGGTGCAAAATCCTGTGCAGAAAGTGTTGTACCTAGCATTCTACCATTTATTCTTTATTATGTTATCCTGGTCATACTCGCAGACTATTTTCGCACCAGTAACGCGGGTTCCAAAAGAGTTTACACCTCCGGCAGACATTGATTTTGCGCTTCACCATGCAGAATCACAGCAGCAACGAAAAGACATATTAGAAGAGTTTTCTAGGAACCTTCCTGTTGTAACAAGGTCCCACGAGGGGGTTCGTTTCTGCAAGGAATGTAATCACATTAAACCAGATCGAGCTCACCACTGCAGAGTCTGTGAATGCTGCGTTTTGAAGATGGATCATCACTGCCAGTTGATAAATGCATGCATTGGATGGTCCAATTACAAATTTTTCATTTTGTTTCTTGGATACGCTACCCTCTATTGTCTTTATATTTCCCTTACTTCATTCCCTTATTTTACTGCCTTTTGGAAGAAGCAAGTTGAAGAAGGATTTGGGGAATTTGACACCTTATTTTTAATTGCTACGATCTTGTTCTTTGGTTTTCTCTCGCTGTTTTCATATCATATTTATTTACTTCTCCTCAATCAATCTACTTTAGAGTCATTGCAAGCTACTGTCTTCAATTTGGGACCAGATAAAAACGGTTTTCATTTAGGAAAACTTAAGAATGTAGCTGAAGTATTCGGTGACGATATGAAATTCTGGTTTCTTCCCATATTTACCAGCAAAGGCAATGGTGTCAGCTACCATCAGAAAACATTTGGTGAGGAGGAGTCTAATTTACTTCGGCAAGGACAAAATGCTTTATCAGATGAAAGTGAATTACACAGTTTAAATCATTTCACTCAGTCACTTGATACTTCCAAAATAGTCATAAGCCCTGAGTATACGTCTTTGCTTATTGAAACGGTTTGATTTCTGAACGTCAGCTGTCAGAACGTTAGAACATCCCCACTATGGGCACTGAGTAAAGAACGATGCACCTTTCATGTGTTTTCTTCTTTCTTATTTTTTTCTTCTGATAACTTTGTGCAGAATTATGCTTATGAAGATCCAACATGTCTCCTTCCGGCTCAAAGCACAGTACAGTGAGTGTTGTACTTGGTATTTTAACATTTTTTCATCATTATGTTATATTGCTGATTCTAACAGAACATTTTCCCACCAGTCGCGCAAGCTTAAACAAGTTGGAACCTTCAGCAGATTTTGCTAAGATTAAAGAGCTTTGAAAGTGCAAAAGTCATACTTTCTTCACAAAGGTGGTTCTAAGCTTGATAATGAAAAAGGACCAATTATAATCCTTCTCCTGTTTTCCAAAATATTTGAACAATTCTGTATAAAAGGTTTTATGAGAACTTATGGAAACGGGGATTTTACATTAAACCCAGTTTGGCTTTAGGAAAAAATCACTTGACGTCAGACGCCGTGCATTCCATCTCTGAATAAATGCTTCGAACCCGGTGAAATTTCTTTGACTATTTTTATCTGAATTTAGAAAGGCGTTTGATATACAAGATTTTAAAACTTTATTTCACCGTCTGGAGGCCTTGGAGTTCTTAGTAACAACGTGAAGTGGTTGGCTGGTTTTCTAAATACTAGATCTATTCAAGTTGCATTAAAATGGTGTTTGTTCCTCTACTATTCAATTTAAGTGTGGTGTCTCTTTTGGGACACCTTCTGTACCTTGTGTATGGTGATTCACTGTGAATTTACTAACCAGAGTGTTTTTTCACGACTCTTGCAGATGATGCTGCTTGAACTGTTGATGTCGATCAGTGTTGATGTCAAGTCAATCTGTTGATGATTTGTTGGTGAAAGAAAAAAAGCTTTAAAGTCGTTTTATATATTTACAAATTTGAGCTTTTTGTCAGGAAAATTAAGAAAACTAATTTTTTGATTTTAAGGAGAGTTGGTAAGCCGCCAAGTGATGATAGAGGGATATTTTTTAATCACAAGCCTTTGTCACAGTACATGAATTGAGTTATTTGGGCTCTCAGCTAAAAATGCTAGAGGTTTGGAAATTTCACGTCGATAAGGCATTTTTATTATTATCAGTTCTATTATTTTTGTATCATACTATTGTTGTGTCTCACATTTTTTTTTATAGTTGTCCTCTAGTGCAGTACTTTGTATGCAAAATTTTAAAAGAGTGCAGATTCTACAAAATACACCAGTAAGTCTTCTTGAAAATTATATAGAAAACGTGAACGAACCCACATCGTATTTAAAGAAATCCTGAGTACTCACAGTGGCAGATCCAGGGGGCAAGGGGGCACCCCCCCCCCTAACGTAGTCTAAAGTAGTGTAATTTACTTAATTAACGCAAGTTTGCGTTAATTAAACTTGCTCCTAACGCAAGTTAATCGGATTTACCTATTTTGTGCCCCCCCCCCTAAAACAAATCCTGGATCCGCCCTTGAGTGCTTAGCTACGAAAAACTACGCGTGTCGTTTCCAGAGAATTAACTTGGCAAAATTACAATATTTGGCCTAGCGAGCGATCCCTAAAAGTTCCTAGCTGCAAAGACGACCAACACCAAACATGACCGTCTATTCTGCTATCAAACAAACAGTAACAAGTATTATGGCATGAAAGTAACGAGCAACATCAAACCCTAAGACGAGCATAATGTATCCCGTATAGAAAGGGGGCTACTCCCTCCTCAACCCACTTCTCCTTGTTGCCGTAGAAACTGCGAAGGATACTGATTCAATCGGAAATTGAGAATTCTAGTGTCATTTTAAAAGTCAAAAGTGATGATAGAGCAACCAGCCCCCGTCCTAGAACCTTTTTTTCCGGTCCTTGTATAAACGTTTAGGACACATGATGAGCATTTCCAGGTAGCCTCTTTGTTAAAAATAGTTGAAAACATCAATAAATATGCGTTCTAGGATGACCTAACCCCAAAAGCCCCTGGTATAAGAGCCATAAATTTCTTCGAAATGTTAATTCTTTACAGATAAACTTTATAACAGAAAAAGAGGAGAGGGGGCGTTTAACCCCGGAAGCCCCGTGGCGTAAAAATTTCGATTATTATTCTCTTAGTAAAAAGATCATCAATATTCTGCTATGGGAAGGGGGAGGCTTGGGGGCCCAGAAATAAGCCCCCCAAACTTTTTTTTTCCCTGATCAATTTTGAACTTACAGCATTAAGTCCTTGTACCAAGGAGACTAATGTACAAAAAATCAAACAGTTCGTGATAACGAACTGTAAATAAGGAGCGACTCGGCTCAATAGTAACCAAAACTCTAAAAAACGGAATTTTGATATAAATAGATGCATCAAAAGAATCAAAATTCCTGGACTTTTAAGGGGGTGTTTTCCCACTTTTCCAAAACTCAGGCAAATTTTTTCAGGCTCGTAAATTCTGACGCGCAGAACAAAACTTAATGAATCTTAGATATTTGGAATCAGCATAATAAGCTGATTCTTTTGATGTATCTATTGATATCAAAATTCCGTTTTTTAGAGTTTCAGTCACTATTGAGCTGAGTCGCTCTTCACTTAAAGTTCGTTACCACGAACTGCTTGATTCCAAAAATATAAGATTCATCAAGTTTTTTTTTGGTGGGCAAACTTCGAACCTACATTAATTGAAAAACGTACAGAAATTAAATAAAAAAACAAGTTTTTTTTTAACTGAACGTAAGAAGCTACATTAAAACTTAACAAGAACAATTATTCCGTATATGAAAGGGATTTCCCCTCCTAAACGCCTCGCTCTTTATTGTAGTTTTTATTGTTTTAAAAAGTAGAGCTGTGACAAAGAGTCAAACTTTAGCGTAAAGAGCGAGGCACTAAGAAGGGGACAGTCCCTTTCATATACAGAATAATTTCTGTTCGTTTTAAGTTTTATTGTCGCTCCTTACTTTCAGTTAAGAAAAACTGTTTTTTTTTTATTTAATTATTCATAGGATTGTCCATTTGAAATTGGTCCATTCTCTAACAAATGTGGCTTAAAAGGGGGCTGAATTGCTTCGATTTGTCTGGAAAAAATGAAACCTTGCGCCAAGGAAACCCCGATGCAGAAGGAGAACCAAAATTAAATATTGGTTCCTTTCAAAATGCAGCTAAGAGACAGGGCCAGAAAAGTACCAAAAAACATTTCCCCACCTGCTTAAATGGAAAGGTATATCTTCGAAACATCGGAGGGGGCTCATTGGACTGGAAATTGAAAGTTCTAGTGTCCTTCTTATAGGTCAAAACCTACTAGAGGACAATCGGCCTCCCTCGTGGTTCCTTTTCTGCTATCCGGCCATCCTCTAACCCCTAGGATATGAAATCAAAATTCTGAGATATTTATTTTGTTCGAAAACTTCAAAATAACTAATAAATTTGCCTTCGGGGTTGATACTGCCCCCAGAGCCAAAATTTTAACCTTTATCTTACCCTTGTATAATAACTTCCCCCTCAGACACATGAAAAAAGATTAAAAATAAAAATGTAAAAATAAGCGCTATAGGAAATTCTATACCACATATTTTGCCCACATTTTGGAATATCGGTCAAAAAGTCCAAATTCCTTCTTTTCTTCATTAACTTTTCTCGTCATGCTTTCTCTATGGCTGCTCAATTTTATTTGTACGGGGGATTCTCCGAGGGAGGAGTTTTCCGAATTCCCAGAAAATACCGACAGAACATTTTATTGGTATTTATCCTAAATTCCGCAGCTTTTCAACGAAGGTCCTCTTAGGAAACTCCCTATATTTGTAAAATTTACTAGAGGAAATTTGTCTTCCAATGCGATACGGCAATCAAAATTCACACGGCTGTTCTTGATCTGATTTCTTTGTCGGAACTTTTTAAATCGCTATGCCTCTGCAAAATTGCAAAGCCTATCTTTTTGGCAAACACTGGGCAGACACTAGGCCAATCCTATCCCCTTTGATTTGGGGGGATGACTACCTTTGATTATCTAGCATATTTTTGTATTTTTCTTTAGGGATAGGATTGTAATAAATTTGGAAACTTAAGCATACCTTCTTCTTTACGCATGCCTGTGTTGTGATATTAGAATAGAATGTGAGAATTCCCGCCACGGTTGCCACCCGGTGAAAAAAATCACTAGATTTTAGTGATTTTTTGGTTGATTTAGTGATTTTTTGGTTGATTTGGTGATTTTCTTCAACAATCTAGTGATTTATGTGCTGATTTAGTATTTTTTTTGTTTATGCAATATAAAAAGTTACAAGAAATACTGACAAATTACTAGGGGTGGCTACCCTGATTCCTACTCCTTTACTTTCATTTCAAATTTGGGACTTCCCCTACGCACATGCCTGTGCTGTAGTATTAAAGAAAAAAAATGTGGGAATTTGATCTTTCAACTATACTGAACAAAATGGCTATCTCAAAATTTAGATCAAATAATTTTGGGAAAAGAATGGGCATGGGAGGGGCTCAGTTGCCCTCCGATCGTTTTGGATAATGATCGACTTTTCAAAATCAAACCACATGGTAGGCATATTTCATAGTCAAAGAACGTGAAATAAAAGTAAATGAGTTCCTGTATTGTGATATTAGAATAGAATGTGGGAATTCCTACCAGGGTTGCCACCCGGTGAGCAAAACAACTATGATTATGATGGCCCTATGGTATAAAAAAAATACTAAATCAGCACATAAATCGCTAGACTATTGAAGAAAATCACTAAATCAACCAAAAAGTCACTAAAATATAGGGATTTGCTCACCGGGTGTCAACCCTGGTAGGAATTCCCAAATTCTATTCTGATATCACAACACAGGCACTCATTTACTTTTATTTCACGTTCTTTGACTATGAAATATGCCTACCATGTGGTTTGATTTCGAAAAGTCGAACCAAGTCGTGAGAAGTCAATAGACTTTTCATTGCTCACAGTTTATTTAACTCTCATATTGAAACACATCTAATCGCATTATTTTTAATAAGAATTGTTAGTCACCCTCCCCTCTATGGCAACCTAATGCGACTGGATGCATTAATAGAAAAAATATCACTTACATCGGAATCACTGTGAAGAAATTCAATAAGGACTGCTTCATAAACAGTTGAGCTTAAAATTCCATTGCTATCAAGAGGGAGACAGTGACAAATGGCACGAAGTTGCTTCTTCTCTGAGAACTTCGAAAATTCCTGTTCCCATAATATTTTGTCCTTACCTGCAAAAAAAAAGGTAAATTTTCATCGTTACATGCATTTTAATCCTAAATAATCGCTCCTTTACTGAGCCGTACTAGCCGAGTGGATAGTGCGCTAAACTTACAATCCTGCTCCCGTGATGACCGAGGCTCGAGTCCTAGTGTCGTTGATTATTTGGTTTAGAACAGGGATTATTGGTTAGACTCTATAAGGTCCTCAAGAGTGGACCCAGCTCTAAATGGGTACCTGGGGAAAACACAGGAAGCGTCAAATGATTAACCCCACACCGGACATTGCACTACTAGCCGAATGCAGCGAATCGTGGCAGCACATACCTAAGCTACGTGGACCATTGGTCAGCACGCGAAAAAGTATAAGTAATAGTACCGAAACTGATCACTGCTTTCGTACCTATTTTTATATTTTTGTCTGGTTGCCTCACAAACACCTCTCATAGCTATATTTTTGGCAGAAGACTTCATTACATTCTAGTGTAACTTCTTAAGGTAGATTCAAAAGTACAATAAGAATACTATAGTCACACGTTTTTTGTGATTATGCCCAACAGCATTTACAATAGCTGACGAAATGTGACTATTTTTAGTTATTGTGACTGAATGTTCACTAGTGTGTAATTACTATTTCATTGCCTGCTTTATTGGTACTTTCTGTGAAAATTTCTGGGCAATAAACTTCATTAAAGTTCAGAAAAGAATTTTCCCTGTGCAGAAGAAACAGAAGCACTTCACATTTACCGAATCTAAACATTTTTTTTAATAATACATACCAAGCATAATTATGTCCAAGTAGTTCTGGTTATTGGGGTGCCTCCTAATTTGTATTGCCAGTGTATTTCTTAAAACTTCCATTTCAAGCTAATATACTTAATTTCAACATCAGTGCTGAAATCTGAGCAATCTATGAAATCAGTACTGTATCAGTGCTCCATTAGAAAATTTCTCAGCAAATTTCGAAGAAAATACCCAATTAAAAATTCAACAAAACCCCAACCTACTTTTTAGCTGCAAAGACTGAAAAACATCCTTTTAAATAAGGGGAGACACTTCGCCCAAAAACAGGTAAATTGTTTATTTCAGAATAATTTCTTTATTTAATAGTCCACTTTAGGGCATAGCGAAAACAAAATGCTCACCCAATACTTGCTCACAGACACTTGCTGCTTTCTCATAGTCATCCTTATCCAGCAAAAAATCTATATAGGAACGACCAATAGAAAGACGACTATATTTCTTTAAGTTGCGACCAGATGGTTGACTCACATCATGTAGTGCCTCTTCAAACATCCTAAAAACATGTTGACTCATCATTTTATAGTCATATCACAATATTCACCCATATAAAACCATTACAAAATTGTTAGAATTAGAGACGTTAAACGCTAGACGGCGTTTACAGCCGCAACAGACCCCCCCCCCCACCATTTCTAATACTCAATGTATTTTCAATAGCGCAGTTCATTTCTTCCCACCGCTTGTTAACTGCTTGTCGGTATGTTAGATAGATAGATAGATAGATAAACTTTTATTTTCACCAAGATTGTCATGGCACTGCCAAATTTCTTTGGTATAGTCACATTAAAAAGCAAATACATAAAAAACGCTAATCAATCCTCCTGAGTTTCGTTATACATTTTTACAAAACTAGGTATAAAACTTTTCGCTAACCGCTGACGGGCACAGCGTACCGGCTGAAGTTTCTGAACAGGCATTGCAACCCTGCGCGGGAGTCGTTTTGTTGTGGATTGAGGGGGGGGGGGGGAAAGGGTTTTGTTCATTGGGTGGATGAGAGATTTTCTTCCGAAATCCATGCAGAGTTTCTCTCTTCTTTTTTTCAGAGTTTGCTTTTTAAACTTTGTCAGCAGCTCTTCATACGACACTTGTGCCTGTTTCGACACTATCATTACAGCTGTTTCCTGAACTCTCTCGAGCCTGGCGCTTTGCTCAGCCGTCAGTCCAAAATGCCATACAGGAGCTGCATATTCCAGAATTGGGCGAGCAAAAGATGTAAATATTCGGAGATGATCTGGAGGGGCGCCATGTCTCGACATAAGCTTTAGCATCTGCAGCCCAGCATTACCCCTTTTTACTAGACTGGTTGTGTTTGCTTCCTATTTTAAATCACTGGTAATAATAACTCCCAAGAGTTTAATCTTACTAACTTTAAGAGAATCAGAGATAGTTGGTAGAAAATTTGGTTCAGAAGGATTTAAAAATGAAATAGTTAAGGTAGAAGATTTAATGTCATTTACTGTCATATTTGAAATGGAAGCTTCAGTCTTCACGTTATCAATTAAAATTTGAGTTTTGCTACCTTCATTTGCTTCCCTAATTTCTCCAATGGTAAGGTCGTCAACATATTTCCAGTGGTCTTCACAATCATTAGCAATATCATTGATCATAACTAGAAAAAGAACAGGGCCCAGAATGGTACCTTGAGGTACACCACAAAAAACTGGCTCAGGTTCAGAGAAAGACTTCTTATATTTTTAAATTTAAAATATAAAATTATATTATTTTAAAATAAATTTTTAAATAAAATTTAAAATTTAAAATATTTAAAAATTTATATTTTAACCCTGAATGATTTTCACAACAGCAGGATTCACTCTAAAATCAACTAAAAGCTTAGACATTAAATGTCGATATAATCAATCAAATCGAAACTTTTTAAAAATCAATTGTTATTAAGTTTAGCCATTTACCAGGCTCATCGACATGCTTAAAAACAAAATGTAAAATACTGACTAGATAATGGGATATTGATGTATTCTTTCTGTTACCATACTGATGAGGATCAAGGAGGGGTTCAACTTCAGGTTTTTGCCAATTTGCTACAAAACTTTCGTACATTTTGCTGAACAAGGGGGTCGATGGTGTGATTGGCCTCACACCATCGAAAGTAAGTCCAGTATCTTTTCTAGGGATTGGAGTAACATGCCCCGTTCTCCATATCTGTGCGTAAACTGAAGAAGTTGAAATTCAATTAGAAAATTTGTGGTAGTGGCTTCTTCAATTTGTCAGGAAAAGCTTTTATAAGTTCAATCAGAATATCTATGGGAGTTATACTAGTTGGTTTAAGTTCCTTTATTTTGCTAAAAACTTGATAATCAGAAATAGTAGGTAAAGGTACGCCATCATGTGGAATTTTCTGACACTCTTGGTTCGTTTTATTTACATCAAGACGCGGGAAAGACTGGATTATTCTAGCCAAATGACCATTTAACTTTTTCATCTTTAGAATCTGAACAAAAATCAACACCACTAGGGGATTTTCCACAAATCCGTTTTATTTCCTTATACCACACGCTAGGCTTTGATTCAAAAAGATTATCAATTTTTTGTGGTAATACTCAGCCGCAGCTTTTCTTGTCATTTTACGTACTTTGTTGTGGAGTATATTAGCATTTCCTATTTTCCCTTCTTTTCTTAGTTGAGTTTTATACTAAATCAAAACTTAAATTTCTTGGGTTATGTAAGGACAATATGTGTTGCACCGCATGAAAGTTTTCACAAGAAAGCATTCTTCATATTTCCTTCTTAATATATCTTGCAAAAATTTAGCTTTTTCATCGGAGGACTCTAAAATTGCTACCTCATCCCAGGACTCGGATGTAATCCAATTTCCAAATTCTAAGAGACCCCTGTCCGAAAGAGGTCGGTAGGAGACTTTCTCAACGACATATTTTACTTTATACGAAGGCAGCGGAGCCCACTTTCTCATGTAGTGGTAGCTACCACCAAGGGGAAGTAGGTCTTGAGGTTCATTATAATATTCTGATAAATTTGTGCAAATTACGTCGAGTTTAGTATTACCTTTAGTAGTCGGAAACTTTACTATTTGCTTGAATCCTTTACTTTTGAGGAAACTTTCAATTCTTAGATCGTTCTTATCACAGTAACGCAAATTCCATCATTTGGGTACTTTGAAGTAATTAAATCAACATACAAATCTAACTTTTCAGCAAAGACCTTTTTTGGAAAGATGCCATACTAGGTGAGTAATAAAACACTCCAATACCAGTACCAGTTAAAGATCTCGGAAGCTTTTTTGGTCGAATCATAATCCAAATCATTTCATCATCATCATCAATATGTGGAATCTGCAGAATCCGCGGCACCAACTGCTCACGTACGAAACACGCTACGCCGCCACCTTTCTTACGTAACGGATTATTCTGATGTCATAGTTTAATAAATTGTTAGTAACCTTGTATTGTAAGATGTCAGGATTTTGTTTATGTACTGCTATAACTGCAATAATATCAGCTCCGGTTACATGAATATAACCCTCAAGTTCCCCCATTTTATCAACGTTGAGACTTTCCGCATTTAAAGTTAAAAAACAAAGAAAATGAAAATGTGATTGGGAGACTTTTTTTCAACAACTTTACGTTTGTTTACTTTCGTCGGTTTTGGGAAAATCTGTTTAGGCGGGAGAGAGACTTCAGGCTTATCTAATTCAATAACTAGGCTATCTGATTCATCATGAAGGGCTGCAAAACGGTTACGAGACGGAAACGGTGAAAAAGGAGCAGAAAATAAATTAGCGTTCGTCTCACTATTTTAAGTTTTAGAAACTCTGTATGGAGCTATTACGCGTGGATCGTTCTGCCTACTATCTGAAAATTTCGAAAATGGTTTTGCCAGGGCATGGCGGGAAGGGATGGGGGAGAAGTGCGTATGGGAGGGGGAGAAAAACGGATGAAAGGGGATGCTAAAGTAGGGGTATTCAGGGAGGGGGGGCCTTTGGGGATTGAATTCTGGTGATAGAAAGCTTGGCAGATATTCGAAACTATTTTTGCCTGATATTCGCAAGGTTGTCGCTAACACCGGTAAGAGCGGCCATCAGGGAGCGATAATGGCATGCTCGTTGGCACACGCCCTCTTATTTCCCGAAAGTCAGGAGTGACATGAGCGAAAACACATTCTCTGTCAGTACAATTTAAAACACTACACAAATCTACGCGGTCAAAACTACAATCATTTTTGTTGCAAAATTCTGATCTAAAATTTAAGCATATATGTAAAAACCGGCACTTTTTCTTCCGTCTACAAAACCCTTGTTCAAAGAACCGGCAAAGCGTGTTGTATTTACGAGCGGCACTGTCTGTTTTATCGTCGTAAGTTCTTATGTCACTCTTCTCTGCGAGAGTCGGAATGGGTGCAATTGCACTAGCTGATGACGTATCACTAGTATTCATTTCGTCTGATAAGATCACACAGTCGTGGGCTACGCTTGGGCTAGATGTAATGTTTGGCCCTTCATTATCAGGGGGTGAATTTCGGTTAGCAACAGTGATATCATTGTCCGTTTGCGTTGACATGGTAATTTGGTCCCGGGAAGTTTGCGAGGGGTCACAAGGGCGGGTTTCGATAGCCACTGAGAGTTCTTTTTTCAGCTGGGCTATAAGAAAGTCTTTAACCTTCAAATGACCTGTCAACACTTTAATTTGATTGTTCTTTTCCTCCATTTCTGACAGAAATGTTGAGTGCCTTGTCCGGATTTCTAGATTTTCTGCTTGAGATGCCGATAAACTTGCTTCTAGGGTCTTAATTTTCTCACTTAGACGGATTGTTTCGGGTTCATAGCTAAGAATGTCTACACCTACCGGAGACGGCTTAGTCACTTTCGGTAGCTCGGAGTTGGTTTTGGGTCCCGTAGTAATTTGTGGTGAAGAGGTGCCGATTCTGCTTCCTCTTACAGGTCTCTTCGCACTAGGCTTTTGTAGAAGTTGAGATGCTTGTGACTTCGGAGTCACGGGAATTTTTTTAGCATGACAGTTCATGCATAACCATTCACCGGAATGGTCCTTTAGCCTGATTTGGGCACATTTATTAACGCCTGCTTGGTACCAGCGGCCGCAACCTGACACGCATTGGACAGAACTTGTGGTTACCGGTAGTCGCCACTCAGGACATAATTCTTTGGTTTCGACATATCACAGAGTATGTGCGGGGCGAACTTATATCCTAGACAAAAGAAGGTTCATAAAACGAGAAACAGTGAGTGGAAAAGCGAAAGGATCTTCAAACCAATCGGTGAAATTTTTATTCACACTTATTTAACAGCAACTGTGGTCGTGCAATAATTAGTACTCGTTATAAAATATAGTACTATTGATCCAAAATTCCAAACAATCTTGATCCAACATTCAAAATATAAATAATTTTCTGAAACTAGGTCAGTAGACCACAATACTTTTAATCCGTATCAAAAAGTTTTTAAATGATCTCTTCATTAACTCCGATCACTGAATTAATTCAAGAGCATACTGGACTTCAAATTTAATAAATCCAATCTAGTTAGATGTGTTCACCTTAAACTTGAAATAGCCAGCAAAACGGTAATCCGCTCATAAAAAATGAATCCAAAATGAAAGTCCACAGGAAAATTACACAGGTTGAGCAAGGTTATATCCGAAAAAAACTGTGGTGTTAACACAACGAAGTCTGAATCAACACTGAATACTGGGGTAAAGTGAAGTTGTTTGAATTTAGGAATGATATAAGGGAGTATTTTAGAATGTTTTAAGATACTTTCCAGAATTTTAGACCGTTTCCTTCCAGAAAGTGACACTACTAAATTGATCCCCCAACTGGAATTGGATTTACTTAGACTATATATGACAGACCAAAATGTGATTGGGCACCCCCTTTCTAAAATTACCGAAAATCGTTTCCTGATTTGTTCTCAAATGGATGGTCAGAGCAGAGAAGTTGTTACTAAGGATGCCACGCGAAGAAAAAATTTTGGTTTTGACAATCGTTCTTGGCAGTGTTTATTGGATCAGGATTGCCAATTTTTCAGAGACAATCCACAAGCAAATGTGAAATGGAGCTTCGAAAGAATTTTTCTAGGAATCTGACATTCTCATTTGCACCAAACTCTGGGAATTATCCGAATGATGTATTTTGGTCTTATAGAACTACAGGAGCTATAAATATAAAATGAGAAGAAATATTCAGGGCGAAGTTACGTTCTTTTGCGTTTGGACGTTACGAGATTTTCTCGTCCTGTGGCAACCCCGGCACCCACTTCTCTGCTGATCCTCCGTTTGAGAGCATGTTATGAGACGTTTTTTGGCAATTTTCGAAATAAAAACTATACAAATGGCATATGTAAAACTGCAAATGTAAAACTTGCGTTTTACTCTAACTTATGAGCCCTTCATTAAAGGCGTAAAAGGAAATAGTATATTTTATACTTGAAGACTGATTTTTGGGGTATTTGCACACTTATTCCCAGAATAAATATATCCGAAATCGAACATCAAAACTTCAGAAATTAAAGTCTGGAGGGGGGGGGTGCAAAGCTCCGGAAAATAAAATCGGCACATGATGCAGAAAATATAACAAATTACAGGACAAATCCTACTATCACAAGATAAATATATTTCTACAGCATAGACCGTTAAATTATTAGCCTTTTCAGGAGAAAAAACGGGACAAACAAGGTCATGTCGATTTGTGACGGTTGCGATAGTTGAGACGATTGTGATAAGTTTTGACAAGTATCGTCTCAACTTTAATAGGAATTTCAGCATTCCTTAAATGGAAGGTAGAGCATGTTCTTGTAGAATACTATACTGCTTGCCGCATCAAAATTGTTTGAAATCGGATTATTACAGCAACACTTAAGCGGAATCTGTTCTTATCCCCACCAAAATAGGCCTATCATATTCAGTGACACCTCTGATCCAGAAGGTAAAAATGATCCGACAGCCCAGCCTTTGAAAACGTTGATAGTTCCCAGTTTCCTGAGGGTCCTTGGCTTTGCTGTGCATAAATTTTTATTTGAGTCAGAATGATTCCTGACTCTGGAATCTGTCCTAACGAGCTCCTGGTGATCCAGAACTCTTCACCACTTACTTTGCATAGACAATTATATACCTTTCTTTTTTTTTAATATGACTGGTAAAAAAAAAAAAAAAAAAAATATAAAAAACTGCTCCTTCAAAGGACGGAGTTTCCGTAGCAATAAAAAAAAGACAAAGGCCTTAAAATCCGCAGAAGTACCAGGAGGAGGAGCATGTGCGCTTATCCGACCCCGCCTTTAAAAAATTAAGTAAATTTCCACTGTAATACATATTTTCGAATTGGTGCCCCGAATTTGTTTCGTATATGAATATTTTTATTTAGTTTTGTCGTTGTAGAAAGACAATAATGCAAGGTGGTGAGCTTTGCCCCCCCCCCCGGTAATCAGAAGATTGATTTGATTCTTCCTGTCAGTTCCCGAATTTTTAATATACTTAGCATATTTTTTAGCGTTATTTTTTTCAAATTTCGCAACATTCATTAGCGAAGTTAATTCTTTTATCAGACAAAAAAGATGAACAATTGGCTATGTTAACCGAAATCAGTCAGTCAACAACAAAAGCAGTTAAAATCAACGACAAAAAGAGTCTTTATTAATCGTGTCAGCAAGGCCGTGCCCAGGATTTTTTCGGAGGGGGTTTTATTCAAAAAAAAAATTCAGGGGTGGGGGTTACACAAAAAAATCTCAAAAAACGCATACAAATTTGTTTATATGCATTTTTGTTACGTTTTTACGAGTCAGACGAACATTTCAGGGGAGGGGGTTCAAACCCCTCTAACCCCCCCCCCTCTGGGTACGGCCTTGCGTGTCAGTGCTTCACCCTCAAATATAAGTTTTCCAGTACCATGAAAATACACATCTTATTTTAGCAGAAAACGATTACCTTAAATAATACAAATATTAAAAAAAAAAGGCAAAAATAGCAGAGAGAACATACCCACGATCTAGAAGCCACTGAATGTGATCTTCTGCATCTCTTTGCCTTGCTATGACGACACTTTTGGGACTAACAAGGAAGAAGCAGTTTTCTTCAGAGAGACAAACTGAAAAATGAAAACTGAAAAATTTGGGTTTTTGAACAGGTCGTGTAAATATTTTTCTAGCTGTTTTGAAGTACAAAACACCTGTAACGAAGACCTACTTCTATCTTACATAACGTAACTTAAGCCTTTGGTGACTTTTTTGTTCAACTTAATAAAATTATCCCATTTTAAAATGTCCCCAATTTTTACTATATATCTGTTTAGTAAAATTTGTCTGTTTAGTAAAATTGTAAAATTCATTAATTTGAATTTTAACAGGTTTAACAGGTTTAATTTCATTAAACCTGTGGTTACGAACGGTTACGAACCTATGCCACGTACTTTCAAGATCAAACACTCCGTAAGTCATCGGACCCTTCACCCTGATGAGCTCTTACCATTGTTACCTAATGAACTACTCACAAAGTTCATGATGACCTTTTTTTGACGACCCTGGGTGGCTTCCTGTGGTTACGAACCGTTCTTGTTACGAACGGTATAGTAAAAAAAATATCTGTTTAGTAAAATTGTAAAATTCATTAATTTGTCTAACATTTTTTACCTATATGACCTTATCTTAATAGCTTAAGCAGCTGCAACTAGACTTAGCAGCTTATTAACTTATTTTGTGTAAAATTGTTGTATATGATTTAGTAGCTTAACGTAGTAGCTGAAGCAGGTTAGAAGCTTATTTTTTTTAAGATGTCTTTATATGAATATTACTTCGTATTTTCAAGTTGAAAATAGTGAGTCGTATTTTCAATTTCAAGAATATAGTGGTTTTGCCTATAGGTATAATTTCTGTTCGGTTATACCCGTACTGTCACCCCGCAGCACAAAATTTACAAAATTTCAAAAAAAAAATCGATATCGAAGGTAAATGTAAGTAAATTTATACTCCTCATTCCCCAAAGCTCCTTTTATGGTTTATGTGGGAGTTCAAGGAGAATTAAGAATTTCAGATATAAAAACTGATTTTTCAGGGTTCAAGCACACCCCCCTCGCCTGAACAAAACGCCGACTGGCCCTCCTTTACAATCGATGATATGCAATTCTACGACACTTTTACCAAACCATAAATAAATCGTTTTAGTTGAATATTTGAATGAAGCTTGAAAACGAATATTAATATAAAGCGTTTGTTCTGTATGGACTTAGTACATCTCTACGGACGAACACGCGACCGTGCGGTATTACTAACTCTGATAATGGGAAGCGCAAAATATGGTTTTGGGTAATTTTAGATCAAATAACTATCTCAAAATTATACTCGATGAGTTTATGGCACCTGTTTGGGATGAAGATGTGGCAGCAGTATTTTTGTATCGTAAACTATGATCCCAATGATAATCTACAGAGATTACAATCGTAGGCTACTCTTATATTATAAACAAATTCAAACTCCAAAACCCTCCGACTCAGTGCTATCTCCCCCTGGTATATCTGAGTAGCCAAATCAGGCTGTGGCATTTGGATCGAAGTCGGAGAAGGGGTGAGAGCCATGGGTATAACCGAACAAAAATTAAACCTATAATCAAAACCACAATATTCTACAATACCATAGTTCGGGGTACCTTCGGCGTCAAGGCATACCTGACTCGAGTTGGGAGGCTATTACTCCCATGAAAACATATTTTGGTACTCTTCTATTAACCGGACTCTTTTTATATCTCAAACTCGAGACGCGTTGAAAAACCTGTTTTTATGGGAAGATACAAGACACCGCTGTAAAGAAATACAATGTATAGCGTAGTTCTAATTACGTATACCATATTTAAAGTGTTGTTTTTGGGGGTTTTGGGGGGAAAGAGGTACTTAGGTTAGGTTAGGTTACGCATTTAATATATGCTATGCTTTGCCATTTTTTTGTAAAAAAAATTATTTTTACAAGTTCTGAATTTTTTCATGCTTAGCATTTTTTTGTAAAAAAAATGATTTTTACAAGTTCTGAATTAAGATAAAAAGCTGATTCTTTGGATATGTATATTGTTATCAAAATTCCGTTTTGAGATTTTTGGTTACTATTAGCTCGTTTCGCTTCTTATAGTTCGTTACCACAAACGGTTTGAGATTTAGAGACAAGGTACCCTTTTTAAATAAATATTTTCATTTAACTATAGACAAAAAATTTCTGTTACTTGTAATTTATGAATAATTTATAAATAATGTAAACGCTCAAAAGTATAAACACAAATTAACTGGACTTGAACCTTAGCTAATGTCTCTGGCTTCATTAGTGTCTTTGAAGTGATCAGTGGGTTATCATGTTTAGCAGCGAGGCTCATTTTCCTCATTTTATTGAAAAACTTTCGGGAAGTCCGAATTTCTTCCCATGAGAGCATGGCTGTTTTAATGAAGAAAGCTAATCCGAATTATAATACCCTTCTCATAAACGAGTTGTCAATTAAGTTATCATTGTTATTATAATTATTACTGGTTATCGTTATAGTGGTCGTTGACTTATTGTAAATTTTGCAATACAGACTGGAGTTGAAATAGGTCTTTTCAACCGAATACATTTTTAAGCTCCATTCGATAGTATTGGTTGTTTGCCCTTCTCAACCCCTGTTTACACGCATAATAATTGTTTATATGGGGTTATACAAGTGTTTTTTTTTATATTAAAAAAAATCCGTGATAGTTTTCTACTTCATATTCCTTACTTGAGATTCAACTTAGCTTTAAGCTTTGCTATTTTGCTCAACAGATAATAGCTGTTGTGTTTCGCTATTTTTCGCTATTTTCGCTATTTTCGCTATTTTTCTCAATAAATAATTGTTGTGGTGAATAACTGAATTTCACAGAATAACTGAATTACTTTCATAGTACAAATTAATTTTATCATTTTTAATCATATGATGATTTTCATTACATTCCTTTCTGCTCCATGTCGTCGTAAAGGAGGGCGAAGGGATATTTTTTAAGGTGAATTAAGAAATGAGGAGCTGAAGTACATTATTGAATTGAGGGCAAACAGTTTAACACTTTAGGCAAGAATAACATTTTTAGGGGGATGTCAAGAGCAGGATGTTCCTTACTTTTGACCCGTGTGTAGAGACATAGATGAGACGGTGGGTCACATCAGGGCAGTTCACAAGGAGGAGACAAGCTTCCCCAGGAACCTTAACTGGGGGAGGGGCCGTGGATGGGGGACACAGCAGCTGGAGCTTTTTTATTTACGTTTAAGTTGGAATGGTGGGTGTCATAATTAATTTTGCCCCGGGCGCTACCAACCCTAGGATCGGCCCTGGGTCACACAATGTGTGAGTGTTAAGAATTGAGTGAGTTGCGAGAGAAGGTGTATGGATAGTTTAGGTTTGATAAAGGATGTCTGGCAACTATAGTGAGGGGTGAGTGTTTTGTGAGCGTGAAAAGATCAGGGCGATTTCTCTGACTAGCAATGGGGCATAGAAACAAATCTTTGTAGTTCGTGGTATGTTTTTCTTTACGCAGAGTTTACCTTTATATAGTGATTATGTCAAGTCTGAAAGAAGCTTTGACCTTAACCCCAAGCACCCCGTCCAAGAGTTAATCCAAGAACCTACGACAAGCAGCACACCAAAATCCTGGTCAGACAGTTCGTGGTAACGAGCTATAAGTAAGGAGGGACATGACTCAATGGTAACCCAAAATATAGAAAACACAATTTTAATATCAACAAATACATCAAAAGAATCGGCTTATTATGCTGATTCAGAATATAAGCTTAATATATATAAATATATAAGCCAAATCATTTAGCTTAGTGTTATCCATAGAAGGCTGCGAACCTGAGGAAATTCGCCTGATTTTTGAAAAAGGGGAGAAAAAAAAACCTAAAATTCAAAAATCTTAATTAAAATCACACAATCACATTCAGCGTACGAGAGAACCCTGCTGTAGAGGTTTCAAGCTCCTATCTGCAAAAATGTGGAATTTTTCGGATTTTTTGTCAGACGAAAGATCACAGATGAGTGTTTATTTATTTTTCCAGGGGCGATCATTTCGAACCAATGGTTCTAGAACACTGGGAGAAGATTTGAACGAAAATTTTAAGTTTTAGTGCCCCTTTTAAGTGACCAAAAAGATTGTAGGGAAACTAGCCCCCCCCCCCCCCTCATGCCTCTTTTTCCCCAAAATCGTCCGACCACAATTTTGAGATAACCATTTTCGCCAGAATAGTTGAAATCCCAAAACTATGCCTTAGGAAACAATATCACCCCCCCCCCCACCCAGCTCCTGGGGATAGGTCTAGGTTATAAAATTAGCCCGCTTACGTATTGTATGTGTTATTGGGAAGTATACAGACATTTTTTTGGGGTTGGGGGGGGGGATTTGTGCTTGGGGGGGGGATTTGTGCTTGGGGTGGGTTTTCATAGGGATAATCTTCCGCGTGGAAGGATATTTTCGGGGACGAACTTTCCAGGGGAAATTTTACACTGGGGGGATTTGACAGAATTACTATACGAAATTCTTTTTATTTGTCTTACTTTCTCTTTGCCCACTCAATTTTGCATGTTGAGATGGTCCGGGGGAATTGTCCAGGGGAAATTTTCAGAGTGTTTGGATTTCCGGGAAATAATTTCCTCTGAAGGGGGGATTTCCGGAGTGATTGGAAAAACAATTAGAACTTAAAAGTCTTTGTAACATGAAAATGTGCTATGGAGAATCATGCTGAATCTTCTGCAAGAAAGTTCACGAGAGGGGGGAAGGGGGGTTCAGCGAGGATGGAATTTTCCGGAAGGAATTTGACCGGGGAGGGGGGGGGGTATTTTCCGTGGGAGGGACTTTCCATAGAGGAGCTTCCCGTAGGGGGAAGGAGTTTCTCATGGAGGGTGAGACAAATTTACCGGCATTATTTGAAAAGCGGGCAGATATTAAATAAAGAAACAAGTTTTATTCAATTGAAAGTGAGAAGCAACATTAAAAATCAAAACAAACAGAAATCATTCCGTACATCAAGGGGTTGCTATCCTCCTTAATACCTTGCTATTTCCGCTAAAGTGTGTCTGTTTGTCCCAATATTTTAAGAACGGCTCCTGAAACACAAGGGCCGTTCAATTAGAACAGGAAACTTTTTTAAAACTGCTAAAAACTTTAGCGTGAAGAGCGAGGTATTGAAGAGGGGGGCAACCCTTTCATATAGGGAATAACTTCTGTTCGCTCTCAGTTTTAATGTTGCTCCTTACTTTCAGTTGAGAAAACGGTTTTTTTTATCTAATCAACTAAAAATAAAGATCCATTGACACGAAGAGCTTAGTTAATAAACGTAAGCCGTCAAAGCTCAAAAATCAAAGCACTTCAAGTCAAATACGTTGTTGAAAAGTGATCACTACCAATTGGGGCTCATCAGCCTTTTTGGGTATTGGCGCTTCAAATCCCTGGCCCAGGCTTTATGTAACACCTACATTATGGTGCACTATATGGTGTATTATGGTGCTTAAAATCCTTGGTTTATGGTGCACCTACATTATGGTGCACTATATGGTGTATTAAGGTGCTTCGAATCCCTGCCCCAGGCTGTATAGTACACCTACATTACGGTGTTCCAAATCCCTGACCCAGGATTTATAGTGCACCTACATTATGGTGCACTATATGATGTATTATGGTGCTTCAAATCCCTGACCTATTTTCGACTTAACACCTTTAATTAGGTGTTTCTTATACCACACTGCCGTTCTATGACGAACAAATAAACTTTCAAATGGGGATAAATCTATTTATTTAGACAGTGAAAAAACAGGTAGAAAAGTCCAGATATTTTGATCACATATACAGCGACCATCTTCAGTAGAAATACAGTATTTCTACTGAAGACAGAAGAGAGAAATACAGTATTTCTACTGACACATTATTTCTAATGTGATCAAAACATCCGGACTTTTGTACCTGTTTTTTCCCTTTCTAAATAAATGGATTTATCCCCATTTGAAAGTTTATTTGTTAACCTCTGACCCAGGTTTTATGGTGCACCTATATTTTGGTGCATTATGGTGCATTATGGTGCTTCAAATCCCTGACCCAGGCTTTATGGTGCAGCTACACAAGATGGTAAATAGGACATCTATATAGTGTGTCAAATAAAATAAATGAGTAAAAAGTGGTTTAAATTTTAGTTTACTTTATGTTGGTTTTACTTTTTTGATTTATTTGTTTACGCGACATGTCTGACCATCTCTTTACATCGTTTGTTTGAATAGACACCAGATACAAGACAATATAGAAAATTGCGAGCATATAAATAGTCAAAATTTGGTTGGTAAGCTCTCTATTCACGCTACTTACCTTGGTTAGAGAGTAAACTTCCGTGCGGCTAAATCGACAGTGGAAAGTTATTTGACTGTAATTTTCATTTTATTGGCATCTTAGTTTAAGTTTGGCTTGTTTTAAGTTTGGCTTTGGCTTTTAAGAAAATTGTTTTAAGGCTTTTGAGCTCATCCTCGGTTGGTAAGCTGTCTATTTACCCGACATGTTTGACCATCTCTTTACATCGTTTGTTTGAATACACACCAGATACAAGACAATATAGAAAATTGCGAGTGTATAAATAGTCGAAATTCGGTTGGTAAGCTCTCTATTCGCAAAAGGCAGAATGGTGAAACTTCTTTTTAGAGAAAAAACATAGGTGGACATTTTTTTTAAGTTTAGGCAAAGATTGTTGTAAATTAAATTTAATGAATTTTTCACTGAAATTGTACGAACGACATGGCTAATTTATTTCTTATTAATTAAGAGCATACAAGAGCGATTTCGAAATTTATGCTATAATAAAACTAGTTTTCAGATTTTGATGGCCAGAACAGAAGAAGTGGCTGTAAATAACTGAAATGTCATACAATCTATTTTCTATTAAAATTTAGTATATGGGTGTTTTTACATTCACTTTCAGTGGCTTAGATTCTCTGTTTGTTTACATGCTTATTTAGATGGATTTTTTTAATATGTCAACAGAGCAACAGTGTGGTTTTAACGTGTTTTTTCATCTTTTTTTTTTAATGCCACCGATTTCAGTTTAATTCTAGAAAATCCTATGCGGCTTTCAGAATTCTGTAGAATTCTAAAAAATTCTGTGGGATTTCAGTTTATTCTATGGGACTTCAGTTTATTCTGTTAATTATAGAAAATTCTACGAGCTTTTCAGTTTAATTGTAAAAAATTATATGGGGAAAATTCTATGGCCCCACTGATGAATATGGTATTATATTTTGGAAGACTGGGTATAATTCTTGCCTGGATTCAATGAAAATGGTTTTCGCCTGTTGTTGAGTGAAAGTCAACACTGTTTCACCCAACGCGGAGTTTTATAGCCAATGTCACAGATCTAAATTTATTTCGCTGAGCTTTCGTTTCTTCAAGCTATGTTTTCTGCTTTCGGGTAGGAAGCTCCCCTCAAGCAAGCAAAGAGAACAGGCATTGGTTTCAAACTGAAGTTGAATTGAAATGTGGTTTGGTTTGGTTTGTGGTTTGGTTTCAAGGCATTGGTTTCAAACTGAAGTTAGATTGAAATAAGTCCTTAAAATTTGTGGTTTGGTTTGGTTTGTGGTTTGGTTTCAAGGCATTGGTTTCAAACTGAAGTTAGATTGAAACAAGTCCTTAAAATTTGTGGTTTGGTTTGGTTTGTGGTTTGGTTTCAAGGCATTGGTTTCAAACTGAAGTTAGATTGAAATAAGTCCTTAAAATTTGTGGTTTGGTTTGGTTTGTGGTTTGGTTTCAAGGCATTGGTTTCAAACTGAAGTTAGGTTGAAATAAGTCCTTAAAATTTGTGGTTTGGTTTGGTTTGTGGTTTGGTTTCAAGGCATTGGTTTCAAACTGAAGTTAGATTGAAATAAGTCCTTAACATTTGTGGTTTGGTTTGGTTTGTGGTTTGGTTTCAAGGGATTGGTTTCAAACTGAAGTTAGGTTGAAATAAGTCCTTAAAATTTGTGGTTTGGTTGGGTTTGGGGTTTGGTTTGAAGGCATTGGTTTCAAACTGAAGTTAGATTGAAATAAGTCCTTAAAATTTGTTGTTTTGTTTGGTTTGTGGTTTGGTTTCAAGCATTGGTTTCAAACTGAAGTTAGGTTGAAATAAGTCCTTAAAATTTGTGGTTTGGTTTGGTTTGTGGTTTGGTTTCAAGGCATTGGTTTCAAACTGAAGTTAGATTGAAATAAGTCCTTAAAATTTGTGGTTTGGTTTGGTTTGTGGTTTGGTTTCAAGGCATTGGTTTCAAACTGAAGTTAGGTTGAAATAAGTCCTTAAAATTTGTGGTTTGGTTTGGTTTGTGGTTTGGTTTCAAGGCATTGGTTTCAAGCTGAAGTTAGATTGAAATAAGTCCTTAAAATTTGAGGTTTGGTTTGGTTTGTGGTTTGGTTTCAAGGCATTGGTTTCAAACTGAAGTTAGATTGAAATAAGTCCTTAAAATTTGTGGTTTGGTTTGGTTTGTGGTTTGGTTTCAAGGCATTGGTTTCAAACTGAAGTTAGATTGAAATAAGTCCTTCAAATTTGTGATTTGCTTTGGTTTGTGGCTTGGTTTCAAGGCATTGGTTTGAAACTGAGGTTAGATTGAAATAAGTCCTTAAAATTTGTGGTTTTGGTTTGGTTTGTGGTTTGGTTTCAACGCATTGGTTTCAAACTGAAGTTAGGTTGAAATAAGTCCTTAAAATTTATGGTTTGGTTTGGTTTGTGGTTTGGTTTCAAGACATTGGTTTCAAACTGAAGTTAGATTGAAAGAAGTCCTTAAAATTTGTGGTTTGGTTTGGTTTGCGGTTTGGTTTCAAATCATTAGTTTCAAACTGAAGTTAGGTTGAAATAAGTCCTTAAAATTTGTGGTTTGGTTTGTGGTTTGGTTTCAAGGCATTGGTTTCAAACTGAAGTTAGATTGAAATAAGTCCTTAAAATTTGTGGTTTGGTTTGTGGTTTGGTTTCAAGGCGTTGGTTTCAAACTGAAGTTAGGTTGAAATAAGTCCTTAAAATTTGTGGTTTGGTTTGGTTTGTGGTTTGGTTTCAAGGCATTGGTTTCAAACTGAAGTTAGATTGAAATAAGTCCTTAAAATTTGTGGTTTGGCTTGGTTTGTGGTTTGGTTTCAAGGCATTGGTTTCAAACTGAAGTTAGATTGAAATAAGTCCTTAAAATTTGTGGTTTGGTTTGTGGTTTGGTTTCAAGGCGTTGGTTTCAAACTGAAGTTAGGTTGAAATAAGTCCTTAAAATTTGTGGTTTGGCTTGGTTTGTGGTTTGGTTTCAAGGCATTGGTTTCAAACTGAAGCTAGATTAAAATAAGTCCTTAAAATTTGTGGTTTGGTTTGGTTTGTGGTTTGGTTTGGTTTGTGGTTTGGTTTCAAGGCATTGATTTCAAACTGAAGTTAGGTTGAAATAAGTCCTTAAAATTTGTGGTTTGGTTCGGTTTGTGGTTTGGTTTCAAGGCACATTGGTTTCAAACTGAAGTTAGATTGAAATAAGTCCTTAAAATTTTGAATAGACACCAGATACAAGACAATATAGAAAATTGCGAGCATATAAATAGTCAAAATTTGGTTGGTAAGCTCTCTATTCACGCTACTTACCTTGGTTAGAGAGTAAACTTCCGTGCGGCTAAATCGACAGTGGAAAGTTATTTGACTGTAATTTTCATTTTATTGGCATCTTAGTTTAAGTTTGGCTTGTTTTAAGTTTGGCTTTGGCTTTTAAGAAAATTGTTTTAAGGCTTTTGAGCTCATCCTCGATTGGTAAGCTGTCTATTTACCCGACATGTTTGACCATCTCTTTACATCGTTTGTTTGAATACACACCAGATACAAGACAATATAGAAAATTGCGAGTGTATAAATAGTCGAAATTCGGTTGGTAAGCTCTCTATTCGCAAAAGGCAGAATGGTGAAACTTCTTTTTAGAGAAAAAACATAGGTGGACATTTTTTTTAAGTTTAGGCAAAGATTGTTGTAAATTAAATTTAATGAATTTTTCACTGAAATTGTACAAACGACATGGCTAATTTATTTCTTATTAATTAAGAGCATACAAGAGCGATTTCGAAGTTTATGCTATAATAAAACTAGTTTTCAGATTTTGATGGCCAGAACAGAAGAAGTGGCTGTAAATAACTGAAATGTCATACAATCTATTTTCTATTAAAATTTAGTATATGGGTGTTTTTACATTCACTTTCAGTGGCTTAGATTCTCTGTTTGTTTACATGCTTATTTAGATGGATTTTTTTTAATATGTCAACAGAGCAACAGTGTGGTTTTAACCTGTTTTTTCATCTTTTTTTTTAATGCCACCGATTTCAGTTTAATTCTAGAAAATCCTATGCGGCTTTCAGAATTCTGTAGAATTCTAAAAAATTCTGTGGGATTTCAGTTTATTCTATGGGACTTCAGTTTATTCTGTTAATTATAGAAAATTCTACGAGCTTTTCAGTTTAATTGTAAAAAATTATATGGGGAAAATTCTATGGCCCCACTGATGAATATGGTATTATATTTTGGAAGACTGGGTATAATTCTTGCCTGGATTCAATGAGAATGGTTTTCGCCTGTTGTTGAGTGAAAGTCAACACTGTTTCAGCCAACGCGGAGTTTTATAGCCAATGTCACAGATCTAAATTTATTTCGCTGAGCTTTCGTTTCTTCAAGCTATGTTTCTGCTTTCGGGTAGGAAGCTCCCCTCAAGCAAGCAAAGAGAACAGGCATTGGTTTCAAACTGAAGTTAAATTGAAATAAGTCCTTAAAATTTGTGGTTTGGTTTGGTTTGTGGTTTGGTTTCAAGGCATTGGTTTCAAACTGAAGTTAGATTGAAATAAGTCCTTAAAATTTGTGGTTTGGTTTGGTTTGTGGTTTGGTTTCAAGGCATTGGTTTCAAACTGAAGTTAGATTGAAACAAGTCCTTAAAATTTGTGGTTTGGTTTGGTTTGTGGTTTGGTTTCAAGGCATTGGTTTCAAACTGAAGTTAGATTGAAATAAGTCCTTAAAATTTGTGGTTTGGTTTGGTTTGTGGTTTGGTTTCAAGGCATTGGTTTCAAACTGAAGTTAGGTTGAAATAAGTCCTTAAAATTTGTGGTTTGGTTTGGTTTGTGGTTTGGTTTCAAGGCATTGGTTTCAAACTGAAGTTAGATTGAAATAAGTCCTTAACATTTGTGGTTTGGTTTGGTTTGTGGTTTGGTTTCAAGGGATTGGTTTCAAACTGAAGTTAGGTTGAAATAAGTCCTTAAAATTTGTGGTTTGGTTGGGTTTGGGGTTTGGTTTGAAGGCATTGGTTTCAAACTGAAGTTAGGTTGAAATAAGTCCTTAAAATTTGTTGTTTTGTTTGGTTTGTGGTTTGGTTTCAAGCATTGGTTTCAAACTGAAGTTAGGTTGAAATAAGTCCTTAAATTTGTGGTTTGGTTTGGTTTGTGGTTTGGTTTCAAGGCATTGGTTTCAAACTGAAGTTAGATTGAAATAAGTCCTTAAAATTTGTGGTTTGGTTTGGTTTGTGGTTTGGTTTCAAGGCATTGGTTTCAAACTGAAGTTAGGTTGAAATAAGTCCTTAAAATTTGTGGTTTGGTTTGGTTTGTGGTTTGGTTTCAAGGCATTGGTTTCAAGCTGAAGTTAGATTGAAATAAGTCCTTAAAATTTGAGGTTTGGTTTGGTTTGTGGTTTGATTTCAAGGCATTGGTTTCAAACTGAAGTTAGATTGAAATAAGTCCTTAAAATTTGTGGTTTGGTTTGGTTTGTGGTTTGGTTTCAAGGCATTGGTTTCAAACTGAAGTTAGATTGAAATAAGTCCCTCAAATTTGTGATTTGGTTTGGTTTGTGGCTTGGTTTCAAGGCATTGGTTTGAAACTGAAGTTAGATTGAAATAAGTCCTTAAAATTTGTGGTTTTGGTTTGGTTTGTGGTTTGGTTTCAAGGCATTGGTTTCAAACTGAAGTTAGGTTGAAATAAGTCCTTAAAATTTGTGGTTTGGTTTGGTTTGTGGTTTGGTTTCAAGACATTGGTTTCAAACTGAAGTTAGATTGAAAGAAGTCCTTAAAATTTGTGGTTTGGTTTGGTTTGTGGTTTGGTTTCAAATCATTGGTTTCAAACTGAAGTTAGATTGAAATAAGTCCTTAAAAGTTGTGGTTTGGTTTGGTTTGTGGTTTGTTTTCAAGGCATTAGTTTCAAACTGAAGTTAGGTTGAAATAAGTCCTTAAAATTTGTGGTTTGGTTTGGTTTGTGGTTTGGTTTCAAGGCATTGGTTTCAAACTGAAGTTAGATTGAAATAAGTCCTTAAAATTTGTGGTTTGGTTTGTGGTTTGGTTTCAAGGCATTGGTTTCAAACTGAAGTTAGGTTGAAATAAGTCCTTAAAATTTGTGGTTTGGTTTGGTTTGTGGTTTGGTTTCAAGGCATTGGTTTCAAACTGAAGTTAGATTGAAATAAGTCCTTAAAATTTGTGGTTTGGTTTGGTTTGTGGTTTGGTTTCAAGGCATTGGTTTCAAACTGAAGTTAGATTGAAATAAGTCCTTAAAATTTGTGGTTTGGTTTGTGGTTTGGTTTCAAGGCGTTGGTTTCAAACTGAAGTTAGGTTGAAATAAGTCCTTAAAATTTGTGGTTTGGTTTGGTTTTTGGTTTGGTATCAAGGCATTGGTTTCAAACTGAAGCTAGATTAAAATAAGTCCTTAAAATTTGTGGTTTGGTTTGGTTTGTGGTTTGGTTTGGTTTGTGGTTTGGTTTCAAGGCATTGATTTCAAACTGAAGTTAGGTTGAAATAAGTCCTTAAAATTTGTGGTTTGGTTCGGTTTGTGGTTTGGTTTCAAGGCACATTGGTTTCAAACTGAAGTTAGATTGAAATAAGTCCTTAAAATTTTTGGTTTGGTTTGTGGTTTGGTTTCAAGGCATTGGTTTCAAACTGGAGTTAGATTGAAATAAGTCCTTAAAATCTGTGGTTTGGTTTGGTTTCAAGGCATTGGTTTCAAACTGAAGTTAGATTGAAATAAGTCCTTAAAATTTGTGGTTTGGTTTGGTTTGTGGTTTGGTTTCAAGGCATTGGTTTCAAACTGAAGTTAGGTTGAAATAAGTCCTTAAAATTTGTGGTTTGGTTTGGTTTGTGGTTTGGTTTCAAGGCATTGGTTTCAAACTGAAGTTAGATTGAAATAAGTCCTTAAAATTTGTGGTTTGGTTTGGTTTGTGGTTTGGTTTCAAGGCATTGGTTTCAAACTGAAGTTAGATTGAAATAAGTCCTTAAAATTTGTGGTTTGGTTTGGTTTGTGGTTTGGTTTCAAGGCATTGGTTTCAAACTGAAGTTAGATTGAAATAAGTCCCTAAAATTTGTGGTTTGGTTTGGTTTGTGGTTTGGTTTCAAGGCATTGGTTTCAAACTGAAGTTAGATTGAAATAAGTCCTTAAAATTTGTGGTTTGGTTTGGTTTGTGGTTTGGTTTCAAGGCATTGGTTTCAAACTGAAGCTAGATTGAAATAAGTCCTTAAAATTTGTGGTTTGGTTTGGTTTGTGGTTTGGTTTCAAGGCATTGGTTTCAAACTGAAGTTAGATTGAAATAAGTCCTTAAAATTTGTGAAGATTCCCTGACCCATTAGTGGAACATTTTCCCCGAATTCATCCGTCTGATATATTTTATTTATGTACACTTTTATATCTTAGAATTTATATGTCTCTTAGAATTTATACTTGCAAATAAGAAAAATGTATAAATCGAAAAATAGGAATTTTCCTAAGAGTCAGAAAATAATGCCACCCCCTTTTGCAATCCTTCTGTTTCGCTTAAGTTTCTTCGTCGTTAAAGCTGTTTTTTCTGTGTGTTGGGATTGAAGCTGAATAACTGTATCACATGTGCCCCTTAAACTTAAAGTAAATCGTTTATTGGTAAAGAAACTGGGAGTTCCACTTTGCGACTTTCTTAGTTGTCATATTAGAACATAGCAACTGAAAACCCTCTGTGTTTTTTCTGTGTGTTGGGATTGAAGCTGAATAACTGTATCACACGTGCCCCTTAAACTTAAAGTAAATCGTTTATTAGTAAAGAAACTGGAGGCTGCCCTTTGCGACTTGTCTTATTAGAAAGTGACCACGGCAAGAAAGTCAACTTCTGAGCTAAGAGCTTTTTTTAACCTTAATCAACGCTCCTTGAACAGTTGATGAATGTACATATTGTATCGTTTTTGTGTAAAATAATTTTTTCATTAGGTATAGTGTCCTGAAAATTACGACAGGCTGACAACTTGTGGTAGACACTGGGAAAATTTGTCAATAGCTCTGCTCACAAACGAGCTATGACCTGATTCGTTGCAAAACAAAATGAAGCAATTGGTGGGCCTTTTCAAAAGTAAGGTAGGCATGTTGCAATTTACTACATTTTATGGGGGAGTGTGAAGGGTTAAGGGTTTTTGGAAAGGACATTTTTGGAGTAGATAAGGGGAGATGAGCCTTGGGTGGAAATATTGTTGGGAAATGAGTGTTTTACTAGTATTATGAATATGAAGCGGTTTATTCGAGTGGGTATAACACACCGTGAGGGTATTATGTGATGAATTTGTTTGTTTGTTTTGTTTTTTGTATTAGTGTTATTGAATGATTTTTTTTGTGCTTTAATCGTTTTGATCAAAAGTTTAAATTAAATCCTTTAATTGAATCTGCATGTTATTCTCTTTTCCTGTAGCCATGGCCCTGCGGTTTTTTGGTACTTTTCAGTAAATCTTGAAGAGCTGATGAAAGTATACTAAGTCAGATTTTGTGTAAAATTCCTTAATGAGACATGCCATTTTAAAGGTTTTGACGAGCTGGCAATTTCACTAATCAAGAAAAATCAAGAAAAAAATCAAGAAAAAAAAAACAGATAATGACTACAGAAATACAAGCTAAGGTCTCGAACCATTTCGAAATAAAGAAAAAAGTCAGGATTCGGTCAAAAATTAGATGGAGGCACAAAGATGGCCCATTGCGAAAGTTTTGCAAAACGGCACCCAAGTTACACTTTGTTGGAAGCGGAATCATGCAAGGATTTTCCGGCTTCATTATTGGAGGCGTAAAGAAGCCGTGTCACCTCCAATCTCCTGTTAACTAGTTGAAAGAAAGGTAGGCATATTGTACATTCTATAAACCGAAGTCATGTAATAATTTTCAATATGTATGATTCGGGGGACAGAGGGTTTGATGATATCTAATACCGACCATCACGCTTTCTCCACCACCATCACCAATTTTTTAATGCAGACGTAGGAATGTGGCACCTTAATGTAAGCGTAAAATCGTACAAGGCTTTCCAATAAGTATTAATAGTGGCATAAACTGGCTCTTAGAACCTTCAGTACCTCCCCCTGCCGTCACACAAATTTCGTAGGACGAAGACTAAAATTTTGCATCTTGTTTGAACTGTGATAACACAAGGCTTTTCAGTTGCTATGTTTTGAGAATCAACGTAAATCTCTGACCTCTCTAACATCTCCAGCCTCTCTCTCTGCCAAATTTGTAGCTAAAAAATAGTTGAAAAGATTATAGCTGAAAAATATGAGCGGATAAATAGTCGAATTTGGTTGGTAAGTTCCGTATTCGCAAAACGCGAATGATGAAGCTACTTTTTCGAGGAAAACATAGATAGACATTTTTTTTTTCTGAAGTTGGTCCAGGACCTTTTCTGAAGCTGAATCACACAAGGATTTTCAATATCTATTAACGGGGGCAACAGGTAAAACCCTTCTAAACAGTTGACAATTTACCTTTACAGAACAGGCAGTAATAGGCTTGAGAGTTCAATTGTTTAGGAATTTCCCTCTATTATAGAGAGTCAATTATAATTGTTATAATTAATTTAATTGTAATTAATCAGCATTTTTTTATTTTAACTGTTTTTAGCTTTATTTATATTACATTAATTTTAATTTTAGCATTTTCAGCCATATAAAACTACACATATTTTATAGTTTTAGTTATTTTATACATGTTTGAAATACTTTTTGAATACTTTCTGCGAAAGCAGCACTTTTTCAATACTTTTCCAGTTTTTTTTAGAGTTAATTCTTTTCTGATGTGGTAGTAGGCCTACTTCTAGCTAACCTGAATAGTACCACTAATTTCGTTGGACTGGCAACCCTAAGAATCACTTTCCACTTCTATTCAGCGCGCTATTCGTTCTAGCCCTAATTTGACCTCTGGGATAGGTAAACAAATAGTTATTATTTTAATCATTCTTTGTAATTATACTTATTAGATTATCAAATTTAATTATTTTTACTCATTTATACGCTTAGTTCTTTAATTGTATAATTACAATTATGTCACTGGAACTGTATAATATTTGATTATATATAATTTTATCCATTAAAGATGGAAGTCCAGTAAATTTTTCTACTGTATACTCCACTGGCCTTAAACTCCACTGGACTTTACCTCGTATATAATATATAATTAAATATATAATTAATAATATATAATTGATAATATATAATTGAAGTTTTTTATTTTGAGTAAAAACAAAGTAGCCAAAGAAATCCATATTTGAAATTAAATTTTTTAAATAATATATATTTTAAGCTTTACGTTTCCAGCTATAAAAAAAAGAAATTAAAACTAAAGTAAAGAAAAAAAAATAAAGTAAAACTAGAGTAAAGGAAAAAGCAAACCTAAAGTAAAGACAAAATATAAAGAAAAGAATCATACGAAGATGGAAATCGTTGGGTGTATAGTTGGCTTTTTCTCGTAAAGGCCACTCAACCAATGACGTTTCAGAATATGATTCAGGATGATATTCAACAGTCCGCAGAACCGGATTTTCAGTTCCATCAGGGGATGTTGATAAGATCGTTAACTGATCACCAATGTGCCCAAGGCCACACACTGTAAACTCCGTAACAAACATGGAAACTAAAATTTAAGTAAAAATAATATTAACTACATTTTCTTTCACTTATAAACTACAACTAAAAGCAATTTATACGCACTGACCAGAACACACAATCATCAATTCACACAATAAGCACAACGCACACAAGGCTGATAGTAAAAATCAATATGCATATTTTCTTCGCCGAGTTGCCACTGGAGTCACCGTAATAAAAACAATTTAATAATTCAAAATTTCCACAGCTCCTCCAGTCACTTCAATATCACCTTCAAAAATAGAAAATCCATTTCAAATAATTAATCGGAACTCATAATTATCATAAATTTTCAATAAAGATAAGGTTTAATTCAAAAAAAAAAAATTTGTAACAAGCCCCGAAGAGCTGAATTTAAATTTCAGGGTCAAAAACAACAAACAGGAAAAAACATCAAACGAAACAGGTCAAAAGATTAAAAGACGGGTTAAAATACTTAAAATACATAAAAAAAAAAATAAGTTTAATCGGTTCAAAAAATAAAATAGAAAATAAAATGACCGAACATATGCAAAACATAGGCACCTACAAAGAGAAACTCTGTTATAAGAAGAGAAAAAAATAAAATAGAAAATAAAATGACCGAACATATGCAAAACATAGGCACCTACAAAGAGAAACTCCGTTATAAGAAGAGAAAAAAATAAAATAGAAAATAAAATGACCGAACATATGCAAAACATAGGCACCTACAAAGAGAAACTCTGTTATAAGAAGAGAAAAAAATAAAATAGAAAATAAAATGACCGAACATATGCAAAACATAGGCACCAACAAAGAGAAACTCTGTTATAAGAAGAGAAAAAAATAAAATAGAAAATAAAATGACCGAACATATGCAAAACATAGGCACCTACAAAGAGAAACTCTGTTATAAGAAGAGAAAAAAATAAAATAGAAAATAAAATGACCGAACATATGCAAAACATATGCACCAACAAAGAGAAACTCTGTTATAAGAAGAGAAAAAAATAAAATAGAAAATAAAATGACCGAACATATGCAAAACATAGGCACCAACAAAGAGAAACTCTGTTATAAGAAGAGAAAAAAATAAAATAGAAAATAAAATGACCGAACATATGCAAAACATAGGCACCTACAAAGAGAAACTCTGTTATATGAAGAGTTACGAAAAGAGAGAAACTATCGGAATGTTTTGTTAATTTTTTCCGTACTGCCCGGGACAAAAGTCTTTTCACATCTGGAGGTAAGGCAACTAAAGGGGGATAATATAAGAATGGGCTCAGAAACAAATCGAGGTGGGCAGAATCTAGGGGAAAAGGTCTTTTTGGGAAAATGTTCCCCGCACGAGGGCTTGCTATTGAATTATTTTAAAAAACAGAAGCACAAAATAACTCTCCTCCACTCAAGCGTTATCAATCTAGCTGTTATCAGAAGTAGAGAGCATGGAACAATATCTTGTTTGAAAATTGTTCATATGGGAAAATTTTTGGATGGAATTGACTCTACCAGATTCTTCCCAAGAGATACCATGGTGCCAATCGGTACAAGGATATTCAAGATGAGGGCAGACAAAGGAAGTATAAATATAAATCTCGTTTCTGTAGTCTTCAAAACTTTTGAATTATTCATTTTGAGTCCCCCCCCCCCGATTTGAAAAATAACTTTTTTGCGGGTACTTTTCTTTGAGGGGGGGTCTCACTGAAAAGGCGACAACTTCTTACCTATATCATTACATAGTTTAGAGCCTTGATAGGGCATTAGAAACTTGATAGTTTGAATTTCAAGCAGGCACGTAATCTACGATCTGGATCAACGACGGACAGCCAATAAGCGAAATCTTTGGCAGCCTATCATCCTTTATGTAAAATACGTAACCTAGTCATATTAACTTTTCTTTTATTATAGACCTAGAGAAGGGGATCAAACCACATTTTTCGTACAGCTTATTGTTTGATATATAACCAGTCACGTATTTTAAAAATGCGCACAATAAAATAATTAGGTTACTATGATTTACGTCCCTATTATTAGTTAGGTTACAAAATGAAATAAAATAGTTAGTCAAAATGCACAGAATAAAATTACTCACTCAAAAAAAGTAAGTAAATAGAACACGGAAGAGTATACAAATCAACTCTAATCTATTTAGAACCTCACTCTTCACCCCCACCTATGAAATTCCAATTTCCTTTAAATCCTTTCTTATGACCTCTTCCCTCATCATGCTGGGACGATGTACTTTTCGTTTGGTCACAACAGACTGCTAAAAAGCACCATTTTTTGGCATTCTATCAGTCTTTTATCCGTAAAACATGGCCTAGCCATATTAACCTTTCTTTCATTATGGCCCTAGAAACCGGGATCAAACCAGTTTTTACGGACAATTTATTGCTTAGCATAGGTTTAGTCACCCGAATGCCTAAAAGAGTCTTTAGACAATTCCTTTGGAAAACAAGTCATCCTCAACTTTAAGCCATACTTGATCGATGTCAAGAAAAAACTCTATATATCTGATCTAAGAAAAATGTTATACTTGCGATACTACATCAAAAAGATGGCATATTGTTTTAATAGATTATCTATCTATCTATTACAAAGATTACTTATCCAAGAAGCACATCTACTTAGCCTCAGGGTTTATCAAAACTTAAATAACGTCAGAGGTTAGAGGATTCCTTCTTGAAATTGTCTGGATAAGTTGTTTCTTAAGCTGCACCTGCTAACAATGGAAAAGGTGGAATACAAGTACTACTACTACTACTAACAAATCACTGCAGCATCAAGCCGCCAGAGGCCAACATAACAATGCAAGCTTCTCCTCAATCCCAATCTATTCAAGGCTTCTCTTTACATCCTCGTAGGAAATTCCTATTTACCTTAAATATTTCCTTACGACATCCTTCCACCCCAACCGGGGACAACCTGCTTTTTGATTGGCCCTAGACGGTTGGCCGACAAGGACAATCTGTGGCAATCTATCATCATTTATCCACAGAGCGTACCCTAGCCATCTAAACCTTTCTCTCATTATAGCCCTAAAAAACTGGATTTCCCTTACTTTTCTTACATCCAACTGTTTCAGATACGGTCAGTCAATAGGGTACCCAAAATAATCAGTAGGCAATTTCTCCGGAAAACTTCTAGCAAATCTTCCTCCGTTTTCAGAGCGCCCGTGTTTTCTCCAGCGCGAAAGTGTTGTTTAATTTATTTATTTGTTTGTGAATTTGAAATAATATACTTATGAACTTATGTTATTCGCCTATGTGTCCATAGCGTAGTTTTTCCTGTTTTCTTTCACATATTACATCCGGGGAAATTAGTGTTAAGCCAATAAGACGGATAAGGCATGATCGAACCCACTATGTATGATACAGCAATATGCTGAATCATCTGATCAAAACCCTAGGAATTCGATCAAATCACAAACAATCATTCTAGGCCATTTGATCACATCACTAATAAAAGCCTAGGTATTTTATCAATAATAAATCTTATCATATTTGAGCGAAATATAAATTTATTGTGCAGTGCTTCCCTTCTACAAATGTGGGGATAAAGTATTTAAGTGCGAAAAGAGTAGAATTAAAGTAGGACACAATCCGGAAGTAAGTGTGTTATCGTGCTTACTATTTGAACAGGAATGTTAACAAAATTGATTCTTACGCTATATTACCAGTGTTTCCACTTCAATTTTTTTCAATCCCTAAAAAGCTGGTGGAAAATCCCTAGAAATCCCTATTTTCAATACCAAAATCTCTATAAGTTTCTCCATTTTCTGACTTCTTTCCAAGTTACAAGTAAAGCCTTATTAGGCTGACTTTTAATAGCATTTATTCAGGACGATCTATTTTGCAACTCAAGACCTTTTACTTGTACCAAAACATCTTCTTTTGACGTTTAAAACAATGCTTTGTATTTATCGACTAATTAAGTTCGGCTTTGATTTATAGATTCCGGTGCCAGATCTCAGATTCTGAACCATATGAATATATTTTATTTATTTGTTTTCTTTGCCATAATTTTTTGCAACACCCTCGTTTTTATTTGAATTGGTACGAAGGGTTGGCATGAATGTTATCCAACTGGTGGCTTTTTCGCGCATTATTTTTGTTTTGACTTTTTTTATATTGAGTTGTTAATTTGAAGTAGAATGTAGTAGCAAAAATGAATCACTTAAAGCTTGATTTAAGGACAGCGCTTTGGAATTATTCGATTTTAACTAGTGTAGACTGCTACCTGCCTCCGAGTTTTCCAGAAAATGCCGACTGTAGACGCACCTTAAACTGTATTCAGAAAAATTTACCAAACTGTATTAAAAAAATGAGAATCACCAAACAATAAGATTTAGGAGAAAACACCAACTACTAAGATTAATACCCCGAGTCATCGTTGTCGTCGTCATTCCCATCGTCTTTCCCAATGCTAAAAAAGCGACGCATTCGGACGCAGTCGCATCCAATTTCATGGACTTCATTTTTTTTTCTTTAAACTCTCGGTGAACGTAGGGGGGCCTTTACGCTTCTTCCTATACTTGAAAGAAATCGTCGCAGCCAAAGTTACGTTTTCGAGACCATTCATCCTTCCATTCTTTACTGTTTTCAGAACGCTGAAAAGTCTCTCCACAACGACATTTGAGCAGGGAAGTCCAAAAATAAACCGAATGATATGAAAAATGCTCGTGAACTTTAGCACTCAACTTGGAGTCTTGATGGACGCCACCCAGTTCATAAAATCAATCGGGTTTCCGCCACTAAGCAAACTGTCGTCTGGACTAAGCAGCATCAATGACCGCAACTCTTTTCAACCAGCCCAAAATCCCATGAGGGGTGCCCGAACTTTGGCAAAAAAGCCACAACGATAGAATATCACCATCCGATGCGACTTTTGGCTCTACAATCTCTACAAAGTTGTTAATGTCGCGAACAAATAGAAATCATTCGACTAGCTGGGACACAGCTTCAATGTAAATTTCTGGGCAATCACCTTGATCGTCTTGCATTTCTCCGTGGACTTAGTAGCTTTTCCTTGTAAGGAAAACAGACGGGTGATCGCTTCTAATCCCAGGTAAACCTTAGAGGCGGGTAGGAAGAACTCTTCTCTTTTAAGGTTCACAGACTGAACAGACTCAATTTGTTTCACATAGTCTTTTACCATGAAATTGTGACAAAGGCTCTTCACAATGAACAGACTCAATCACAACCTCTTCACAGACTGAACAGACTCAATTTGTTTCACATAGTCTTTTACCATGAAATTGTGACAAAGGCTCTTCACAACCTCTAGCACTTCTTTAAAATCGTAAATGTGCGTAGGTGCTTCTATTTGTATTTGTCTATCACGTCGCTGCTTCCACGTTGGTTATTTTGTTTCAAATTTCGCGGATCTACCCAAGTCCTGCAAAAACAAGATCGTTTGTCAATCACTTTTGCCGAAATCCCGCCGTTGTATCCATAATTCCTATTTCCGTAGCAAAAATCCATAGGATCGGCAAGGAAAAAAGTGGAAAATCCAAATTTAAAGTAGAAATAAAGTAATAAAGTAGGTCTAAAAATATTAGAGGAGAAGCATTCAAAATAAAGTAGTCTACTCTAAAACATAGTAGAAATGGAAGCACTGGTGTCAAAAGAATATCAACATTAATGCAAATCCAAACAAATTAATAGTTGCAAATATTGTTGTTACAATGGAATAAATTGAAAATGTAGTCAAGTTACAAGCTCTGAAAAACATTGCACAAAAGTTTAACAGACTACTGACCTTATTTCCTCTCCCCTCCCTCCCCCCCCCAAAAAAAAAATAGAATAAGGTTCAGGGTATCACCCAGAAAATTAGTTTGAGAATATAAAGGTTAAAACCGAAAATTTTGTTCCGGGAGACTCACTTACTTGTTTACTCAGTTCTCGTTTGAATTTTTATTACTTGTTTACATATTTACTTATTACCTTTACTTTTTAGTTTTTACTTCTAGAAATTGTATTGTTATTAACTTAAATTAATCAATTCTAATTTGAATTTTTATCAATTTTTACTTATTACCTTTACTTTTTAGTTTTTACTTCTAGAAATTGTATTGTTATTAACTTAAATTAATCAATTTGAATTTGAATTTTTATCAATTTTTACTTATTACCTTTACTTTTTAGTTTTTACTTCTAGAAATTGTATTGTTATTAACTTAAATTAATCAATTCTAATTTGAATTTTTATCAATTTTTACTTATCATCTTTACTTTTCACTTTTATTATTTACTCTTTACTTGTCAATTTCATTCAGTCGGAGAAAAAAAAGTATCCATTTTTAAAAATTAAGCAATTAACTATAATTAAGCAACTGCCAATTAACTATAATATGTTAAATTAAAATCCATTTATAGCTACTAATTAAGTATGAACTGACTATTAAGTAAAAATAAAAAAAGCAAAAAACAGAGGACACATCAGTGACACCCATGGAAAAAGTGGTTTTCCTTGTTTTTCAAGACAGGGGGCTGTAACCTTCCTGTTTAGGGTCTTCGATAATGGCAATTCCAACGGTGCAGTTTACATTTCGACCCAGCACCATTTTAGAGGGTTTTCAGTTTCTGGGTTTTCAGTCAAAACCCCCCATAAATGCATTTTTGTAATAAACTTTTACTATTAAGATTAATCGAAATCATAGTTACCATTTCAGAACCAGCTTCAAATGGCAATTTTGTTTTTTACGGTTCGAATAGTCAGTTGCGATTCCCAAAGGTTCTTTTTCTTAAAGGATATTAAAACTTATTACTTTCAAGATCGATTTCTATGGCAAAAAGCTGTCCACTACAAAGGAAGAATCACCAAAAAAGATATTGCCCAAAAAAGAATTATAGGATGCAATTCAGAATGAGTAAAATTTGGTATTTAGCAAATGAGTAATTTGCCATGTTTGCCATGGTAATTTGCCATGGTATTTGGCAAATGAGCCAAATGAGTAAAATTTGGTAATTTTATATAAAATAACATAAAATTTAAAAATATAATGAGAATATAAAAAATGGAATTTAAAAATAAATATTAAATGGATTATGGATTTCTACAAGAGAATTCGGTAGCTCTCTAGACTTAATGAATTTTATTTATCAATATTAATTGTAAAATATGCTAAAAATATCTTATTTTTTTGTTAAGAATTAAAAATGATGTGAAAAACACATTATTAAAAATATTATGGATTAACTAATTTTTGTTTTAATTAAATAGTTTAATAATAATCTGACAATAAATGACAATGAAATGACAATGAAAATATCAAAGTTATTATCACGTAAATAAAAAAGATATTTTAAAATATTTTTTTAGCAATTTTAATTAAATATTTCAATAATAATTTTAAATAATTTAAGTTTTAAATGATTTTTTGAACTAAAACAATAATAAATATTTTATAAATAGATAATAAATGCATGACCTGTGAATTTCTACATGATAATAACGTAAAATATAATAAAAGAAATACTTAAATAATCAAAAATAAAAAACGTAAAATGAAAATTAACTTACGAATTTCGACTAGATAATTCGGTAGCTCTCTTGATTCAATATCTGTGTCATACCTTTTTCTGACACGACATACTTTAACCTCGGTTCCCCAACCAACAACCAACGTCAGGTCATCTCTCCAATACAGTTGGCATCGCATCTTTTCCCACTCTGAGCTGCAATTGATCATAATTTAACTAAATGGTAATTAAATAGTAAGTTTTAGATAAAACAGTACACATAGTAAAATTAAACTACATTGTAATTAAAAAGCAATACAAAATAGTATCTGTGTAAGGGATCTGGAGGGAGATCTTTTTTTAAATATGACAATTCTATGTACTAGATTTCCCAATGGAAGAACGAATCACGAACCTATTAGGGATGGCAACTATAAAATTAAAAAACCCCATAGAAATGTTTTTAATTTATGTATTAATATCTTTATCAAGTTCTTTTGTGATAGACAAGGAACAGAAGGAGGCATCCCCCCCCCCATGAACTTGAATACCGAAATGAATATAAACCACAACCTTTACTAATAATAACAAAGCACAATTTTTCGGTTCATTGTTGTCTCTTTACGAAATTTCTGAAATATCTGAACTCCGCAATAGCATAATTGTCGTGTTATTCTTTAGTTTTAAGTCGCATTTTCGTTTGAAATTCAATGCGATTTTCTGCTGTTTCTTGTTCCATGTCTTTTTCCTTAGCTGTTCAGAGTCATTTGTCATTTTGTGTAATTTTGCACCTGTCATAAATTCTAAATAGCGATTTCTTCTTCTTTCCTCTACAGACGCTAAAATATCACACCCCTTATTCAACTACTGAAAAATATCTAGCGACAGGACACTAGCACAGGAACAATTGGGCTGAGTATCTCCGTACTTACAGTTCGTTACCACAAATTATTCGATAATAACGTCAAACATAATAAGACACCCTTATTCAACAGTTACTATATTACAGCGACTGAGCGACTCTCCTCTGGTGAAGGAGGATCGAAGTTCAAGTCACTCTGTGGTAATAGTTTCCTTTGTACCATTTCCTGAGTATTTCTTCATTTTCGTGCATCATAACCTCAGACTTTTTTCCATGCCCTTTACTTAAGCTGTTTGAATTCTTTGAAAATCATGTGTAATTTCGCATGACGTCATAGACGCCAAGACACTCCTTTCCCAGGTTCTCCCCAGAAGTCATAATTTTGCTTTAATTGCGTAGCTATATAATTAAGCAACAACCAAGAATGTTTCAATGCCTATGTGCTCTGAGATATCTAAAATACACATTGCCCTAATCACCGTTTTATTCTTTAGTTTCAAGTCATAAATGACAAATTAGCAATTTCAGTTGAATTAAGAAATTCTGTCGTGAATTGAAGTTCTCCTTCAAGCTTATCCTTTAAAGACGCTAAAATAACACATTTCCTATTCAATTGTAATTTTCTGAAATATCTGAACTCCGCAATAGCATAATTGTCGCGTTTTTCTTTAGTTTTAAGTCATATTTTCGTTTGCAATTCAATGTGATTTGTTGCTGTTTCTTGTTTCATTTCTTTTTCTTTAGCTGTTCAGAGGCATTTGTCATTTTGTGTAATTTTGCGCGTGTCATAAATTCTAAATATTAATTTCTCCTTCGATCTTTTACAGATACTAAAATATCACGATCTTTATTCAACCATTGAAACATACGTAGCGGTAAGAGACTAGCATGAGAACAGTTGGGCTGAGCATCTCCTTACTTACAGTTCGTTACCACAAATTATTTGATAATAACGTCAAACATAATAATACATCCTTATTCAACAGTAACTACAGTGCAGCGACTACGTAACTCTACTTTTATGAAGAGGATCGAAGTTCGAGTCGCTCTGTAGTAACAAATTCAATGTGATTTGTTGTTGTTTCTAATTTCATTTCTTTTTCTTTAGCTGTTCAGAGTCATTTGTCATTTTATGTAATTAATCAAAAAAACTTTTTGCATAATATAAGTTTTTCAAAAAAAAGTAAATAACTCAATTAAACCAAAAATGAACAAAAATAGAATCAAATAATCTACCAACTATGCAACTACCACAAATTAGTATCAATAAATATATGAACATGAAACCCAAAACAAACAGAAATTGAAATAATTCAAACTCAAAACGAGCAGAAATTAATTTGAGTAGGGTTCTAAGCCATATGCTTTCTAAAAGCCAGAATATAATTTGTACTTTCCGGAAAAAATCAAAAAATGTTCATAGATTTATTGATACTAATTTGTGGTAGTTACATGCTTGGTAGATTATTTAATTCTATTTTTGTTCATTTTGGTTTAATTGAGTTCTTTACTTTTTTTTAACTTTTATTGTACAAAAAGCTTTTTTGATTAATTTCTGTTCCTTTTATACTGACATTGTCTTTTTCAGAGAAAAAAACTGAGCCTCTTCCGAAGTTAAACAACCATCCCTTCCATAAAAAACTTAAATACCCCCCGAGCATATCTTACAACTTTTGCCCCTAATCTCTGGGATTTGTTTCAACCCCAAAAGCCTTGTTATATGATATTTAGACAATTGTGAATAAAATGGCTATCTGAAAATTTCTATTAGACAAATTTCGGGACAATACAACGTGTGTGTAGGGGGGAGGAGGTAGCTGCCCTCTGATCACTTTGACTCTTAAAAAGAGCACTAGAGTGTCTGATTACCAATCCAATGAACCCCCTCCAAAGTTTATATGACCACACTTTCTATCAAAACCCTATATGTCCCCACGGCATAACTTACAACCCTTGCCCTGAGGGCTGGAGGGATTTGTTATCCTCAGACACAATTTCCAGACCTTTGTGACAGGCTGAGCAAAATGGCTAAATCAAAACTTTGATTGAAAGTGTTTGGGGAAATAATAGACGTGGGGGGGAGGGTATATGCCCTCTGATCACTTTCGACTAATAAAAAAGGTACTAGTCCTCTCAATTTCCAATCGAATGTGCCCTTTTTGAAGCTTCTTCGACAAAACTTTCTATAAAAACCTTATATGCCCCAAGGGCATAACTTACGATCCTTGTCCTGAGAGCTATGGGGGGAGGGTTGTCATCCTCAAAGACATAATTTCCAGACCTTTCAATTACGTTGAACAAAATGGCCATATCAAAATGTTGATCGGAAATGTTTAGGGAAATAATGGGCGTGGGGGGAGGGGTGATTCTCCCTCCAATTACTTTAGACCATCAAAAAGGGCAATAACCCTCTCAACTTCCAATCAAAAGATCCCTTTTGAAGTTTTTACTACAAAACTTTCTATAAAAACAATATATGCCCCCAAGACTTAACTTACAACCTTAGCCCTGAGGACTGTGAGGGGGTTGTCATACTCAGAAACATAATTTCCAGACCCTTCAACGACGTTCAACAAAATGGCTATATCAAAATGTTGATCACGAGTGTTTGGGGAAATGATGGGTGTGGGAAGGGGAGGGGCATTCGCCCTCCGATCACTTTGGACACTAGCCCTCTCAATTCCCAATTGAATGAGTCCTTTTTGAAGTTTCTACGACAACGCTGACAAAGACCTAATTTCCAGAGCTTTCAACTACGTTGAACAAAATGTCTATCTCAAAGTCTTGATTGGATGTGTTTGGGGAAATGGTGGGCGTGAGAGGAGCGTTAGTTGCCCTCGATCACTTTCTACTATTAAAAAGGTTCGAAAACTGGAATGTTTTATTTTAGTTATGCTGACTGTAACGCGTTTTATTTAAATTAATTAAAAAAACTTCAAGTTCTTAAAAAAAGTAAAGAACTCCATTAAATCAAAATAAACAAAAATAAAATCAAATTATCTACCAAGAATACAACTACCAAAAGTCAGTATCAATAAGTGAATGAAACCCAATACAAACAAAAATTAAAATAAATAAAGAGTCAAACTCAAAACGAGCAGAAATTAATATGAATAGGGTTCTAAACCCCAAGCTTTACAAAAGCCAGAATATAACTTGTACTTTACTGAAAAAAATTCAAATGAATTTACTAAAAAAAAAATCGGCATTGTCAGTTTAATATACACATGCTGATATTTATTCCTTAAGATCTTAAATGATTTTTGATTTCTTAAAGTTAGAAAAGTGAAAACATTTAGAAGAATTTTTTCAGCAAAGTACAAATTATATTCTGACTTTTAGAAAGCTTGGGGTTTAGAACCCTACTCATATTAATTTCTGCTCGTTTTGACTTTGAATCTTATTTATTTTAATTTCTGTTTGTTTTGGGTTTCATTTATTTATTGATACTGATTTGTGGTAGTTGTATGCTTGGTAGATTATTTGATTCTATTTTTGTTCATTTTGGTTAATGGAGTTCTTTACTTTTTTTAAGAACTTATTTTGTTGAAAAAGTTTTTTTTTAATTAATTTCTGTTCGTTTTATCACAATCTTTTCAGGGAGAAAGACTGAGCCTCTTCTAAAGTTAAACAACCATCCCTTCCATAAAAACTTAAATACCCCCTGGGCATAGCTTACAACCCTTTCCCCTAATTTCTGGGGATTATTTCAACCTCAAAGGCCTTATTATATGATATTTAGACCATTCGAAATAGAATAGCTATCTCAAAATTTCTATTAGATACATTTCGGGACAAAATGACGTGTGTGTGTGTGTGGGGGGTGGGGGGATGGACTCACTCCGATCACTCTGACTTAAAAAGAACACTAGAGCGTCTAATTACCAATCCAATGAGCCTTCTCCAAAATTTATATGACCATGCCCATGCTTTTTATAAAAACCTTATATGTCCCCAGGGCATAACTTACAACCCTTACCCTGAAGGCTGGGTTTTTTTTTATCCTCAAAGACATAATTTCCAGACCGTTCTGATACTCTGAACAAAATGGCTATCTCAAAATTTTCATCTGAAGTGTTTGGGGAAATTATGGGCATGGGGGGGGCATCTACTAATATAAAAGGCACTAGTCTTCTCCATTTCCAATCAAATGAGTCGTTTTTGAAGCTTCTACGACAAAACTTTCTATAAAAACGTTATATGCCCCAAGGACATAACTTACGATCCTTGTTCATAATTACATAATTTAGATAAAGACATAATTTCCAGACCTTTCAACTACGTTGAACAAAATGGTCATATCAAAATGTTGATCGGAAATGTCTGGGGAAATGTGGGCGTGGGGGGGGATTCTCCCTCCGAATACTTTCGACTATTCAAAATGGCAATAGCCCTTTCAATTTCCAATCGAATGAGCCCTTTTTGAAATTTTTACAACAACACTTTCTATAAAAACATTATATGCCCCCAGGCATAACTTACAACCTTAGCCCTGAGGGCTGTGGGGGTTATCATCCTCAAAGACCTAATTTCCAGAACTTTCAACTACGTTCAACAAAATGGCTATCTCAAAATTTTTATTGGGTGTGTTTGAGGAAATGGTGGGCGTGACAGGGTGGTTAGTTACACTCCAATCACTTTCGACTATTAAAAAGGGCACTAGCCCTCTCAATTTCCAATTGAATTAGCCCCTTTCGAAATTTCTACGACAACGCTATCTACACGAACCGTATATATTCCCTGGGCATAACTTACAACCTTTGCCCTTGGGGCACTGGGTGGTTTGTCATCCTGAAATACATAATTTTCAGAACTTTCAACTACGTTGAACAAAATGGCTATCTCAAAACTTTGAGTGAATGTGTTTGGGGAAATGGTGGACGTGAGAGGGGGGGGGGGTCAGTTGCACTTCAATCACTTTCGACTATTAAAAAGGGCACTGGCCTTTCAATTTCCAATCAAATGAGCCCTTTATTAAGTTTCTACGACAACGCTTTCTATAAGAACCTTATATGCTCCCAGGCCATAACTTAGAACCCTTGCCCTAAGGGCTGTGGGGTTGTCATCCTTAAGGACATAATCTCCAAAACTTTCAACTATGTTGAACAAAATGGCTATCAAAAAATTTTGATTGAATGTGTTTGGGGAAAAGATGGGCGTGAGAAAGGAGTTAGTTGCCCTCCAATCACTTTCGACTATTAAAAGGGGAAATATCCCTTTGAGTTTCGAATCGAAGTAGCTCTTTTTCAAGCTTCTACAACAAAGCTTTCAATAAAAACCTTATATGCCCCCAGGACATAACTTATAACCCTTGCCCTGAAGGCTGTGGGGGGAGCGTTTGGCTCAAAGAAATAATTTCCAGAACTTTCAACTGCGTTGAACAAAATGGCTATCTCAAAATTTTGATTGGTTGTGTTTGGAGAAATGGTGGGCGTGGAAGGGGTGTTAGTTGCCTTCCAATCACTTTCGACTATTAAAAAGGGCACGAGCCATTTCAATTTCCAATCGAATGAGCCCTTTTTGAAGTTTCTACGACAACACTTTCTATAAAAACAGTATATGCCCCCAGAACATAACTTACAACCCTTGCCCTGAGGGCTGTGCGCGGGTTGTCATCCTCAAAGACCTAGTTTCCAGAACATTCAATTATGTTAAACAAAATGGCTACCTCAAAATTTTGATTGGATGTGTCTGGGGAAAAGGTGGGCGTGAGAGGGGGTTAGTTGCCCTCCAATCACTTTCGACTATTAAAAAGGGCACTATCCCTTTGAATTTCCAATCGAATGAGTCCTTTTTGAAGTTTCTACGACAAAGCTTTCTATAAAAACCTTATATGCCCCCAGGGCATAACTTGCCCTGAGGATTGTGCGGGGGTTGTCATCCTCAAAGACCTAGTTTCCAGAACTTTCAACTGTGTTGAACAAAATGACTACCTCAAAATTTTGATTGGATGTGTTTGGGGAAATTAAGGGCGTGCAAGGGGTGTTAGTTGCCTTGCAATCACTTTGGACTATTAAAAAGGGCACTAGCCATTCCAATTTCCAATTGAATGAGCCCTTTTTGAAGTTTCTACGACAACTGATTCGATCCGAAGTGTCCGGTCTAAAGGAAAAAAAAATAATAAATAATACATTGTGCCAACATCGTTCTTTATTCAGGCAGCGCTATTGCGTTGCCTATGATTTTGCGCGTGTCATAAATTCTAAATATTAATTTCTTCTTCTATCCTTTACAGATGCTAAAATATCACGGTCCTTATTCAACTATTGAAACATACGTAGCGGCAGGATACTAGCACGAGAACAGTTGGGCCGAGTATCTCCTTATTTACAGTTCGTTACCACAAATTATTTGATAATAACGTCAAACATAATAAGACATCCTTATTCAACAGTTACTACAGTGCAGCGGCTAGGTGACTCTCCTCTTGTGAAGGAAGATCGAACTTCGAGTCGCTCTGTAGTGACAAAACTTTCATTTCGATCAGACTCCATTTCGGAGGGGTGTTCGGCTTTTATTAAAGTCACCATAAATTTTGTTTCGTAATAAACTTTTACTTTTAAGATTAACCAAAATAATAGTTATCATTCCTGAATAAATGTCAGATGGCCATTTTTTCTTATTAGGCAGTTTTTTTTTCAAAACGTGTTTTTTAGCTTTTAGTTAATATGAACTTTGTTTCGCTCTATACTAGGTTACAGCTGTAGCTGCAACCATAATTCAGTTACTATGGACTAAAGTTCGTTCTTTACTATAACCTATTTAAATTTAACTATACCCTTCCTTTAGATAAAGTTTTTTTTTTCAAAAGAAGTATTTTAATTTTAGTTACTATGGGTTCTGGTTCGGCTCTTTCTAGATTGCAGCTACGGCTAAAACCATGATTTAGAGTCCATTCTTTTCTATAATTTACTATAATTATAACGAACTATAGACCGATCCTTTATTTAAACCCTGATTACAAAAAAGAAATAACCTACGGTTTTTTCTTCTTTGGAATAGTAAGAGACGAATTTCAAATAATCAGGCAGCTAACTAACTCCAATATATGCAATGCTTTGTTCTTCTAATGATCGTCTTTTAATATAAAATGAAAATGTAGTTCCTTGTAAAAATATTGATTTTGTTATATATGTTTTTTATTTAATTCCTTATGTTAATAACATTATCTGCTACAGTGTTATAGAAAAATGTAGTTTTTCGTAAATAACTGGTTATATTTCAAAAATATTTTTTTAATTACAAAAGGTTTTTAACCCCTTTAATTTCTTTACAACGAGCCATTCAACAACTCTCTACGATGATCCATTGCCAAGCTATCTGAGGAGGAAAAAAAGAAAGAAAAAAAATACCGTACATGCAGAATATCGTGGTTGTAGCCACTTTTCTTGATCTTTAAGCCAGTATATTTCCCTTGTTGTTCAAGCCAAAGAACGGTAAGTTTCCTATATAGTAGTTTCGGACAAGGCGGTTCTAATAGTGCACTTCTTGTTTTGATCCGATTCTACTTTTAGGAGTTACGGGTTATTATATTTCTTAGTATTGGACGTGATCGTCTCTTAATAGGTTGCTAGCTACTGCTGCAACCCGTATTATATGCAGAGTTCCCCCTCCCCCAATTGGAAAGGTATCTACAGACATCCTTGCTGTTATAATTTCCTTTTAAGCTTTATTTCTATTTCATTTATTTCTATTCCCTATGAATATTATTTTAGTTTTTCCATTTACATTTTTTTTATATTAACGTTGAAAAGAATTGCATAAATTTTTCCTATTTTTTTATAAAGGTTATTTCATGTTTTAACTGAAAGACAATGTTTGTGTGGCATTTAAATACTTTATTCAGTGAAATAACGCTATTGCACTGTTTTCTAACCCTTTCAATTATAATTTTTTTTTTTTTTAATGTTTAACTGTAGTATTGTTTATTAAAACAATTCAAACCAAGCATTAAAAATCAAAAATATTATTACTAAAAAACACCTTTTGTGCACAAAACATAATCGTCTCCCCCACTCCCATTGACGTAAAATGACAAACCAAAAAAAAAGCAAAATATATAGAAAACACCGAAAATATTAAATAACTCTTAAAAATACCCCCTTCTTCTAAAAAAAGACAGAAATGGCTATTAAAAAATTGGATAAAAAACAAAAAAAAATAAGCAACATGCGTAAAAATGAAGAGAAGTATAGAAAAAAAACATCAAAATAACATCCATCCTCCCCCCGAAAAAAAAGGAAATACCGAATATTACTGGGTAATCTCAAAACACCTCCTTCCTCCCCCCCCCCCCACCCAAAAAAAAGAAAGCAAAAAGCAAATATTATAACCCTCTTGTTGTCACGCTTAATAAAACTAATTGATGTACAAGCAACAAAACTCGACAAAACGCAAAAAAGGCAAAATATAAAACATAGAATTTATGGGGAAAATAGTTTAAGTAAATCCCTCTCCCCCTAAGAACACTTAATATTAAAATAGTTACCCTCTCTTATGTTCGCGCTTAATTAAACTAATTGTCCTCCGCGCGACGATATCGTAAACTCGAACGCTGACGGCAGTGGCCCAGGCTAGGAATCTTCCCCGCCACTGAATGTTGTTAACAATTCCTTCCCCTTCGTGCAACGTGGTTGACCTATACCGCGAAAAGAAATTCTTTTCGTGGAAAGTTAGACGGTCATCCCCTAAAATGAAAACGAGTTCGCAATTAAATTACTATAAACTAAATACACGTTTGCAACTAATAAAATAATCAACTATTATGCTACTGTAGTATTCCACACTATTTATTATTTTACTGTATTATTTATTTTTGCATTGTTAATCATAATACTTTAAATATCTTTATTACACTTATTTATTATTACTATTTTATTATAATATGTTACTATTTATTACCAAGATGATTACTTTCTAACTATTTATATAAAAAAAAGTAAAATTATTTTTATTTTTGACTGATCAGCAAAAACTACTTGTTTAATAATATAACAACTGTTTCGCAAAAGTCAATAGTCCATGCTTAGAACAATACTATAAAGTACTTATAATAGCATTATAAGGTTATTTACTATATTGGTATAATAAATAACATATAATATTTATTATAATATTACCATAACAATATACTGGTCTAAACTTTCATACCAACTATACAACAACTGACAATTTAGGTACTTTTTAATTAAACGATACATGCTCAGGAATTACGCTTAAGTTAGATCTGAGAAAACCGGTTTCACCGGTGACAGAATAGATGGGAAATATATAATTTGGGCTATATGTTTGCACAGTGAGGGGGGGGGGGGGGGGGTAAACTATTGAGACAGCGTGAAGTTAGAAAACAATACTTATTTCATAATATGCAGAATAATTGTGGCGAACACATTGTGCATGCAGACCCGCTGTACTCTACCCCCACCCCCAGCCCTAATGTGCAAATACATAGCCCAAATTATATATTTCCCAACTATTCTGTCACTCCCGGCATTAACAGCATCATATTCTACTGGTAATACCGTAAATCTGAAGTTGAAAACCTAAATCACAAACTCGTAATTTTCTTTTCCTTCATTCCAACCCATCCTGGGGAATCCAACCTCTCCCCCCCCCCACAGAGAGAATCCTCAGCACGTTTTTAACCAGGAATGTTGGTTCAAATTTCGTTTACCCCTCCCAAATAGGCTCCTTAGTAGGCACGTACCAAGGAATGCTTTTAGGGAGGAGGGGGATAATAAAAGAATTTCGGAGGGTCGATAATTCAAAAAAGAGTTTAATATAAAATTTTGCTTACTGTAAGAAATATTAGGAGTAATGGATTCTCTAGATCATCGACTAAATTCGTACATTATAGTGCATTAACTTTCAAATTCAACACCTGTTAGAAGCGATTCATAGAAGTCCCGATTTTTACTTCTTTTTCTAAGGATATATGGTTGTGTTAATTTTCGCCTAGCCAATTTAAAAAGCAGATTTCAATTCTTCTGTCCTTTGTACTTCAAATTCAGTAAACAATTCAGTAATTCAATTAATAATACAGTATATAATTATTGAGTAAATAATTAAATAAATTCAATAATATTCAGAACCTTCATTTTTCTTTCTATGTTAAATTCGCGATGCCTGAACTGAACTGGCAATGACATCCTCCTTTTTTGCCTGGGGACTTGAGAGGCTTTCTTTTCTTCTAATAAAGTTTGACTTATTTCTGAATAAGTTATACTAATATATATGACTAAATAAATGAGGTCCTTAACAAAATTGAATACTGATTTGAGCCCTTTACTAAAATCCTTTAAGGATCTTTCACTGCTTAGTGAATTGTCTGGTTCTACTTTCATGAGGTTCCCTATTTGTTTTCTTTTTTCTCTGTTCTTGAACATTAAAACACTAGTGTTTCAATGGTGTATCAATGGTGTTTTGCTAGGTTATCTGTTTTTTATATTGCGCTTAGCAATTTTAGCAATTTTCTCTAACAAAGAATTACCCTGTTAAATACATTCACTAACTGTTATTTTTTGGGTAGCGGTATTATAATTGTTAATAGGGTTTTTGAAATTGTTAATAGCAACAAAAGTAATTCTTGTTAACCAATTTTTCGAGGACAAATAATTTTAATTTTCATCCTTAAAAGTTGCAGAGCAATTATGTCGTGGGAAAGCAATTTGGAATCTGGCTCACGCGTGCCAGCATATACCTTAAAAAGTGTCCTATCACACGCTACCAAAAGCTCGATGAAGATATGAAAAAAGATAAAATGAACTATTTTGATTCCACATAGCCATCTTACCACATATAATCTTTGGACACACAAAAATGCCAAACCGGCAACAGAATGTACACCAAATAATATCACAGAATTGGTGCAAAAAATAAGAGATACGAATTCAGAATTGATATGGTTGGCTGCTTGTTGTCTACAGTCAAGTGACATATACGGCACAAGGAATCTTTCTGATAACAAAACAGTTGCTTGAACTGGAAATTCCTTACTATAGCAACAGATTATACAAGCAACAAGATTATATGGGACTTGCTTGGTCTAGGCCCATCGACATGCTCCCAGCTTGTCCGCGAAAAGGATCCACTGGGCAGACGATCTTTGACCAGGTAGACTCGAGATCTGATTTGACCGGATTCTACAATTTTTCTTTTGACCTCACTGAGATTTCTTCCAGGAGCTGAGAGGCTGGGAGGCTGATGAGGCAAGCACTCGATTGGCTTCCGCAAGGCATAGCTCAACCACGTTGGTCATCATTTGTGATCGTCAGTCCGACGTCTCCCTAAACGGTTTTCATTTGATGTATTTCCATGTTGGATTGCCCATTCACACAAACGTATTCTGGGGATTGTTTTGCATAAAACCACCTCAAACACTTTTATTGCATCAATCAATACCCCAACGCCTCAAACACCTTGTATCCTCGTGATGCTGTTTTATAGACGATTTTCCTTTCGTAAAAGAGAATGGCGTAGACCAATGCCATGTAAAGTTACACTTTCAAACAAACACTGACTTCACGCCGGTTCCATAGTGGTTGGAATATCCGTTATTATAGAGCTGGGAATTAAGGTATTTAAAACGATAGAGCTATTTCAGTTTCAATAGGCTTAAGGGAAGCAAAGTGCTGGAGGGATATAGGCCAGAACATAGTATAGGTAGTCTCAACTTCTACAAAATCCATTGTAACAATCAATTGTTTCTTATTATTTTTTTTAATATTACATGTTGCTTAATTTATTTAAAAAATTATTTTTATTAAAACTATCATATTAGAACTAAATTAAATGTAGTTAAATTACAAACTCGGTTAATAATATGGACTGCATTCTACGGAAAATATTGACTGCTAACCTCCTCAGTCAATTTGATAAGTTATGAATTAGATATCAAACACCATTAATCTCAAATAAATACAGATTGATTGAAAAGATCAAAAACAAGTCAGTTGGAAATAACCAGGATAATTTAAAAATGAAAATATTAGCCTATATATGATTTAATACGATTTGATGATGGAGCATAAGCCCTTTATATAGTCTCTGTTTTAGCCCATGTTGGGGCTACCTCCATTGGACCATTGCTCTCCTTTGGGCTGTTATTTATTATGTTTTACTGAGTTAAGTCAATAAGTTCATTCATTTCCTTCCCATTTTTATATTTAGATAAACCTGCTTATCATTACACCACATTACACAGATACGAATATAATTTTAAACATTCAACCATTATAGTGCGAAAACCACACTGCTTTCTGTGACAATTCATACAGACAGAGAGAGCATTTGAACAGTATCTTTGAAATTACCATAGAAAATATTATTAAATATATATAATCAAATATTAAATATATATATATATTTATATATATATATATATATATATATATATATATATATATATATATATATATATATATATATATATATATATATAATAGTGAATAAGCAAACTAATAAGAATCTTGGGACCTGAAACAGATTCATAATAATTCGAGTTAATAGCAATCGACTTGAGAGGGCGATCAATGAAAAAAATAACCGAAAGAATAATGTGATACATAAACAATAGTGGATAAGCAAACTGGTAAAACTACGTCTTATTCATCTTTTGTTATGTTAAGTTGGTTGAGTGCCGTTAGTGCCGCCGAGTGTCGTCGGATGACCAATCATTACGAGTCTTAATAAGATGATTTTATTTTACACATTGTGTTTTGTTAATTACATAAACCAGTAGATGTAGTAATTTCCTTTAACACGAACTCTTAAACAGCTCTCTATGATGTTCCAGTGCCCCACTAGCAGCGGAGGAAAAAAATAGGACTCGTAGGTGCTTCCCATGCAAGAAAGTGATTTCCCTTGTCGTTCAAACCAGGGGACTGAAGGTTTCATAGATAGGGCTATCGGCCATGGCCATTCCAATGATGTACTTTTACTTCGATTCAATTTGGTTTCAAAGCAATGAATTTTCAGTTACTATTGGCCAAGGTTCATCTTTTACTAGGTTGTAGCTACCCCTGCAGCCAAGATAAGTCCAGAACCACCCTATCTGGGTGCAACCTGATAGGCTACCTACTTCGACTTCGACGACACACGGCCAACATCGCAGCTCAACAACTTCAACCTGAGCCCTGATCAATCAAAGTTTGGGATAAACTTGATAGAAGCAGAAAAAATTCTGTGAAAAATATGCAATTCGGAATAAGCTAACCTGTAACAATTCTTCGACCTGAACCTGACCTATAATAACTTGGATCAATAGCAATCGACTTGACAGGGCGGTCCATGATTATGACAACAGAATTATCTTGCGCAACAAGACCCGTCACAGCAACCTACAATGTAAAGTTTTACGTTAGATACACTTTTGGCATTGCTGCAACGCAACTATAACAGGCTTTCCTTATACAAATCAATAAAAATCTTCTTTTCTTCTGCTTAATTTTATTTGATTTTTAAGAGCTTAAAAACAAAAGGTTGACTTAGCTTTAGAAAAAAACAAAAATTGTGTATCAAAAACGTATGTCTTGTAAATTTATAACCAACATTTGTTGATCCCTCCATTCTTTTTTGTTCTTTCTCTTATTTGCAGAAGTTATAATTTAAGTTCTCCTTAATTTTTGTAATTTTTATTAATTCAATTGCAATGTCTACCACCTTAGAAAAAAAGGTTGAATCTGATTTACAATATGGTCTTCCCAAATTAACTTCTAGACGAACAAACTTGCCGAGAAGCAAAAACACGGTACCTATCATACACATCCTGCAAATCATGGCATTTCTAAACAAATATAGTTACTGTAGCTATTTTCATAGCTAAGGAAGGGATGGAAAATCCCCCCCCCCTCACAGGAAATTTGAAGAGTGGCCTAAAATATATTTTTTGTGCATTCAATCCCCCCCCCAACAATAGCCCTCCTCCCCCCACGAGTTTGAAACATGTTTGCACGTATAACTTAAATCAGAGTCCAAGGTTTTAATTGGTAAGAAATAAACTATTTTTGAAAAGATTATATTCATAGTATTGGTCTTAAACCGATGTTTGAAAGAAAAAAGCTATACATGAACAGAGTTTCATAAAAACTGAGAAATTAATACATAATAGAACAGAAGACACTTAGACACACATAAAACACAAGACACAAAAACACACGACAACAAAACATAAGACACGCATAGAATAGAACAAACAGCGAGCACGTCAATATACAAAATAAAAATAAATCACAAAAGCTACACATGAATAAACTACTGAAAATAATAAAACAAAAACTAAAAAAAATATATTATAAAGATAAACAACAAGAGAAAACTACAAAAAAAAAGCAAAAAAATAATTAAGATAAACAGATTTAGAAAAAAAAATCTCCGGCAATAAAATTACAGAAATATTGCTGTGCAAAAAATGTCTGATATCTGTTCATGGAGTTAGTTGAGTGTTCAACAGGAGTTAGCGATTAGTACTGTTGGATTTCTTTTTACTCCAACATAGGGTTCAAAAATGGTAATCAAATTTTCTCAAGTCTAAAAATTTAGACTCGCTTTCAATATTGTAAAAATTCACTCTAAAACAATTTCTAATTAGCAAAATTATGATAATTCCTCAATAGGATTTTTCCTTGGAATTAAATTTTTAAGTTAAATCTCGAAAGAAAAATTAATCAAAATCTCAGTTTTAAATTAGATAATCTAGTTTAGTTTAATATTAGCTATAGTTTAATTAACCTAGTTTTTAAAATGCATTAATCTAAAGTCTAAAAGAAAAAATACTCCAGTCTAAAATTTGAAAAAGTGGCTTGGATCGTTTTGCACAATACTAATGGGACTAGAATTGTTCTTTTCTGCAAATTAAAGATGGAACTGTTCAAATTTTTGCAAATTTCAATAAGCAAGATGTGGTCCGTCATAAATTTTGGCAAAAACACACCAAAGTCATGGTCACATTCAAGTCTCTCCTTTAAACCTCCAGAACTTCACCCCTCATGCTCAAAAGCGTAGTATTATTAAAAGGATCAGAGCATGTATCTAACCAAATTACTAAATAACGAATTGTGAAAAAATACCTTTCCATCATCAGAACAAGTACCCACATGTTCTCCTTTTTCATCAATGGATATTTGATTGATAGGCCCAGCGTGAAGAGGAATAGAAGCAAGTGAATTGATGTTGCCAAGATGGTCAAACACCAGTGTTTTTCCTGACTTGAAGCCAACACAAAGAAACTAGAAAGGTAAAGAAACAGCTAAAACTTAGGTAACTAGCCAATATAAAAACAAATAAATATAATAAATAAATATAAATATATACAGTGTGTATAAAATAATATATAATATTATGTATATTATATATATATATATATTATCCATAATAGTATATATAAATAATAATAGTATATACAATATAGTATATAAATACTTCTGGTAGTATATAAATATATCTTTCACAGGAAACTGTGTTTGAACAAACACAGAAAATCTTCTATGGAGATACTAACAATACTACCACAGGAATCTCAAACCATTAAGCTCAAACCACAGGAATCTCAAACCACTAGAGATCATGGCACTGCTTCAAAATCGTCATGGCTTTTAGCTACCAGAGCACAGTACACTGGCAAACACTTTTCCTTCATACCACTTTATATGTTCTTGCTTCACCTCCTCCTATACGAACTCAGCACTGTGGTCGGCCGCCATCTATCCTATCCTGTTTACGGCATCTGTTATTGCTGCCTTTCTTACAATAAATCACCAGTTTTTAAGTCATTTTCCAGCTTCATACCAGTCCATTCTAGGACATTTAACCTTTTTCTTGCCTCTAAAAAGCTGTTTAGTACAACTGTTTAAGGGATGCATAAAAGAGTAAACCTCATGGAATTTCCTCAAATTGAGAAAGATTGAATAATTACAGATAGGGCACCATACATGTATACCTAGAATGGTGTATGAAGGAGGGAGTAGGCCAAAAGGGCCGAATTTATACCTTGACGCTTCTAGGTCCAAACGTTTTTGCCGCTCCGTTTTTGCAAGATTTTTGGGAATTCGAGGATAGTGGAAGCACTGAACAGAACACAACTAATGAGCCAAAAGTAATAAAAGGGAGAAGTGAAACTGAACTTTCAACTGCCATTCTTGGGAGACATCTGACAGTTTATAAGTGGCTATGGAATTCCAGTGTTGCTTTAAAATCACATTTCTGTGAATAGACAGCGCAGCAAGGAGTGCACCTGGCATTTTGACGATAAATTACATCAGTCGAGTTTTGTTAAGCAAAAAAAAACAGTGATAATTTTTTGCACCCCCTGGCATACTGCCTATGGCCCCTAGGCCCGTGCCTATTGATAAGTCTTGGCCTGTAGGTCATCCTGGCCAAGTAGATGGCACGCTGGAGTAGTAATTCTATGTCCTTTGGGATGAGAGTTCAAGTCCTGGTCTGGAAAATCCTTTAGGTTGGGGTAGGAGTCAGCAATGTGACTCTGCAAGTTCAGCCACCATTACACGGAGAGTGGCCAAAAACAAGCGTATATTCTCTTCATCATCATTAAGAAGAGGGTATAAATTTCAGGCAACACCTATGTCATGATACACCAGTGTGAGATGGAACCATTTCGTCCAAAAAGCCAACTTAAAAAAGAAAACTAGTTTCACAAAACAAAACTTTGTAAAATATTGAAAAAAGGAAAATTGATTCAGAGTCAAGGCTCAACTCAAATTGCCAATGGAGGAGACTTTAGATTTTTAGCATAGTGTGTCATAAAACAAAATTGAAATATTAACCTTTGAAAGAATAACATGCTTATACAAACAGTAGCCTAAAAGTATGACAAAGTCAAACGGGTATAATTTATTGAAAATACAAGTTATATAATTATAAATCACATAATAAAATAAATATAAAATTATATGATTATTTATATTATAAATTATTGTAAATTTTTACTTAGTTTTCTTATTCGTTTTAGTAACAGCGAGTCAGTTCCGAGACTTAAAATCAAAAAGCCGTTAGAATTAGCTCAAATGCGGTTTTAGGGGAGGTGTAGAGGGGGCACTTGCCACTGGAGCCAAGGCAGAATCCAGGGGGGTCTGGATCCAAGGCCGAAATGTTTGCCCAACTCGTAAAAACGTAACAAAAATGAATATGAACAAATATTTTATGCGTTTTTTTGTGTACTCCCCCCCCCCCCCGAAAAAAATCCTTTCGTATCCCCCCCCCGCCAAAAACAATCATGGATATGGCCCTGCCTGGCGCAGATATTTTAGGGGCGCAAAATTTCAAATAAATAATTAACATTCACAATTATTTTGAAAATTTTGAAACTCATTTCCATTAGAATAAAGTAGGCGGCGAAGTTGGCAGTAAGTATAAGCAAAATGAGTCCAAAATTTTCATTTTTCCCATATAAAGAAAGAAAATTGAGATTTAAATAGATGACATTTTTTTATAATTGAAAAGTTTGCTAAAATTGGGCCTGAAAATTTTCGGGAGATAGAACGTTGAGGGCTAATCAAGATTTTAACCCGAGGCAAGGGAGACTAGAACCGCCACTGAATTAACTAATTAAGATAGACAACTTTTACCATTTGTGTGAAAATATATTCTCTGTGCATCCTTTTTTTTCTTTTTCAAGAATTTAAAAATGTTTATTCAGTTATGTTTCTGAGCCTTAGAAATCATTGCTTTGTTCTATTCGTTGAATTACTTTCGCAATTCTATTTGTGTGTTTTGTATACTCCTTGATTTTGAGAAAAAATATAACGCAATTAAAATATGTTTTCTGTGAGTTCCTGGAAACATCTTTATATGGAAGAAAATGAATAGTAGATTTTGCAGAGTTGATAGCTCATCTATCAATTGAATTTTTTCTAGCTATTCAACAATCTATTCCATATATATTAAAATGCCATCGAGTTGTTTAGCCATCTATAAAAACATTTTGAAATAATTCTGAATAAGGTACTAAATATGGTGTGGCATAATTGCTGCTAAATAACACTGAGTTTCTCAGCCAATTACATAATAACCAACATCCAAGGCTATATCCAGGAGAGGGAAGAGGGGGGTTTACTGGGTTTGGACCAGCCAAAAATTTTGTCCGACTAAGGGTTGTAGTGGAGGCGGAGCGGAGCGACGCACCGGCACTGCTTTTGAGAGAGGAGGAGCTTTCCGGTACTGATTTGTTCCGTCAGGAGGAATGTTTATTACATATTTCGCGCTCGCGCAGGTAAAACACGAACCTGCACTAGCATCGCTGTGCTATGACATCACACCACTTACTTGCGCAAGACTTCCGGCCTAACCTCACTCTTGTTCTGTTTATTTACGTATTTTATTCGTCCTGTAAACAGTTACGTTCTAGCATTTGGAATCGTTGCTATTAGTGTTTGTGATTGCTGGTGGACTATTTATGATTATTGATTTAACAGAGGATGTGTAAATAAAACAGCCTCAGAAGTTCATAACAAAAATAATGACATTGAAAGTGAAGCGGTGACATCTGAGGCAAAAGAACCTATGTGTGTTGAAAGTACAAATTCGGAAGCTGAAAGACAAGCAGTCAAATGCGACTGGTCAGACGTTTGAACAACGTATATGTGGAGTAAGAAAAGAGAAGCTTATCCTTGGTTAGACTGTAGGGATGGAAAGTTGGGCTGCAAAATATGCAGCGATTTATCCAGCCTAGGGGCTTTTAAAACCGAGCGCATTTGTTTATCCAATGAATGGCGCTCCTACCATATCACAAGTAATGGCTCCAAAACAGATACTCAGTTGAAATCTTTACGTAACAAAATTATTGAACACAAGCAATCACAAACTCATTTGGCAGCACAAAAAATAATTGAAACTTCTAAAAAGCAGTTAATTGAAACAGTTTGTGACGCTTTCAATGAAACTCAAAAAGAATCAACCAAACCAGTTTTTAGGTCTGCTAATTATTTGGCTAAAAATGATCGACCACATTCGGATCATTTCGATTTCTTAGAACTATAATAATTAAATCGTGTCAATATTGGAGTTGGGCTACATTCCCATTATAGTGCCACTACAATTATAGATCACATTGCCCAAGAAGTGAAGGTTAAAATAACAATTAAAATAAAGAATGAGGGAGGTAAGATCTTCATAATCTTAGACGAGTCCACTACCTTAAGCTCTAAGTCAGTTTTAACAGCTTATTTGAAGTGTGAAATTAACAAAAACAAAGATCCAGAAACCTTGCTCTTAGATCTAATAGAACTTTCACACCAAAAAGCGGAAACTGTATTTGAAACAGTTACAAAAAGTCTCACTAAACATGGTTTTGACCATGACTATCAAAACAACTTAATTGCCTTCACTACCGTAGTGATGGAGCCAATGTAATGCTGGGAAAAGGTTCTGGCGTAGGTGCAAAGTTCCAAACTGAATTTTCCAATTTAATTACTCGGCACTGTATGAATCACAGAATAGAGCTTGCACTAACTGACTCCGTAGAAGAAGTATCAGGAGTCAACCACTTCCAATCCCTTATGGAAAAATTGTATACAGTGTACAGTTTATCTTCTAAAAATCAAGGTCAGTTATCAGAATGTGCATCTAATCTAAGTGCGCAACTAAACAAAATAGGGCATGTTGTTTGAACACTAGATGGGTGGCTAGCTCATTTACAACTGTTATTGCGGTTCCGTGTAGCTACAATACCTTGGCGGCGCACTTTTCCTCTTGTAAAGATGATACAACGAGATCACTAACAGAAAGAAGCACTTTCAAGGGCCTCTTAAATCAACTAACCTCAAACCAGTTCTAGCTTGATTTAGCCGTCATGTATGACATGCTTTGTGAGCTCGAAACACTGTCAGAGAGTTTCCAAAATCGAACAATGACAATTGTAAAAGCAGACAAACTAAATCGAAGATCTATTGGATACATCCAATCACTGAAGGAGAAACCAGGGACAAGAGCCTTAGAGGCTAAGATAGCTATAAAGGAAGGAGTTTTTTTTACTCTGTTAGATTGAAACAAAATGAAAAGTTTGTAACTATGAATGTACAACAACTACTATCAATCATGGCAAATAGCCTCAACAGACGTCTATTTACCACTTATGGGCAGAATGAAGAGCCATACAAAAAACTATTAGATGAATTTCAAGTATTGGACACAGATCAATGGCCGACAGAAATTCCTGTGAGGTTTGGCGAAGAGGAAATGCGCAGTTTGTGTAAAACATTCCAACTTGATGAACGTGAAGTGCATTACTCTTTCAGAGAGTATCTTGACTGTAGTAGACGTGTTCCGGATGGGCTGATAGAACTGATTAACTGCACTAAGTTGGTCAGTTGCAGTTCAGCTGAGTGTGAATGTGGGTTCAGCCTAATGAACATTATTTTGACTCCAACAAGGAACCTGCTAACTGTTTCTCACGGTTCTTTTCTCTTATTTATAAAGCTTCATGGAGTTCCTTTGACATCTTGAGACCCCGATCCCTATGTTGAAACCGGGTTAAGGTCTTATTGTGCTGCTGATGACACTCGGACGCGAGTAGCCAATACTGAGAAAAACACAGAGGCAGAAGACATGAAGCAGTCTGGACTTGCAGTTATTGATTAAATTTTTTATGGTTAACACTACTACTACTATTACTAAACAACTCACTGCAGCACCAAGCCACCTGAGGCCAACACAGCTACGCATGCTCCTCCTCCATCTCAATCTATTCGAAGCCTCCCTTTTTACATCCGCCCATAAAGTTGCCATTTACTTTAAATCTTTCTTTATGACGTCCTCCCATCCCAGACGAGGACGACCTGCTTTCCGTTTAGCCCTAGACGGTTGGCTGAAAAGATCAATCTTTGGCAATCTGCCATCCTTCATCCGCACAACGTGCCCTAGCCACCTCAACTTTCTTTCATTATAGCTCTAGAGGGCGGTATTGAACCACATTTTTCATATAGCCTATTGTTTGAGATACGGTCAGGCAGCCGTATACGGATATACAGATAGTTAACACACTTCTAAATATTAACATTATTACAATATTTCAAATTGTATTTCTGAATATCTAATTTACAGCTGGTTATTATACTAATTTCAACTCGTTCTCATTCATTCGTTTCGATTGTTTTGCTTTTATAACCAAAGATCCAATTAGACCTGCATTGTTTGTGTATGGTACATGATTTTGAGCAGGTCAATTTTTTAGCGGTAACTAACTAGCTCAACTAAATATTTGTATGGCATTTAAGATTATAATATCATATTTAGATTTGCCTACTAAATTATCTAATGAAATAATATTTTTGAAAATTAAAAGATTTTTATCATGTTAATGACTTATTATTAAATAAAGAAAGTTAAAATTTCCTTGAAGATCAAGTACACAAAGCTAAATATAACTAGCTCAAAACCATGTACTGCACATACACCTTTTAAATATTAAAATTTATAATAAAACACATGTGAAATTTGGTTATACATCTGGTATGGTTTGGCTTCAGAATGCGTAAAAGAGCGTTTTGAAAAGGTTAATTTTTAAAAAAAATTAAACCTGGACCCCCCTTTCACTGGGGGGTATTCCATATCCCGAGACCAGCCAGTAATTTACAGCTCCAGCACCGGTAATTTTAGCACTACAAACTCCGTTCGACTTATAAAAAAAAAGTAACAAAAATACATATAAACAAATTTTATAGGTTTTGTAAAGTTTTGTTCCCCCTCCCCCAACAAAATTCCTAAATTCAGTCTTGCCAAGCCACATTTGATGTGGTACTTTTTTATGCCCAACCTTTTTATTCTATTAAATACTTTACCTTTGAATGAACAGCCATACAAGTAGCCTGATCATTTTGTAGACAACTTCCTACATCATTTCCTATTTTTTCATATTTTAACAATGGTTCAACATCACTTTGTTTCTCATGTTGAATTTCTTTCTCACCAAAAGTGTCTGTTTCGCCTTTTTCCAATGATCTCATGTCTGACTCCTACAAGTAAGAAAGTATATTGTAGTTGATTAAGTCAAAATTTTTTGTCAAGCTTCTATTTGAATAAAGAAATGCTACTAAGTGTGCTATTTACGAAATAAAAGACAAGTTACCACAGTTACCACATGTTAGAATTATAAGTAAATGGTCTAAAAGGATCACTTTGCAAGCCTTTTGAATTGCAAAAAGCTAGTTCTGCCAAGTTTTAGTCACTGCCCCCCCCCCCCAATAGCTCGGCCTTTAACCCTTACGGCCACCACCACATGAATTCAAAGTCCCTAGAGTGGATACTCTTTTGTGACTAGACCTACCAAAACTAAGGGTAAAATTCAACATAATTTAAATAAAAACTACTGTATGAGACCAACAAAGCCTGACTTTTAATGTTTTTAATATTTTTGTGATTTTGATTTATGTTTCTATTATTTTTTTCTACGCATCCTTATTGTGTTTGTTGTGTTAGCATTCGTTTTAAGTTTGGCTCTGAAGTGCAAATTAGTGGAAATCAAGCTGATACTATTGTATCTTATTGCTTGTCAGAGAATAGTGTCAGTTTTTTGGTATATGATGTCACATGATTAGGCAAATAAGAATGCAGGTTGCTACTTTTTATTCATCAGATAAACCTGGTCTATTGTCCTATTAGTTTTGCATACTCTTTGTAGCCCCTTTACATCCACTCAATTTAAGGAAATGCTTCTTCTCAAGGTTTATTAGTAACACGGATGGAGTAAAAGAAGGAATTTGTTGAGACAATAGAAACGATAAAGCAACAATCCAAACTGAAGACTACATTACCAACAATGGTGTAAATTTGTTAAAATCATGGGGGGGTGGGCAAAGTTGCTGCCAGTTTTCCCAAATCAAGTGTATACTTAAGAAAACTGACCCCTTTCTGTGGATGCTTGAACTATACAGGCTTATCTTAGTTTTGACAAGATTTTTTGGAAAAACTTAATTTAGACAATCTCCCACTATCTGCCTCTGCCAATTATCAACCTATTAGCCTGCCAAACCTTGCAAATTCAATTGATACAATCACTCAAATGCAAAGTTTGACAAAAAAAAAGCAAGAAAATGTAAAGATACCTAAAAACAAGGGTGACTTTCAGCCAGGAGAAAAAGGAACCAAAAAGGCAAAAACAGGTATTTGGGCAAGGACCGTTGCCAAGTCGTCCTCAGAGCTTAAATCAACAAAGGAAAAAAAATAGTCTTTTGAAGTGAGCATTAACAAAGCAGAAAAATTGTTTCTTCTGCATTCTTAATGGTCACTTCAAAAGGTTAGTTTTATTTTTTCTTATGGGTTTCTTTTTGTTTTGTTTTGAACACTGAAGACAGCTACACAGAGGTCCTTACTGAAATATCTGCTTTCTTTTTGATAATCACCTTTGCTTTCTTGTTGTTGTTTTTTAATCATGTTTTTTTTATTGTTTTTTTTTAATCGTTATGTAGGCCTCTATGAAGTATGGTATTTGGAAGTATTTGCCAACAATAGCCCAACAAGTCAAGTTTGAACTTGTATGTAGTCATCAATGTAGAGTGAATCTATAGGATAACAAAATTCTTAATAACTCCAAGTTACAACTTAAGGTAGGCATAATAACCATAAATCAAATAATAATGATTACCAGGCATAAAAAGATCTGGAAGCTGAAATTCAAATATTAAAGCTAGGAAACTTAGCAGTAAAAATAGAGCTATGCCCCAAGCTTACTATTCTTTGATTTCAATAAGGCCTTCTTTCAAGTATGACAAGATGGACTGCGGTATATACTAGCCCACTACAATGTTCCTGAAAATATTCAACATAATCCAAAACATGTATAACAACTACCATAGCTATGTTCGAACCCTAGAAAGCCAAACAGAAGAGTTTGCAACAAGTTTGGACATACTGCAAGGTTACATTCTTTCTCTGCAGCTTCTCAAGCTCATTTTGCATCCCATACTGTCTCTACTTGTTAACAATGTAGTAGTAGCTTTAACATTGTTAACATTAACACCCTAGCTTATGCCAACAACCTCACCAAGCTAGCAGAAACCAAGTCAAGTCTACAGGGCCAAGCCTTTAAACTTGAATCTGCATCAAATAACTTTAGCATGCGAATAAATCCAAAGAAAACAAAATTTACTTGCACCACAAAAGACCCAAACCTATCCCTTATTCATGTTTTAGTAAGTGTTGAAGAAGTAAAATGGGTAGCCAAGTTCATATACCTTGATAGCCTACTATCATCAGACCATAACCAAGGTAAGATAAGAGTCATTTCTAAGAAATGACTATCTCAAGTCCAGATGAGCTAAATTCAGTTGCCCCCCTCCCAATAATTTGGAGAAAAAATTATTATATAGACTATGCCCCTTGACTATCCGGATATGGACCCCTCTTGCCCCCCTCCCCCCAATAAAAATACTGGAGATTCACCCCTGGTCCTCTTTGCTACAATATAATATTTTCAAATTAAAATAAATTTTGACTACTTCCAATATTCCTTGGAGTATATTACCTTATTTGCAAATGCTTTCTTCTTTGGTTGAACAAATAGCCTATATTTGCTTTCTGTACACATATATGACTTTTCCACCTTTACTAACACTTGCATCCAATAATGTAACAGTATATAACCATTCCTACATTTTGTAGAAACTGGGTAACTTTGTGTGTTGGCAATGTGGCCTCTGAAACTAGGACAATATTCATATGGCTTTTCAGGAGTTCCAAGCCAAATAGTTATCTCCTAATTTTCTTGCGAAGTTGGGCCAAAATTAATATTTATCTATTTTTTATTACTGTGAAAAAGATTAGATTTTTTAAAATAATTATTGTCCTCCCAAGAAATATTTAACTTTTATATTGTCTGATTCTAAAATGTGACAGCTAGTTTTTGTTGCAATGCCATTGAAGGAAAAACGATGGTAAAGTGGTCATAAACATGTTTTTTCTGAGCATTGGAATAAAGGAAAGATACCTCAGGGAATTGCCACACAGAATTAGGATAGGCAAAAATGTGGAGTGCAGGTTGCAAGACCAGGAAATCCAGACATGGAGTAAGATATATATATATATATATTAGATTCTCTTGAGGTTGTATAAATTAGCTATGAAGATATGGTACAAGGGAATCTATTTTAATTTAAATTTTAGAGGTTAAATAAGATGTAAAATCTTAATTTCCCCATTTTGTCAGGCAGTTTTTATCAATTGATTCTAAGACTGTTTAAGATTTCACTGTTGATCATTTGGATTAAAATAATATTTGGCAGAAGTTAAGCTTGATGTCTTGTCCATATTTTGTCCACAGTTCAGTCATGATAACAAAGTTGAAAAGGATTTGCAAATCCCACAAACTCATTCTCAAAAGGAAGAAGGAATTATAATGAGAACTGATACCAATTCAGTTTTAAAAATTCTCAAAAAGTAAGCAAAATACTAAAAATCAAACAAATCCTAATCAATCAATGACATGCTGCTGATCAGCTTTCAGCAGTGTTCTGCCAGAGTTCTGCTGCTGAGCATAATTGCATCCACTGCTCCCAGATTTTGACTTGAGGCAGGTGTGGCAAACAATAATGAGGATGATATTTCTGTTGAGCCTTTATAAATGCCATATACATCTGTTAACAGGTTTGTAGTGAGTAAGAAAATAAAACAGTTAATTTTCTGTGAAGCTTCAAGTAAATTTTTTGCAGTGAAACTTTTCAAGAAGAATTATAGAGAAAGCTTTAATTATTTTTAACCGTTTCAACTTTCTGATATTCAGTGAATATATTTAGCCTACACAAGGTAATGTACCTGTTATTAATAGGCTACCATTTTATCAGCACTTATTTATTGGTACTTTATCATAACTTACTTATAAATTATAAGCAGTTTTTTTAGAGTTACTAGTAATTTGTAAACTGAGACTTGGTAAAATTTTGAATTAGGTTGTAATTGTTTGTTTAGTTATTATAAATTTTAAAATTTTGAGCATTTGAACAAAGCAATGGTACATCTTTTGTAAATACCCTTAAAATTCATACTTAAAGACAAAGCCTTGTTTTTAGGAGCATGAAAAAGGTATGGGACCCTAATATGTGGAATGTTGCATGATTCTGGAGCACAGAACTTTTTAGAGCCAATCTGTTTTTATCAGCCAGTAGTCAGTTTTATTAGAGCCATTATCACCAATATTAGGCAAAGTCTGCAATAAAACCAAAGTCTGGTTGCTTTTTCTGGCCATCTGTCAAATTGGAATGATAATACCTACTTTCATTTCACAATTCTTTAAGGCATTTACACTGAATTATTGCCAAAATCATGAGGTGGGGCTTTATTTCCTGTATATTATTATTCTTCTTCTGAGATATATTTATGCCCCCATTGAAAACCCAATCTTGCCACTTTACTATTGCATTGGTAAAACAAATGTTTGTAGTCCAAATTGACTGTATCCAGGATAAGATTGAATCAAACAAGTGATAAGATATAAAACCTTGCTAAGATTCAGAAAAATTATTGTGAATATTAGAGATGAAGAGTCTTCAAAAAATGTATATAACAGGCAAGGGTCTAGCTCCAGCATTTTTTATTGGGGATGGGGGGGGGGGGGGGGCAAGAGGGGGTCCAAATCTGGATAATCAAGGGGCACAGGCTATATAATAAACTCTTCTCCAAATTATTGGGGGGCAACTGCCCCCCCCCCCGCCCCTGATAGCAGGTATTTCAGGCCAGCAATGTAGTAAATAATTTATCACTAGCAAACAAAAACAATCCAGTTTAGATCCACTTCTGGACTGCCTGTCCAGATTTTGTCCAGCATTTTCAATATCCAATAACAAAATTATCATTTCACTAAATAGCAATAAAGACCACACTGCCTTTCCATCACAGTATGATGAAAAATTATATATTTTTGTCTTGCTGAGGACAGCCCTTAGACATAGGGCCAAAATATTCATTCAAAATATCTTCACTGTCTTACAAAATGAATTCCTTATTGCTCTTTGTTTTTTTTTTTTTTTTAATGTTTTGTATCATTTCATTACATTCAGAAATTTCTGTTCCTTGGATTTTCAAGCCTGTTTCTAGTTTAAACGAAAAAAAATATGCCTGGGCAAAGCCCCTAGCTGAACACTAAAATTTTTTGACTGTTGTAAATTGGACTTGTTGCTGGCATGCTTAAAGACTATATCAGGCATCAAAAAACTTCTGAAATGACAGTCAAAGCTGTTTTAAAAGGGAGTACCAGCAGGACAATGTAGATTAGGAGGATCATAGTGTGAGAGGACTAAATTGCCCTATTGATCCTCTCTTTGAGAACAGCATAGCTGAAAATTTTGATAATCATCTTGGAAGTTTTAAAAAGTCAAATATAGCCTCAAGGCAGCATAGCAATCAATTAACTTGTTCAGCAAATAAGGTATTATCCTGTAGGTGCTGGCTAGTGAAGATGTTGAGCAAATACATTGGCTGCATCTCATTCTCAAAGCTGTGGCTTGGATGACCAATCTTTGTCCACAACTCCCTTGAAGGCTTCCACACTAGGGACTGAGACTGCTTCTTTGCTTAGAGAGTTCCAGGGCCCTGCAATTCTATTTGGGACAAAGTTGCTCTGTAGTATGGTGTTGGTTTGTTTGCAGTACAGCTTCATGGTGTCCTCTAGTTCTTGTTGACTGGTCAGGTTTAAGCATCAGGGTCAGGTCAGGTCAGGTCAGGTTGATGTCTTGTCCATATTTTGTCCACAGTTCAGTCATGATAACAAAGTTGAAAAGGATTTGCAAATCCCACAAACTCATTCTCAAAAGGAAGAAGGAATTATAATGAGAACTGATACCAATTCAGTTTTAAAAATTCTCAAAAAGTAAGCAAAATACTAAAAATCAAACAAATGCTAATCAATCAATGACATCCTGCTGATCAGCTTTCAGCAGTGTTCTGCCAGAGTTCTGCTGCTGAGCATAATTGCATCCACTGCTCCCAGATTTTGACTTGAGGCAGGTGTGGCAAACAATAATGAGGATGATATTTCTGTTGAGCCTTTATAAATGCCATATACATCTGTTAACAGGTTTGTAGTGAGTAAGAAAATAAAACAGTTAATTTTCTGTGAAGCTTCAAGTAAATTTTTTGCAGTGAAACTTTTCAAGAAGAATTATAGAGAAAGCTTTAATTATTTTTAACCGTTTCAACTTTCTGATATTCAGTGAATATATTTAGCCTACACAAGGTAATGTACCTGTTATTAATAGGCTACCATTTTATCAGCACTTATTTATTGGTACTTTATCATAACTTACTTATAAATTATAAGCAGTTTTTTTAGAGTTACTAGTAATTTGTAAACTGAGACTTGGTAAAATTTGAATTAGGTTGTAATTGTTTGTTTAGTTATTATAAATTTTAAAATTTTGAGCATTTGAACAAAGCAATGGTACATCTTTTGTAAATACCCTTAAAATTCATACTTAAAGACAAAGCCTTGTTTTTAGGAGCATGAAAAAGGTATGGGACCCTAATATGTGGAATGTTGCATGATTCTGGAGCACAGAACTTTTTAGAGCCAATCTGTTTTTATCAGCCAGTAGTCAGTTTTATTAGAGCCATTATCACCAATATTAGGCAAAGTCTGCAATAAAACCAAAGTCTGGTTGCTTTTTCTGGCCATCTGTCAAATTGGAATGATAATACCTACTTTCATTTCACAATTCTTTAAGGCATTTACACTGAATTATTGCCAAAATCATGAGGTGGGGCTTTATTTCCTGTATATTATTATTCTTCTTCTGAGATATATTTATGCCCCCATTGAAAACCCAATCTTGCCACTTTACTATTGCATTGGTAAAACAAATGTTTGTAGTCCAAATTGACTGTATCCAGGATAAGATTGAATCAAACAAGTGATAAGATATAAAACCTTGCTAAGATTCAGAAAAATTATTGTGAATATTAGAGATGAAGAGTCTTCAAAAAATGTATATAACAGGCAAGGGTCTAGCTCCAGCATTTTTTATTGGGGATGGGGGGGGCAAGAGGGGGTCCAAATCTGGATAATCAAGGGGCACAGGCTATATAATAAACTCTTCTCCAAATTATTGGGCGGCAACTGCCCCCCCCCCCGCCCCTGATAGCAGGTATTTCAGGCCAGCAATGTAGTAAATAATTTATCACTAGCAAACAAAAACAATCCAGTTTAGATCCACTTCTGGACTGCCTGTCCAGATTTTGTCCAGCATTTTCAATATCCAATAACAAAATTATCATTTCACTAAATAGCAATAAAGACCACACTGCCTTTCCATCACAGTATGATGAAAAATTATATATTTTTGTCTTGCTGAGGACAGCCCTTAGACATAGGGCCAAAATATTCATTCAAAATATCTTCACTGTCTTACAAAATGAATTCCTTATTGCTCTTTATGTTTTTTTTTTTTTAATGTTTTGTATCATTTCATTACATTCAGAAATTTCTATTCCTTGGATTTTCAAGCCTGTTTCTAGTTTAAACGAAAAAAAATATGCCTGGGCAAAGCCCCTAGCTGAACACTAAAATTTTTTGACTGTTGTAAATTGGACTTATTGCTGGCATGCTTAAAGACTATATCAGGCATCAAAAAACTTCTGAAATGACAGTCAAAGCTGTTTTAAAAGGGAGTACCAGCAGGACAATGTAGATTAGGAGGATCATAGTGTGAGAGGACTAAATTGCCCTATTGATCCTCTCTTTGAGAACAGCATAGCTGAAAATTTTGATAATCATCTTGGAAGTTTTAAAAAGTCAAATATAGCCTCAAGGCAGCATAGCAATCAATTAACTTGTTCAGCAAATAAGGTATTATCCTGTAGGTGCTGGCTAGTGAAGATGTTGAGCAAATACATTGGCTGCATCTCATTCTCAAAGCTGTGGCTTGGATGACCAATCTTTGTCCACAACTCCCTTGAAGGCTTCCACACTAGGGACTGAGACTGCTTCTTTGCTTAGAGAGTTCCAGGGCCCTGCAATTCTATTTGGGACAAAGTTGCTCTGTAGTCTGGTGTTGGTTTGTTTGCAGTACAGCTTCATGGTGTCCTCTAGTTCTTGTTGACTGGTCAGGTTTAAGCATATTTTACTGCAAGGACTGAGTGTACATCATTTTGTATGCCATGATGACATCCCCACACTTCTGTTGATAGGAAAGGGTAGGAATCTGTAAATTCTCTAGGCAGGGTGGGTAGTTCAGGCTTTTACAACCCTCTATTGATTTAGTTGCTTGCCCCTCAACAGTATTTTGAAGTTTCAACCTAATAATCTTACTCATTTCTGAGACATTGTAAATAAATCCTTTGGAGAACCTGGATGAACATACTAGCGTTTGCCTAAGTTCAACATGTCTCATAAGTTTTATTTTAATACTTTTAGGGTTTCTAAGATATTATAGATACATCATTGGACAACATGGATACATAATGAGGCTTTAGAGTTTCAACAAGATCCCCCCAGCATATTCTAAAGGTTTCAACTTAACGCATGTTGTCATACCTGAGATATTGCAGATACGTCGTTTGGACAACCTGGACGCATCTATTCTGTTTTTTTTTTTAGTACAAAATCCCTCTCGCTATTCCCTAAAATTTTAAACATCAACTCTTAGCCGTACCGTAAATATTGCAGAGATTCGCCCTTTTGATAACCTGAATGCAAAAATTGTCTTTGATTTTGTTCAACACCCCCCTCAACAATTTAAGAGTGTTGCAATCTAATATCCTTAGCTGTTCCTTATATATAGCATTTCCGTCCTTTTGATAACCTGGATGCAGATAGTGTCTTTTGATTTTTCTTTTGAAAGACTATCATAAAATATTCTACTGAAAAAGTTTTGCATGCAATTTAGCTAGTTTGTGTTGAACCCTTTTCAAATTATAAGAATTTCAAACCACAATAAAACAAGCTAACTTAGAGGTTGTATATTTGTTTCAGGCAAAAACTTTTAAATCGTAATTTCAATTTATACTTCCTAAAAACGTTGTACATTATGAATCTTAATGAAAAAAAAAATTCTATATTTGGTGTTTTCAAATACTGAACAGTTTATAAGCTTACAAAGTTATAATTAAAGGTCCGGGGGATCAATAATTTAAGTCACTTTCAGAAACTTTAAATATTTTAGCCTTGCAGATGAAAATACGTGGCAAGTGGATACCATTTAAAATTTTCGTTTTTCAAATGACTTTCCAATGGAACGACGATTGATTACCTAATTTGGGGTAAAGACAACTCGCGGAGGCAAAGTCAAGGAGCCATTGAAGCCAAAAGGAGTAAAGGTCTTAAACTTGAGGAGCCACTGCCAATGAATATGTGTAAACTTTGTATTTGATCAATAAAATATTGAATATGCGCTGATTATGCTGATTAATGAGTTTTATCTAAATATTTTTGCAATATTTTTCATTACACTTTCATTGTTTATTCGTTGAATTAATCTTAAAAAAAGTTTTCCCAAAACAGGAGTTTTCAAAAGGCAAAGAACTATATTAAGACTTAAGACAAGCAGAAATGAAGTCATATAATATTTCAAACTTGATGTAAACAAAAATTGCTATCAAAATGATCTATAATCAAATCAAACTTAAAAAGAATATAAATTAACACAAACAGGAGGTGGCCCACCAGCCTTTTAAACGTTCCTGATCCTTGAGGGTCAGTTACACTTTACTGAAAACAGTTTGTGTTTTAAGAAGTGTGTTTTCGTCATAACATCAAAAATAACACAATAAAAGTAAAATTACAGAGCTAGTTCTGTTCTTTAACCTTTAAAGGATATTCATGACAGGTATAAGAATTCCTTGAATGGGCGGGTTTCTCGTGACTGGTTTCCATTGCAGTATATAAAAGAATACGTTTAATAGAGGAGTACCGAAATCTTTTATACCCTCTTTTGTCACATGGTACATTACAAGCAGCCGGGCCAATTTTACCAGGTGACTAAAAACACTAAAAACCTGAAAATGAGGCTTAGGCAAGGGGTGTCTCCCTCCCATACATGACACCCCTGGGTAGCCCATTTAGAAAAATGAAGTCATCCTTAGAATCCCTTTAGAATCTGTGATCTGGCTAATCTACTTTATTAATAGTTTCATCTTATCTTAGATGGCAATGATAACAAACTATTTGAATTTGAAACATGCGAAAATTTGGATGTGTAAGCTAGCCTAGTCTAATCAGAAAGAGGTATTTCAAAAAGAAATAAAGCTCAGCTAATTCGAAAGGTTACAGAACTTGGTAAATTTTAGAAAATTCTTCTTGAGTTAATGGAATTTATTTTTACCAGGCTAGCCTAGTGGCAAGGTTCAGGCTAAACAGTAGGCCTAGATATTTATATTTGTAATTTAGTTATCTGAATTTACAGAATGTCCTTTTGGAAAGCGGAAATGCATCAATAATAGGTTACTGACTTATTTAATTCCTTAAGGTTTATTAATAAACTCTACCCTACCCCCTAATGGTCCCAAAAATAGGCCTAGGCCTATGCCCTAAATTGTTTATAGGCATATGCTATGAAATTTATATATGCTAAATTTGCTGTTGTATTGCTTTTTCCCTGTTAAATCAGCTCAAAGAGAAGAGTCACATGTAGGTAATTCATTGCTTATAGACCTAGGCTAGGGTAAAAAAAACAGTATTTTCATTAATTAAAGATGGAACCAAATTCTAGAGAAGCTCAAATGATATTTTTATCTTTGCAAGAATATTATCAATACAATGCTGGTACTGGGGTATATCAATCTTATTCCATTCTACCACAGTACACCACTTAGAATCTTGGATTACCCCTGCATGGTTAAATAGAGCCATAATACTGAAAGACAACAGCAAATGATCAGATATTACAAAATCATTAAGTACACTTACACTTACTGCATGACTGGCAATGCTACCAGACACAAGCACATGATCAAGGTTTGACACTGATCCTGAGGGGTGTATAGGCTATATGTAAAATCAGCAGATTTTGGTAAGAGAGCACTTTCATTTGGAATCAGGCTTAGAAGCAGAGCCCTATGTGGATTATCACTTTTCAATAGGTCACAATTAAAGTCCCCCAACAGAAACCAAAGGAGGTGCCTGGCTCTGATTTTACTCAACCATTTGCCCAATTTTCTGCATGCTAGAGCAAACTTTGTTTCACAATTTTCATCTCTATAGTCTTTCAGCAGGTATACATTAACAATGACAGTATCAACCACTTTAACTGCAAGGAAATGTTCAGATTTTGCAAAGACTTCAGAGTTAGTATGTCTATCTATTATTTTAGATAGTTCACCTGAGAGGCAGCCTCATTTTCTGGGCCTTTTAGTGGCTACAAAGTGGAGCACATGTGATGTCACTATCCAGCAGTAGGCACTATCCAGATGGCACTATATCCAGCAGTTTTATATTATCAGCAGAGAGAAAATGTTCCTGTATGCATATGATTTCTTTAGTAAGGCAAAGTTGTTCCACCACAGCAATTTTTGCACTGAGACTACCATTTACATTCCATGACAAGATGCTCTTTTTAATATAGGGCTCAACCATTTTGAACACATTGGCTTTTTGGCTTCAAAGTCTTGTTCAATGGACAGTTAGCATGGTAGCATGTGTGTTTGGTGCTTTGACAATTCAAACAGCAGATCAGGTTCTGGCACAGGCTTTCTTTTGTTGCACTGTGGTAATTTTGGGTACAACAGCTGCATTTCTTGGTATTTTTGCACTGTGTCAACATATGGCCAATTTCATGACAATTAAAACAACGTTTTGGGAGAAAAATAAATTCTTGTATTTTGAAACACTCAGTCAATTTTAATTGTCATTTGTACGGCAGTATCAAAGGCATCTCTACTTGAAAAATACAGCTTGAAGGTGCATGCATTTTTCAGCTTTCTCACAGCCAGCTATTAATCTTTGTAAATTCTCAGCACTAAGAGACTCTGGAATCCCTTTAACTATTCTGATGTGTAAGGAAGTTCTGATTTTTGAGCTGGGACCCTGGTTTTGATTATTAATCCCAAGAGGCAATTTCTCTGCAGTAGCCTTCTGCAAAATGGCTACCCACCACCCATTTTTCCGTGGTCTGAGCTCAACCTTAGAAGCATCAAGGGATTTGCCACATGCAGATTCTATAAATGCTTTCAACTCTGATGGGGTTTTCAGTGGTGGAGGGTTTGTAACAACTACAGAGTAAGACAGCTTTGTGGGGGCATTTGGTTGGGTAGGGAAACTAGTTTGAGTAAAAAGATGCTTTGGTAGTTATGCATGCACTAATCTCTTCTCCACATGCAGGGACCTTGGTTGGCTGAAAAATGACAAATGTAGGAAGTTGACACTTTTCTTTAGCTGATTTGGCATATAATTTCACAATCTCTAGGACATTTTCTTCATCTTTAACTGATTTATGGAAGGGGTCTGGTAGGCCAGATTTTTGTAGAATTAATTCTTTTGCACTCAGTATATTATCTCTGGAGAAAAACTCCACAGCACAATTGATGTTTTATTCCAGCTAGCATTGCTCTTGAAACAAAATTTGACACTGCATTCCAAATGATGTTTTCCATGTCTATATTTTATAATCATTAATCACAAATATATATCCAAAAATCCACCTTTAGGTTGATTTTTCATCAACCTTAATTACTGCAGTAAGTCAGTCCAAAAAAATATAAGCAGTACCAGATTGCATCAGAATGAAAAGTCACTTAATATTTTAATCCTTTTGCAATGCAAACAATTCACATAGGTGTTTTTGCTTTGAAATCTAGTTTAATCCCTTTTTTTTTCTTTTTTTTTTGAATTGAATTGAATTTATAACCCATTGAAATACAGTGATGAACAGAGTATAAAAAAAGGAAAAAAGAAAGATAAAACTTCCACAAGTTTTATCTTTGTTTTGTTTGTGCTTGTTACATTGGCTTGTGTTGTAATTTTCTGGTTTATTACTATGCTTGTGCAATTGTTCTATGAGTTTTAATTTTGTTTTATTTGTCATTATCTGTCTTTTTCTTTTGCTTTTTCTTTTCTTCTTCTTTTTCCTTTTTTTTATGCTCCATTCATCATTGTATTTCAGTGGGTTATAAATAAATTCAATTCAATTCAGTATCCAATTGATTAAAATTATGTAAAACTAAAACCCTCACATTTTGTTACCAAAGATGAATTGAGGAGAATTGTATATATCAGAGAAAAGCTAATAATCTAAGCTATACTGTAATATAGTTTTTATTAAAATTATTTAAGTACAAACACTTGAAATTATTAGTTTATTGACTTACCTACAAGGACCTCATTTTAGATTTACCAATTATCCTATTTTGATGTATATATCCTTTTAGTGTTGCAGTTTTATTTACATATTAACAGAAAGCTGATTTTCTTCTGATTCTAAAAATGTAACTTTTATTGCTTGATAGCCTATTTATTCTATAAATCAGAAATATTAGATATAATTTTTTTCTTTTCAATTGCTTGTCAAAACAGAGAACACATTTTTAATATCTGCTGACAAATTATTGGTGAAAGTTTGACCAAGAAGGTGGAGTTCTTGTTGCTGCCCTCACATTACATCCTGCTGTAGTAAAATAGGGGTGGTCCAAGAACCCATTGCTATTTCTCTAGAATGCCAAAGAAAAGTGGTCTTTCCTAAAAAGAGGTATTTTACTCTATACAATTGAAGCTAGATTGTAGCTTATATCTTATAGTCGATTTGTCCATTAGGGGGATAGGGTTAGGCAGAACTAGATCTAGGGACAGAGGAGCAGGCAAATACCCTGGGCAGCACACCTGGGGACAGCAAAGAAGCTAAAGAATAAAATAATGAAAAAACTTCCCAAAAGGAACTATTTAAGTGTTTGAAATTCTCTAAATTGTAATACCTAAGTGTTTTATTTAAGCATAGTCACACATTTTAGTAGCCTTTGACCTTTCTGTCCTGTTTGGGAACAAGGGTTTGTTTTGTGCATTAGGATGATAGATATAATGGGCATGGGAAAGCTTTGATGGTTGTCTACCCAACTAGGCAAGTCTCCCTGTTAATAATTTTGCCATAACTTTAAGAGGTTCCAAGAGGGAAAAATAAGAAAAAAATGATGCTTGTCTATTATCCTGACTACACTCAAGAAGTGAAGTTAGGTTAATCATAATGAAATCCACCAAAATCTGATGAAAAAAGAATACTTAGCAGCAAAACTATGAAAACTACAGTAAAGAATTATGGAAAGCCAGCCACCCAGAATACATTGTATGAAAAACCCAAACTAATCAACTCTATATATTAAACATTTAATTAAAAATACATCTATATAGTAGTTTATCTCACTTAGGCTAAGCTAATTTTAACATAATGCAGACAGAGAAACCACTTTTACTCAGATCAAGAATGTGAGTGTGGTTGGGAGAATAAACAAGTACCAAAAAATGTAGGGAGGCAAAGATATTTCCTTTTTCTTTTTAATGAAGAAACAAACTGGTATTTTTGAAAATCTGGGGGTAGGGCTGTTTCTTTTTCATATTGAAAATACCCCCCAAAAAGTATTTTTTACAATCTACCCCTCATCTGGTGCCCCTGTGAGTTTATACATGTCTCCCTATTTGCCTGATTTAGAAGGTTTTTACTGCACTCTCTAGAATCACATGGGTCTCATATGGTTATTACTGTCTACCATTTTTCAGTAGATTGCCAGCTTGTGCTGATGGTTTTATCATGTAACCAGTAAAGCCAAAAGGATGATTTGAACAACAATGGTTGTTGATTCACATACTAAACTTTTCATTCTAGAAGGTTTTACTCAATGCTCTTTTGTATAATTGTGCTAGCCAACAGTGTTAGCCACTGGCTCTTTGCCAGGTTTGAAGGCTTAGACAGTATGATGGATATAAGTGTTTGATAGATATGTTTGAAAGATCTTAGAAACACCATCACAAGACAGAGAACTTGGGAATGTTTTTTGGAAGACCTCAGTAGTGCAATCACACTGTGTTACAGTGAAAGAACTGTCAATTACATTTAAAACCTTTGTTGTAGCTTTGCTATCTTCTAGGTTGTTTGGGACATCTCCTTAACTGCAAGTTAAGCAGTTTTCTTTTCAGCTTTTCTCTCTTTGCTTTTTGTTCTTCATCCTCTAAAGTATAGCTGATAACTAGCATCTTTGTGATTAGTACAAGTTTTGGTATCTTCTTATAATAGTATAGCACATCAGTAACAAACACTTGCTAACCATCAACACAAAGGCTAACCATCAACAAAACTCCTTTCTATGTCTATGGTTCCATAATAAAGTGACAAAGCTTGTCTAACTACCCATCCAAGTGTAACATTTCTAATTATCTTCAGGCCTCTTGTCAGATACTCTTGTCAGATAATCAGTTTCAGTACTCTCTGTTGGTATCATTCCCTAACAGTAATTATCATTAAAAAAACTCATGGTAATTTTTATGCAAAAGCTGTCATTATATCTGATCAAAATTGTGTAGAAATAACACTATATTTCCTTTTTTTAAATCTGCTTTTAAAGAATCAAGTGTTCTTTCTTTCACAAGCCAATTGTAATTGAAGTTTGAAAAACTGTATGTGATAAGATTTTGCAAATGATGGCAGCATTCTTAAAATACAATACAAAAACCATATTTTATTGCAAGTTTTATATTTCAATCACAAATATTTTTGGAAACAGTACCAAACTGGTATTTTTGACTTTTGATCTCAGAGGTAGAGCTGTTCAAGGGGGGGGGGGCAACCAAGTCAGCTGCCCAGGCACTGCAACTGTGAAGAGGCTGCATCAGGGCAATTGCCCAAGTTGAAGTTAAGAAAAATTACTTTGATCACATTCAAAAACTTATGGTGTATACACTTAAATTTCCTAAACATAAGTTGAATTTTTGCAACACATTTTAACTGTATTTTTGAATATGACATGAATCAAGCACTAAACTGTTTGTAATTAAAATTTCCATTAGCTAGGTTACAAAGCATAAAAATGAGAAAATTAAGAGTCTTGCTCTTATTATGCTATTTCTCATCTTACCAATTTAGGAAATATTTTTATTTTGTTTTTATATCCTCTTGTATATTTCTTATCTTAAACCATTTTTTTTTAAATGAGCTAGAAAGTAAGAAAGATTTTCTAATAGGTTTACATCTACTGGTTGCATTAGAAATTGGGGAGTTATTTCCTATTTATGATAAAAATGAGGGACAATGGATGTTTTCCTCGCGTGTGTTCAAGGAATGTCTTTACTTAGATATCTATGTGGTAAATTGGATGATTGTAAGGAGGCCATAGAAATACAGATTCATTAAAAAGGCTCAGCTGAACCAGTAAAACCTCTTTAGCCTCTCTTCTGTGAATATTTTGGGAAGGGGAAGGAATAAGTAGCTATGTAGTAACAGTAACAATAAGAGTAACAGTAACAGTAAGCTATGTAGTAACACCACAGTGACTGTAATCAGCACCTTTAGGTTCTATAGAGTTTCACTTGGGGAAAGTAAGCCCTCATTAAGAAATTTTGTGTATTTATTTGTAGGCCTATCCTCTAGGCCCAAAGACTAAAAGATAGAAGTTCAAAATTGTTTAAAAGAAACAACCTTTTTTGAGTCCCATTTTTAGGCAAACTAATGTTTTTTTCAGTTATGTAGGCTGTTAAAGAAGTATACTCTTGGAAAACTCTTAGCCTATGAAATGATCCCTAACATTTCCAAGCCAAATGGACAGCCATACCTGACTTTCCAACTAATCCCTGTATTGAACAGTAAACAATTTATATATTTATTAGCCATTGCCCTTAGGGCTGCATGGCCACTGTTGACTCAGGAGGCATAAATATTGGATCTGATGAGTATTTTGAACAATATTATTATCCCAAAATTCTCATCCAATGGCATTGGCATATACTTTGGCACCTAGGGATACATTGGGTGTTGGAGGAGGGTAGAGGTGCCTCCCTCATTTGGTTTTGTCCTCTTTAAGGGCAATAGAAGTTTCAATTTGGGATTGTTTGAGACCATCCTAAGGTTTTATGGCCAGGGAAAATAAAATCTGGCCCCTCCTAAAGCCAGGAAAAGCAAGACCTGAGAAGCACTTAGCAGTTCAATAAGTCACTGCTAGTGCATTTACTCTGATACACATGCTTCTCTTCTTTTCTTTAAACTTGTTCATCACAAATGTGCTTGTGAAACTCTAACTTTATATTTAAACAATGTTTTGACACTAGCCAGAAATGATCCATCCAGATTAAATTGAAAAGGAATATTTATGTACAGACATTAGTTCGTTTTCCCTTGTGACCTACTTCACAAATAAAGAGCGCTGATTTGCTATGACCTCCAATTGGTGAATTTTTATATGTGTGTTCCTAATTTCAACTTTTGTATAGCTTACAACTGTTAGAATGTATTTAAAACATAACGTTAATTCAACATTTTTGAATGGAAAAGTTAACACAGCCAAGACTGTAATGAGAGAGAGAGAGAGAGATTTATTCTAAACAAACAAATGTCTGTAGTAACTTTTTTCTATAAACATTACAAACATAATGTCAATGACATATCTGTTTGCACACTGTTCTTTATTGTGACATGGTCATATGTACCCTTCAACCAGGAAATACTCAAAATAAAATTTTTATTTTGGAGAGAAGAAAGATCAAGGAAGATTTTGGAATAATACATCAGTTATTTTACCTTAGCCTTAGATCCTAATGTCTGCCCCAACGCAACCAGGGCATTAACAAACACCCCAGTCAAGTGTAGTGCCATAATAGTGTCTTTCTATTGAAGTCGCATGGGCGTTTTTGCGTTTGGTAGGCCCCTCTTGTGTTTGGTTGAGTGCATGTTTTGGTTTTCTCGTTTGGTTTGTTCCTGTTGGTTGCCACTGCAGGATGACTTATGTGTTCTGTCGTTTCAATTGTAGCATAAGTCCTAGGTATTTCCATCTCTGGGTCTTCACTGTGTTGGTGACTTTGGACTAGAGGTTCAGTAGTGGTTTTAGGCCTCATACTCTGGGGGGAGGGGGCAAGGTGCCCTATAGGAGTGTGAAAAATAAATAAAAAGGAATTCAGATCAGATGTCCGAAAAAAGTGGAAGGGGGCATTCGCAGCTTGTCTAGCCCTTGGACCGCCACTGTAGAGGTTATTTATTAATTGGTGTCAGATTTAAGAAGCAATGTATCCAGTTTGTGTTGACAATTTTCCACAGGTAATTATTTTGCTTTCTTTCAAAAGTTGCTTTCTTTGTTGATTATGAGCATGTTCTTTGGTACAGCATAACAGGGATGACGTTTCTGCTGGAGGCATGAAAGTTTTGTTTATTCAGTACAGTGTAAAAACGTCAACTTCATCCAAGCCTGTCGATGACCCAGTGTAATGGCATTCCCCCAAAAAGCCAGTGTAATGGGGAATGTTTTTGTTTCCTCTTTGTTTTGTATTAATTTGTTTCACAAGTAGCTTCAATGACTGAACAGCAGAAAGAGAAAACACACTGGCAATCAAGCGGTATATTCCAAAACTACAGTACGTCAAAAAAAAGAAAATAAACATGAAAAAAATAAGCATAAAAGAAAGAAAGCAGAAACGTAAACAGAAAAAGATCCATTTCAAAAAGGGTCAGTGTGAACCATTGCTTGGTGTATTCCACCTACACAATTCTTTTAATCAAGAACTGATGCCTGATGCCTTTAGGCCCTGAAGAAAAGGGTAATAAATAAATATTTTAATCATTTCATGGTTTTACAATCCTTTTAGTTGCATTATATATATATATATAATATATATATATATATATATATAATATATATATATATAATATATATATATATATAATAATATATATATATATATATATATATATATATATAATATATATATATATATATATATATATATATATATATATATATATATATATATATATATATATATATATATATATATATATATATATATATATAAATTCTTCCCTTAAGTTGTGACCTATTTAGATCGTTTGTGGACAAAAATGTTAATTTGCCAGTTTTAAGAGAAAAAAAAAAATACACAGCCAAATTTCGAGGCCAAACCTGGCGCTCGGCATGCAACAGGCTTGTCTATGTTGATTGTCGTTGTAAGTAGCAACTTCCAAATGAATCATTTTGGTTTGCTACTCTTTCCTTGGGAAAATGGAGGGCTCCACAGGGAATACATATGACATTTAAGGGTCCCAATGGCTTGTCACTTTCATTTTTGACATGTTCTAATCCTCACTGTTGCTAGTAATTCTTGCTGCACTGTATCTTCTAACTGCATATTTCTTTGTTCTGGCTGTAGCATATCTTTCCATCACATATTTATTTGTTCTTCACTTTCATTTTTAATTCGTTCTGCTCCTCATTGTTGTATATCTTGTAGCCTCATATTTATTTGTTCTTTACTTTTATGTTTGATTTGTTTTAATTCTTGCTGCTGCTTATCTTGTAATCGGGTATTTCTTTGTGCTTTATTTTTGTTTTTAACTTGTTGTAATTGTCGTTGACGGATATATTCTAACTATATTTCTTCTTTCTTTATTTTCGTTTATCATTACCTCAAGCATTTTTTCAATACCATTTACCTCAGGCGCTCGAGTGGTTTTGTCACAATTAACAGTCTAGGTTATTCATTTCTCCTGTAGACATTACTAAGGTCCTTAAAATGCCTTTTGTAAATAGACTCATTCCACTTGGTATATTATCCCTAGCTATGTTTCTTTTATAATGTTGCAAGCGTCATAGATGTAAAAAACGATGCAATCACTTCTGGGAGGGAAAAGATGTAATTTATTCTCTTGAATTGTGCTCATAAATATGATGTCACTCATATGAACTTTTTCCAAAATTAAAGCTCTAAACGAATTTTTCAAACTTGTGACCTATGAAGATCGTTTTTGTAGGTCAAACAATCCCCCCAAGTTGCCAATTTTCCAAAATATTTTTGGCATGTTATGATTCTTGCTGTCACTGTGTAGTCCTTGTCATCAGTTATCTTCTAACCGCATGTTCCTTTGTTCTCGTTGTGGCATATCCGCATGTTTCTTGTTTCTTCACTTTCACTTTTAATTTGTTCTGCTCCTCGTTTTCCTATGTCTTGTGACCGCATATTTCTTTGTTTTTTACTTTTGTTTTTGACTCGTTTTAATTCTCGCTGTCGCTTATCTTCTAACCAGATATTTCTTTGTTCTTCCCTTTCAATTTTGACTCGTTGTCTTTGTTGCAAGTACTCTAACCGTATATTTCTTTTCTCTTCATTTTCGTTTATCATTATTTCAGTCATTTTTTCGATACCTTTACCTTAGCTGCTCAAATTGGTTCTGTCACGTTTGATGGTCTAGGCCAGTGGTTGTCAAACTTTTTTAGACACTGTACCCCTTTTGACCCACAAAGCATTTTAGGTACCCCTTCTAAGATACCGGTACTAAGTAAACTGTAGCTTAAGCATAAATAAAATTGCCAGTCATACAGTTAAAGGATTGTTTTATTTTTTGTTGGCCAGCCGCCTACCCCCTAAAAAGTCTTGCGTATCTCTAAGGGGTACGCGTACCACAGTTTGAGAACCACTGGTCTAGGGTATTCATTTATCCTTTAGGCATTATTACTAAACTGCTTTAAACGCCTTTTGTAAATATACTCATTAGACTTGGTATTTTATATTTAGCTGGGTTCCTTTTGTAATGTTCAATGCGTCACAGATACTAAAAACGGTACGATCACTCCTGGGGGGGGGGGAATGATGCAATTTATTCTCTTGAAATGTGCTCATAAACGTGACGCCACTCACGGGATTTTTTCTTCCAAAATTAAGGCTCTTAACGAATTTTCTCAAACTCGTGATCTATATAGATCAGTTTTTTAGGCCAGAAAATCCCAGGATGCCATTTTTCATAAAAAGAATATGGAACCGTTTTCGATAAAAAATATGTACATAAATTAATATATTTATTATATTTTATATTATATTATATAATATTTATTTTATATTTTATATCATATTTATATATAACGAAAAATATATGAATAAAATAATCTTAATAAAATAATAATAATTATTAATTTCTATGTAAATTTAGTTTCACTTACAGTGAAACCACAGGTTACAGACCTATCTTTTTTCTTGATTCTATGTACAATCTGCAAGTCTGTGAATATTATACTAATTACAAATAATGTTATGCATTCAGTTATACAGTTATGCATCCAATGCAACCCTATCAATGCGTTTTTTTTCATGTTTTTCCATTTTAAGGAAAAATATAATTTATTAAAACATTTTATTAAAAAATATATAATTGAAAGGTCATTTCCTATTAATTCAAGTCTGGGTAAACCGAAAATGACATCCTAATTGGAAAATTAAATCACTTAGTACCCCATTTCCACCCTAAATTGGGCCAGTGGGACATGCAGAATCAGAATCTGAGTTTGCTTTTACCCCCATCTGATCTCGCTTAGAGTGGAAACGGTGTGCTCAATGATGTATTTTTCAATTCTGCTGTCATTTTCGGTCTCTCCAAACTCGAATTATTAGGAAACGACCTTTCAGTTATGTATTCTATTATTATAATGCCACAAATGACATTATTTCCCTTTCTGACCTCGCCTAAGGTAGAAATGGGGTACTAAGTGGTGGGATTATTCAGTTCTGACGTCATTTGTGGTCCCCCAGACTTGAATAAATAGGAATCAACCTTTCAATCCATCAAATACTACACAAATTGAAATTATGTTCCTTAACCCCCCTCTGACCTTGCTTGGATCAAAATGGGCTACAAAGTAATAAAAAATTTCCAATTCTGATGTCATTTTCGGTCTCTCGGGCTTGAATTGATAGGAAACGACCTTTCTTTTCCCTGAAAAAGGGATATTTGTGCACGGACGATTTTGGATATTTTTCTGAGCATTCCTGAACATATTGGTGCCAAAAACATTTCAGTTGCTCAAATGCTAAAGTTCGACTTTTTTCCGTAGTTTTACTGGACTATAAGACATTTCCGTCTGTGCTTCAATCAAAATCTGGGGAATTAGTATCAAACAGTTCGTGGTAACGAACTGTAAGTAAGGAGCGACCCAGCTCAATAGTAACCGAAACTCTAAAAAACGGAATTTTGACACCAATAGATACATCAGAAGAATCAGATTTTTATGCTGATATCAAATATACAATTTTCATCAAGTTTAGTCTTACCTATCAAAAGTTACGAGCCTGAGAAAATTTGCCTTATTTTCGAAAAAAGGGGGAAACAACCCCTAAAAGTCATAGAACTCTAATGAAAATCACACCATCAGATTCAGCGTATCAGAGAACCCTGCTATAGTAGTTTCAAGCTCCTATCTGCAAAAATGTGAAATTTTGTATTTTTTGCCAGAAGAAAGATCATGGATGCATTTTTTTTTGTTTTTTTTTTTTTTTTTTTTTTTTTTTTTTTTTTTTTTTTTTTTTTTTCCCAGGGGTGATCGTATCGATCCAGTAGTCCTAGAATATCGTGAGAGGGCTCATTCGAACAGAAATTAAAAGTTCTAGTGCCCTTTTTAAGTGACCAAAAAAATTGGAGGGCAACTTGGCCCCCTCCCACGCTTATTTTTTTCCCGAAGTTACCCAATCAAAATTTTGAGATAGCCATTTTGTTCAGCATAGTCGAAAATCTAATTAATATGTCTTTGAGGATGACTTAATCCCCCACAGTTCCCGGGGGAAGGGCTGCAAGTTATAAACTTTGCCCGTCGTTTACATATAATATTGGTTATTTGGAAGTATACAGGTATTTTCAGGAGGAATTTTTTTCTAGTGGGGGGTCGGGGTCAGAATAGGGGTTACGGGGGAGGATCTTTCCATGGAGGATATTTCCTCGGGGGAAGGAAACGATCAGAAATTAAATTAAAAAAACAAGTTTTTTTCAACTGAAAATAAGGAGCAACATTAAAGCTTAAAACGAACAGAAATTATTTCGTAGGCCTATATGAGAGGGTTCGCCCCCTAGTCAATACCTCGCTCTTTACGCTAAAGTTTTTTAGTACTTTCAAAAGAGCTATCTATTCTAATTAACCGGCCTTTGTGGTTCAGGGGTTTGTGATTCGAACAAAATTCGAACTTTAGCGTAAAGAGCGAGGTATTGACTAGGGAGTGAGCTCCCTAATATACGTAATAAAAACATACGAATATAGAAATTCGTTACGTAAACTAATTCGTAAGTTACGTCAGAACAAAATTTCGAGAAAGCCAATTAGCCAAAAAAAGGAAAATTAATATGCGAATTTCGTTTTAATTATTCATGTACAGTGAGCCAAAATCAAAGCTACATTAATTCAAAAACGTTCAGAAATTAACTAAAAAAACAAGTTTTTTAACTGAAAGTAAGGAGCGACATTAAAACTTAAAACGAACAGAAATTATTCCGTATATGAATGGGGCTGTCCCCTCCTCAACGCCTCGCTTTTACGCTAAAGTTCGACTCTGTCTCACAACTTTATTTTTTAAAACAATAAAAAACTTTAGCGTAAAGATTGAGGCGTTGAGGAGGGGACAGCCCCTTTTACATGCGGAATAATTTCTGTTCGTTTTAAGTTTTAATGTCGCTCCTTACTTTCAGTTTAAAAAAACTTGTTTTTTTTTTAGTTAATTAATATCAAAATCAAGTAAAGAGAGTATCTTGTATAAGTGGTTGGCTCAGACTTCTCATGAAGAATTTTTATCCAGAAGAAGCGTATTTGGAGGAAGGGGAATTAGATATTTTTGGAATGGCAAAGCCAGGAAGTGAGTTTCATGCAACGCATGGACAAATTACTAGGCCCCCCCTCTTACGAAAATGCCTGCTGAAGATATCCCCGTTTTGTGACCTTCTTGCTAGAATTTTTTTTCTTTTTACAGTTAGTTCATGAATTATTTAGCCACAACAGGGATTATGGTTGTTTCAGAATTAATTATTAAATTAAATGAATTATTGATAAATTAAAACAAATTGTATAGAGTAGAACAAATAGAATATAAGATATTTTAAATTTATAATAGAATAATAAGAAATTAAAATAAATTTTTAAATTTACCAGACATAACATAGAGCCCAGACCACTGTAGATAAATTTAATATATACAAGGCCGTACCTAGGATTTTTTTTCAGGGGGGTTTTACTCATTTTTTTGGGGGGGGGGTACACACAAAAAAAGCTTAAAAAAACGAAAAAAAATTTGCTTATATCCATTTTTGTTACGTTTTTACAAGTCAAACAAACATTTTTTTGGGGGGGGGGGAGGAATCAAACCCCCCTAACCCCCATCCCTGGTTACGGCCTTGACTATATTAGATAACTATATTATTTAACTATGTAGATAAATGTATCTATCTACAGTGGCCTGGGCATAAAGATGACAAACTATAAATGACAGCACAGGGATGTGCCTAATTAGCTAATGAAGTGACGGTAAAATGTTCTTTTATTATTCCTAAGTAATAGGCAGCGCGATAGCGCTGCCTAAGTAAAGAATGATGTTGGCACAATTTATTGTGTTTTTTTTTTCTTGGTCTTAGACCAGGGCAGTTCGTATCGAAGGAGTTGTTGTAGAAACTTCGAAAAGAGCTCATTCGATTGGAAATTGGAGTGGCTAGTGCCCTTTTCAATAGTCGAAAGTGATTGGAGGGCAAGTACCCCCCGCGCCCATCATTCCCCCAAACACATCCAATCAAAATTTTGAGATAGGCATTTTGTTCAGCGTAGTTGATTTCAAGATAGAAAATATGCTTTGAGGAGGTCACTCTCCCACAACCCTCAGGGCAAGGGTTTTAAGTTATGCCCTGGGGGCATACAAGAACGATGTTGGCACTGTGTATTATTTATTGTTTTCTTCCTTTAGACCAGGGCACTTCGTATCGAAGAAGTGGTCGTAGAAACTTCGAAAAGGGCTCATTCGGTTGGAAATCGGAGTGGCTTGTGCCCTTTTTAATAGTCGAAAGTGAACGGAAGGCAACTAACACTCCTTCCACGCCCACCTTTTCCCGAAACATATCCAATCAAAATTTTGAGATAGCCATTTTGTTCATTTTGTTCAGCGTAGTTGATTTCCAGATAGAAATAATGTTTTTGAGGAGGACACTCCCCACAGGCCTCGGGGTAAGGGTTGTAAGTTATGCCCTGGGGGCATATAAGGTTTTTATAAGAAAGCGTTGTCGTAGAAACTTCAAAAAAGGCTGATTCGATTGGAAATTCAAAGGGCTAGTGCCCTTTTTAATAGTCGAAAGTGATTTGAGGGCAACTAAGCCCCCTCTCACGCCCACCTTTTTCCCAAACATATCAAATCACAATTTTAAGATAGCCATTTTGTTCAACGTAGTTGAAATTTCTGAAAATTAGGTCTTTGAGGATGACAACCTTTCCCCCCACAGCCCTCAGGTCAAGGGCTGTAAGTTATGCCCCGGGGTCATGTAAGGTTTTTATAGAACGTGTTGTCGTAGAAACTTCAAAAAGGGCTCATTCAATTGGAGATTGAAATGGCTAGTGCCCTTTTTAATAGTCGAAAGTGATTGGAAGGCAACTAACACCCCTTCCACGCCCACTATTTCCCCAAACTCATCCAATCAAAATTTTGAGATAGCCTTTTGTTCCGCGCAGTTTAAAGTTCAGAAAATTATACCTTTGAGCAGGGCACTCCCCCCACAGTCTTCAGTCCACAGCAACGGTTATAAGTTATGCCATGGGGGCATATAAGCTTCTACTGAAATTTTTGTCGTAGAAACTTCAAAAAGGGCTCATTCGATTGGAAATTCAAAGGTCTAGTTCCCTTTTTAATAGTCGAAAGTGATTTGAGAGAAACTAACCCCCCTCTCACGCCCACCCTATCCCCAAACACATCCAATCTAAATTTTTAGATAGCACTTTTGTTCAGCGTAGTTGATTTCCATTATGTTTTTCCATTGTGACACTCCCCCACAGCCCACAGGGCGAGGGTTGTAAGTTATGCCCTGGGGGCATATAAGGTTTTTTTATAGAAAGCCTTGTCGTAGAAACTTCAAAAAAGGCTTATTCGATTGGAAATTCAAAGGACTAGTGCCCTTTTTAATAGTCAAAAGTGATTGGAGGGCAACTAACCCCCCTCTCACGCCCACCTTTTCCCCAAACACATCCAATCAAAATTTTAATATAGTCATTTTGTTCAACGTAGTTGAAAGGTCAGGAAATTAGGTCTTTGTGGATGGCAACCCCCCACAGCCCTCAGGGCAAGGGTTGTAAGTTATGCCCTTGAGGCATATAAGGTTTTTATAGAACGCGTTGTCGTAGAAACTTCAAAAATGGCTCATTCGATTGGAAATTGAATTGGCTAGTGCCCTTTTTAATAGTCTAAAGTGATTGAAAGGCAGCTAACACCCCTTCCACGCCCACCATTTCCCCAAAAACATCCAATCAAAATTTTGAGATAGCCATTTTGTTCTCCGCAGTTTAAAGTTCAGGAAATTATACCTTTGATTAGAAAACACCCCCCACAGTCTTCAGGGCAAGGGTTATAAGTTATTCCCTGGGGACAATAAGTTTTTATTGAAATCTTTGTCGTAGAAACTTGGAAATGGGCTCATTCGATTGGAAAATCAAAGGGCTAGTGCCCTTTTTAATAGCCTCAAAAGTGATTTGAGGGCAACTAACCTCCCTCTTACGCCCAGTTTTTCCCCAAACACATCCAATCAAAATTTTTAGATAACCATTTAATTCAACGTAGTTGAAAGTTTTGGAGATCAGGTCTTTAAGGATGACAACCCCTTCCACCCCCACAGCCCTCAGGGCAAGGAGCGTAAGTTATACCCTGGGGGCATATAAGGTTTTATAGAAAGTGATGTTGTAGAAACTTCAAAAAGGGCTCATTCGATTGGAAATTGAAAGGGCTGGAAATTGAAAGTGCCCTTTTAGTAGTCGAAAGTGCCTGAAGGGCAACTAACCCCCCTTTCACGCCCACCATTTCCCCAAAGAAATCCAATCAAAACTAAGAGATATCCATTTTGTTCAACATAGTCGAAAGTTCTGGAAATTAGGTCTTTTAGGATGATAACCCCATCAGAGCCCTCAGTGCAAGGGTTTTAAGTTACGCCCTGGGGGAATATAAGGTTTATATAGAAAGTTGATGTAGAAATTTCGAAAGGGGCTCATTTGATTGGAAATTAAAATTGCCCTTTTTAATAGTCGAAAGTGAGTGGAGAGTAATTAACCCCCCTCTCACGCCCACCATTTCCCCAAACACATTCAATCAAAGTTTAGAGATAGCCGTTTTGTTCAACGTAGTAGAAAGTTATGGAAATTATGTATTTAAGGATGACAAACCCCCCAGAGCCCCCAGGGCAAAGGTTGTAAGTTATGCCCTGGGGGCATATAAGGTTCTTATAGATAGAGTTGTCGTAAAAACTTAAAAAGGGGCTCATTCAATTGGAAATTGAGAGGGCTAGTGCCCTTTTTAATAGTTGAAAGTGATAGGAGAGTAACTAACCCCCCTCTCACGCCCACCATTCCCCCAAACACATACAATCAAAATTTTCAGACAGCCATTTTGTTCAACGTTGCAGAAAGTTCTGGAAATTAGGTCTTTGAAGATGACAACCCCCCCAGCCCTCAGGGCAAGGGTTGTAAGTTATGCCTTGGGGGCATATACGGTTTTTATCGAAAGCGTTGTCGTAGAAACTTCAAAAGGGCTCATTTGATTGGAAATTGAAAGGGCTAGTGCCTTTTTTAATAGTTGAAAGTGATTGGAGAGCGACTAACGCCCCTATCACGCCCACCATTTTCCTAGACACATCCAATCAAAATTTTGAGATAGCCATTTTTTTACGTAGTTGAAAGTTTTGGAAATTAGGTCTTAGAGGATGACAACCACCCTCACAGCCCTTAGGGTAAGGGTTGTAATTTATGCCCTGGGGGTATATAAGGTGTTTATAGAAAGGATTGTCGTAGAAACTCAAAAAGGGCTCATTCGATTGGAAATCGAAAGGCCTAGTTCCCTTTTTAATAGTTGAAAGTGTTTGGAAGGCTTTACATTTTTATAGTAAAGATTGATGTGGGTATAATGTATTATTTTTTTTGTTGTTGTTGTTGTTTAGACCAGGGCACTTTGTACCGAAGGAGTTGTCGTAGGAACTTCGAAAAGGGCTCATTCGATTGAAAATAGAAAGGGCTGATGCCCTTTTTAATAGTTGAAAGTGATTGGAGGGAAACTAATCCCCCTCCCACGCCCACCCTCCCATTTGCCTTTATGTTTAAAAACTAAATGTTGCAATAAGATTAACTCAAAATGCACTGTGTTAATGCTAATTCCCAATAAGGCATCTCAGCGGCATCCGAAGAACGACTGAGGGTATTATGTTCAAAATTTCGGGGCTACATCTGCTCTTAAAATTTAACCAAATCAAAATAGCGTAAGTGTACCCAAGCTATCAAAGAAAGTTAACTGATTTTTTTGCGAATGGTATCAAGTTTTTCATTTCAGGTCAACTAGAGGAGGTATGAAACTAAATTAAACACTACTATTTGTGTCCAGATTTTTAAGAGGGTGTATGTTTTTAAAAATTGCTGAAAATTTTTCTCCAGCATACAGATAGCTGGCCAAACTATAAATTCTTGAAAAAACGAAAAGATTTAAAGTATTATTTTCTTTTTCCCTGAAAAGACTAAGTCAACATAAAACGAACAGAAATTAATTAAAAAAAACTTTTCCACAAAATTAGTTTTTCAAAGAAAAGTAAAGAACTCCATTAAACAAAAAATGAGGAAAAATAAAATCAAATAATCTACCAAGCGCGAAACTACCACAAATCAGCACCGATAAATAAATGAAATCCAAAAAGAACAGAAATTACAATAAATAACTGAGTCAAACTCAAAACGAGCAGAAATTAACATAAGTTGGGCTCAAAATCCCTATGCCTTCCCAAGGCCAGAATATAATTTGCACTATACTGAAAAAAATACAAATGAATGTGCATTGTCAGTTTAATATACATATACTGATAATGTTAATATTATTTGATTTATTAAATTTATAAAAGTAAAAACATTTATATTTTTTTCAGTAAAGTGCAAATTTTTTTTCTGGTCTTGTGGAAAAAGCTTTTTAATTAATTACTTAATACATTTACATGAGAAATACCCGTTTTAAAATCCTTCTATTGATTTTCAGGGGGTGCTACCTTTTCGGCGAACCGTCACAAGCACGAAACGTCATAACATCGAACCGTCAGAACCTCGAACCGTCATAACATCTGAAAAAAATTATAAGTTTATATAATAGTAATAAGCATATATTACAAATAGCGAAAATAGCGACGAAGACCACACTGCCTTTCCATCATAAACAAATAAGTAGAACAACAGGGAAATTTTTATACAAGACAGTGGAAATAAATTTCCACATAATAGCTTAGAAATAAATTTTGGCTATATATTTGCACATCAGGGGGTTGGGGTAAAGCATAGCATATATTAAATGCGTAACCTAACCTAGGTACCTTTCCACCCCTAAACCCCAAAAAATTAAAGTTTTAAAATTTTCGATGTTATGACGGTTCGAGGTTCTGACGGATTTTTTTGTCGATGTTATTACGGATTTGGACTGCTCCTGAGGTTCGTGCTCCTGACGGTTCGATGTTATGATGCCTTCCCATTTTTAGTTTTTTCTTCAACTAAGTCACGAATCATTTAGTCTCAGCAGGGGATTTTACTTTTTTCTGATTAAATTACGAAATGAAATAATATTTGTTAAAATATTTTCATTACATTTTAGTTAGTTAATAGTTACACATAAGTCATCACTTCCTACAAGTTAGTGGGCTTCTCTTCAACTGTAATAACAATTTAGTTTCTTTAATAATCATTGATTAGGCGTATTGTCAAATTTGTGGTTTCGTCGTAGCGATAAGAAGTTTCTCTGGATTCTTCCTTTTACAGGTGAGAGATTAGTGTGAAAAAATACTTTAAGTGATTCTGATTCTTGTGATTGTGATTCTTAATTAAGGATAGATCAAACGAAAATAATAGGATAGTATCAACAAGAAATTACCAGGTAAGACTTATCTTTAAAATAAGGTCTTTATTTTGGTAAAAAAAAAATACAGGATAATCTATCTACAGCCAGGGGCGGATCCAGGATTTTTTAGGGGGGGGGGGGCAAAATAGGTTAATCCAATAATCTTGCATTAGGAGCAAGTTTAATTAACGCGAATTTGCGTTAATTCAGTAAATTACAATACTTTAGACTATGTTAGGGGGGTGCCCCCCGGAATCCGCCACTGTCTACAGCAGAGGCTTCTGCAGATTAGTCTATTAAAGACCTTTCTTAAATGAATTTTACCTGCCGAGGAAGTTTGGGATATTTATCCCCCTCAAGACTAGACCACACTCAAGGGAGGAATTAGTCTCTCACTTCATTGAAGTGTGAAAGATCCATAAATATACCTACTTTGTAGTTACACAATGGCTTAGGAGGGCTCTTTCGATAGATGGGCCCCGGAGGTGTAGCTCCAGCATTTTTATTGAAGGGGGGGGGGCAAGAGGGGTCTCCATTTGGAGAGTCAAAGGGCATGGGCTATATAATAATTTTTCTTGAAATTATCAGGGGGGGGGGGGCAACTGCCTTCTTGAAATGACAAGACAGATGACCTCCATCCCTTCAAAAAGGCTTTATTGTCAGAATCAAAACCTAGGGACTGCCATGCCCCAGGAGCTAGCAGAGTAAAATTCTTCCAATTTCGTAAAAACAAGTAAAATGTTTGGCAAAACCAGGGCTGTATCCGTGATCTTTGTTCGAGGAGGAGGGGGGGGGGGTTTACAAAAATAAACTTTAAAAAACGCAACACAAATGTGTTTATATGTTTTATTTTGTTACTTTTATACAAGTCTGGCAGAAATTTCGGGGAGGGGGAGGTTGAGATGGAAAACCCCTCCCCCCTGGATACAGTCCTGGGTAACACGATGAACTTAACGAAGTAGAGTGGAAAGCTTATGCCGGGCAATTTAATGTATATACATTAGATAATGTTCTAGAAAGATTCGTCAGTAGTGCATTTAGAATTCTTAAAAGGAAAAATGATTTTATTTTACCAGTGACTGGGAAGAATGGCCTTAGAAAACCGCCCATCTTGCATTTTCATTAAAAAAAATCTACCTGTTTTTGTTTTTTCGATGCTGCCCCCCCCCCCCTAAAAAAGCCTTGCTTACTTGTCTGGTTGATATTTTTCGGGGTAAAACACGGTTCCTGATTCACCAAAACGTATGGGAGAGGGGCAAGATTTTTTTTTTTATTTGAAGATGCAAACAAATGCATTTTTCAAAATCCAAGGTGGGAGATTATTGTTTTTTCCATTGAAATTACTAAAAAAGGTGTTTTCTGAAATTAAGGGCTCAACCTCCCCCCTGGGTCCAAATTAGTGCCTTTGGTCTAAACACCCGAGAACTTAGTAATGATGCCATTCACAAAGTGGAAATGTCATATATACTTGCATTGGGAGTGATTGGGTAACTTCCTGCCCTGGAAATTTGGAGGAGCTCTTTTCTAGGAGAAATTCAGGGGAAAACGAAGTAAGATACAACGGGCATAAAGACTCAGATATTTGGATTTAAACCATTGTTTTTTGAAGCGAAAGACTCGGTTCTTTTCTGGAAGTTTATATCTCACCCCAGGGTCGTATCCTATTTTTTCTGGGGGAGGGGTTACAAAAAGAAAAATTTTTGTGGGGTTTACAAAAAAACATTAAAAAACGCATCAAAAATTTGCTTATATTCATTTTTGTTACGTTTTTACGAGTCGGACAAACATTTTTTTTTTTTGGGGGGGGGGGGGGGGGTTCAAACCCCCTAACACTTTCTCTGAATACGGGCCTTGTCTCACCCCCTAGCTGAATATTATTTGTAGAATAATCTACCCCATTCCCAAATAATAATGGGAAAGAATACATTATGTGATACTCTAGGCTTTTGAATTAGATTTCCGAAAATACAGCCTATTTAATTGTTTAAGACTAACTACGCTTTTGTTAGCATTTATTTAAAATACTGTATATTTGTCAAGTTTGACAGTAATTATCATTTGGGGTATTTGTACCCCCATCAACTATTCATTCTCATATTAAACAAATGCATGCTTTTAAATTACCGTTTTTTTTTCTATGTAAAATTGTTCTTTCCTGCATATCTGAGTTTTAGCATAATTGTAACCTTCAAAATCGTATTTTTGAATGAAAAGTATTCGTTTCATTATTTTTAATGACAGCAACTACTTGTGATAGGAGTTAATTGTAACTATCCTAGTAAAAGTTTCAAAAAAGTATTTTGACTGTAAAGTTTGATTTATATCGTGTTGTAAAAAGTAAAAAAAAAGTATTCACAGCTTTCGTACCAGTTTTGGTACATCAAACAGTTCGTAGTAACGAACTGTAAGTAAGGAGCGACCCGGCTCAATGGTAACCGAAACTCTAGAAAACGGGATTGTGATACCATTAGGTACATCAAAAGAATCAGATTTTTATGCTGATGTCAAATATGTAAGTTTCATCAAGGTTAGTTCTACCCATCAAAAGTTACGGGTCTGAGAATATTTGGCTGATTTTCGAAAAAGGGGAAAGACCCCCTAAAAGTAACAGAACCTTAATGAAAATCACACCTTCATATTCAGCGTATCAGAGAACCCTACTATAGAGGTTTCAAGCTCCTATCTACAAAAATGTGGAATTTTGCATTTTTTTGCCAGAAGAAAGATCAAGGATGCGTGTTTTTTTTCCCAGGGGGTGATCGTATCGACCCAGTGGTCCTAGAATATCATGGGGAAGGCTCATTGGAACGGAAATTAAAAGTTCTAGTGCCCTTTTTAAGTGACCAAAAAATGGAGGGCAACTAGGCCCCCTCCCACGCTCATTTTTTCCCAAAGTCACCCGATCAAAATTTTGAGATAGCCGATATATATATATATATATATATATATATATATATATATATATATATATATATATATATATATATATATATATATATATATATATATATATATATATATATATATATATATATATATTATATATATATATATATATATATATATATATATATATATATATATATATATATATATATATATATATATATATAGAATTTTCAATCATACTATGAAAACGAAAGAAAAGAGGAAAAGAGAAAAAAAAAGGAAAAAAGATTGTGAAAATCGTATTGATTATCCTCCTGTAGTAAAAATCGATGCTTGATGGATGCAAAAAAAAAAAAAATTGAGCATTTAGTAAAAATAGACGCGATCTAGTAAATTTTTCCTCTCCGATTTAGTAAATTCTTCCAGGTCAGGGTGGCAACCCTGACCACCGGCCCTACAAATTACATACCGTAATCAAGTTTACTGTGCTTGAAAAGTCTAAAGACTAGAACGAATGTTTGCTGCTCGAATCGAACCAGTATTCAAATCGAATCAAACTGATAAGAGAGGGTCTATTCAAACGGATATTTATGGCATGATTTGAAAAAAGGTAAAACATCAAATTAGAAAATAAGTTTTCAGCTGGAAGTATACCTAAGAAGCAACACTAAAACTTAAGACGAACAAAAATTATTCTGTATATGAATGGGGCTGCCCCCGCCTCAACCCTCGCTCTTTGCGCCTAAGTTTGACTTTTAGTCCCAATCCTTTGAGAACGACTCCTCACTCCTGAAAGGCAAGGCCGTTCACTTAGAATAAAACCTTTTTTAAAGTACTAAAACCTTTAGCGTGAGGAGCGAGACATTAAAGAGGGGACAGTCCCCCCATATACGGAATAATTCCGGTTCGTTTTAAGTTTTCATGATACTCCTTATTTTCAGTTGAAAAAACTTGTTTTCAGAGTTTCGGTTACTATTCGGCCGAGTCTCTTCCTATTTACACTTTGTTACAACAAACTTGTTGATTGAAGAAAACAAAAGGCTGCGAAAAAAACATTTCACGAAAAAGTAAAGAACTTAAGACCAGCAAAAATAAATTCCCATCGTAATTTAAACTCAGAACGACCACAAATTACTGTTAAAGAATAAATGAAATCCAAAACGATGAAAAATTAAAATGAATGATCATATCAAACTTAAAGATAATAGATACTGAAATAGATCAATAAATCTTAAAACGAGTAAAATTAACTGAATATTCAAGTCAAACTTAAAACGAGCAAAAATTAATACAAACAATCATTAAGATGGATTTAAAATGGAAAAAAGCTAGTGCTGGTAAAAATTAAGACAAAAACTAAAAAACGGTATCTACTTGCCGCCACAGGCACATATTTTTGGATTTGTAAATTTTGATACGTTTGGATGAGTTCACTGGATAAAAGGTAAATATACAAGTCGATGCACTTTTTAGTTTCAAATTGTTACCCTCGAAAATGTACTTACGATCCCCCCTCCTCTCTGTAATGGAGCCAGATATAGCCCTAAACTAAAGACAAAACATTACTAATTTTTACGGCTTACATTATTTTTGTGCTTATTTCTCATCAACAATTGCTTCATAATGCCTAATAAAGGCGCTGCAAAAAATAAACTCAGCCAAGTCTGGTATATAGCCTAGGGCTAAGTGTAGCCCTATTGGGGAGGGGGAATGTCGCATATTTGCGAAGGTAACGGTAAATATATTGCGATTCAGCATAAAGAGCCGGATCGAGTTGTGTATTTGTCTTTTTACGAGCGAATCAATCCCAACATCTGACGTTTGTTTTATTTATTGAATAGATTTTGAGTCACACTTTACGTAAATGTTGATAAAACAAAAATTGTTCTTGGGCTTTTGCATATTCCCTAAAGATGTTTTTTTTATTCAGTGAAGGCAAATGGATTTGGTTCAGAAGTAAAAGTTTGATTACCGGTTTTCTATAATCCCTTATACTTTTCTGGGTGTCAGCTATGTTGTAAGATAATTAATAGGAGTCAGATTAATATCTTAAAAGCGAAGTTGGATTCACAGAATACTTTAATATCATTCCCATCTATTTATAGATTCTTGGAAGTCTCTAATCCTTTGTTATAGACACTCATGTAAATGCAGATCATGTTACCGAGGATGCTGAGTGCAGTCTGCACTTATGATGGGAAAATCAAATTGCCCACGATCCGATAAAAACTGATTTCTTTGTGGCTTGAGTATAGTTATAACTAGAGATAGTATCAAAGAAGGGGCAGACGTCCTTAGATAACTGGCTTTTGTCTCCAAATGCACTAAAAAGCAAAAAAAAAAAATGCTTGAATATGTTCAAGATTGAAAATGAAAGTGTGGGGAAGTCTAAGACGTAATTCAAAGCTGTTCAGGGACGAAATTTTATCTTTATGACCACCCCATGCTTTTATTCTTAGTCATAAAAATGTCTAATTCAGTTTTTTTTTAACTAGTGCATTTAGAGATAAACGTTTTTTAATGTTTTTTTTTTACTTTTTGATTTTACCCGGTTTTGTCTTGTGTAAATCTTTTTGGACATAAAAGTAGTCCTTTCTATATTTTATTCTAACTATTCTATTTTTCATGCTCATGAATCCTGGTTGTTAAACTTCATGTCGATAGCGATACCTATATCTTCCGGGAAAAACTAAATGCCTTGGACCACGCCTGCCTCTCTTTAAAAAAACAATATCCAAAGCGTTTTCTTTGAATGGGTTGTTGAGTTTCTTTCATGATTTGCTCTAGAGTCTCAACAGTGAAAGTTCCGTAAACGTGTTAAAAATAAAGGCAACGTTTTTAAAACGTGTTTAAAAAGCAAACCGTACAACTAGGGACGTTACCTTGGGAAAAAAGAATAGTAACTAGGGACAAAATGGACAATTCTAGTGCTTGACCAGAATATTTAACTTGCAGTGTCTAACAAAACACTTTGTCTGATATCTTCCCTAGTTGTTGGGATTTACAGTACCCTGGAAACGATATTTAATTTAATTGTTTACATATTAAAATACCATTACTGGGACTTAATCATTATAACCTGAATTTGTGACATGAATAACTCCTTTTTAAGTCTAAATAAAGTTAGCTTTAATAAACTAAAAACAATACGAGATTTGCGCGCAGAGCGATTGCTTTTGAATGCGATCACAAGCAGGCTTGAAACCCATGTTGCATAGTGTAGGAAGGGATCCGATTTATTTTATGTCGCAAAAAAAGAAAGAATTTTTTTTTTTTTACGAAAATATTTACTTTTTACAATTAGCATACAATTTCCTTTTTTCTACAAAAAGAGCGAACTCCAGCAGCAGAGTTGTTCTCTTAGAAACTTATTGCGCCTCAGAAAAATTGTTAAAGCGACTATAAAGCTATTCTGATGGAAGACGGTAATCTGCTCCTGATTGCTGAATGGTTTCCCACTTCTCCCCGGAAAACGCCCGTCTTTACCCATGCATGAATGAATGACAAAATAAATAAATACAAGAACAACAAGAACAAGACGACAAAAGCTGCTTTCTAAAAGTCAAAATCTTAAATAAAAATCCAAAAGTCAAAATCTTGCTCATAGATCTTGCTCCTCCTCTCCTGAAAATTCAAAGTGTGTCTTTGTCGCCCATGCCGCCCATGGATTAACTGATCTTTTCAGAATTTTTTCTCACCAAAAAAAAAAAAAAAAAAAAAAAAAAAAAAAAAAAAAAAAAAAAAAAAATGCGGCTTCGCAATTGTGTTCTTTTTTCAGAACCTGAGATCACCAATTGCTAAGCTAATATGGCCAATTACACTCTAACGCTAATTTTGCCTTATCATATAAAAAAAATAATCAGGAAACGACAAACTGTAGATGGAAATCAGACAGTCTTTTTCACCTTCAAGGAAAAGAGAACAAAATTTCCTTGGGTTTTGCCACCAGTGCCCTCCATTACTCCCAGATAAGCTCCTGTTCCTAAGTCAATCCCCCCCCCCACTTTGACCTCACCTGTCTCGTACCGCTTTAAAAAAGTCTCCCTTCTTACCCCAATCAAATTTTTCACTGAAAAATATATATGAGAACTTTCGTCCCGAACATAACTGGTTTGTCAAATAAGTCCCCCATTATTTTACTTTATAAGCGTTAATAATTAATTTACAAATTTTGAGATTTATTTTAATTTTTCTATTCTCGACTGAATTGTGTTTTGTAGGTTTTTGTCCTTGTGTTTTATCTGGTTTATTACCTTTTGATTCTGGGATTGATAATTGTTTTTGACATTTTTTACTACCTTTTTGACATTTTGAAATTTGTTTCTTGACTATTATATTTGCTTTTTTTTTGTGTGCACTTTTTGACTCTAAAATGTGAATTCGGCCCATCTGGGTCTGTGATGGCCATTTTTAAGAATTAAAACTTTTATCTTATCTCATGGTGTTGGTGTTTCTTTGTTGATGCACTGGGATCAGTTTCCACTCTTGTAAGTTAACCATAGATAGTGGTGGTTCTGCCCTCTCTTGCACCAGGGTTAAAATCTTGACCCCTGTCTCCCACAAAATTTCCAGACCAAATTTTAATAAAATTTAATGTATTAACAAAATTAGTTTCAGTTTACTAATTAATTATAATTTACTTTTTAATTATTTTTCAATCCATTATTTAAATTATTTAATTATTATTAATTATTTTGATTATTATTATTTAATAACTTCTTATTTTTGTTTTATATTTATTTTATCAATTAATTAAAATTTATTAATTATTTTAATTTATTAACTGCACCTTCTACTTCATCCCAATAAAAATAAGTTTTCAAAAATTACAAAATGATTGTCACCGTTAGATTATTTATTTGAAATTTTCCGTCCCCTAAAATTTCTGCGCCCTGGGAAAGTGCCCCCTCTGCCCTCTCTTAAAACCGCCTCTCCCCATCGACCTACTTCTTGCATCAGACTACAAATCGATTGTGTCTTTATAAAGAAAGAAAAGAACAACCGATTGGCCTTTATTTGCTTTCTTTGGTTAACTCTTTTCTTTATTCCCTTTTCCTTTTTACTTAGAATATCCCTTCTATCTTGAATTTCTCCTCTTACTTAGGAGCAGATCAATTTCCCTTCTTACTTGTGAGAAAGCCTACCTGTTCACTCTTTTCCTCAATTTCTCATTAAGAAAATTACAATTTCTCTGCTATAGAAACAAATGTTTCTATAGCAACTTCTAAACAAGTTCATAATGAGAGAATTCTGCATTTGCCAGTGAATACAATATCCTCCTATGTTATTATTCCTCGTTTCTTTGGATGGTCTAGGATCTGTTGTATCCATCTAGTATGTTCATAATATATCCAAGTGCTATATCCTTACCTTTTTGTGATTTTTGAATAGCTATATTTTGTAAGCATACGGTTTGTTTTGGGTAGCTGTATCTCTAACAGTAAGCTGTATGAAAAGTGTGGTTCAATACCGCTTTCTCCCTCTCTGCTTGTGTGGTGGTATCGAAAATTGTTATCACCACCTCTTTGAATGTCCTACTTATTCTTTTCCTCGCTCGCTTTTTGATAAAGTGTTTCAATGATCTGTTAATCTTCTTTCCTTTCGATTTGTAATTGCTTAGTGTTTGTAAATTTACTCGGTCTTTAGTGATCCAATTTCTCATTGATACGGTCCGATTTGATCAGTGTCCATGGTGGATTTCTAAAGTGATATGCTTATTATTTAGATCGTAGCCCTTTCTTTTCCTTTTTCTTCTTTCTGTGTTTTTATTGTGTTTATTTCTCCGTTTTAGCTTCATTTTACAATTTTCGTAGTTGTAGATGTGAAATAATGGATTTTCGGTTGAGTCACTAATAAATTATCTATCTATCTATACCGCTTTCTCGGGCTTTAATAAGAGAAAGGTTGAGCTGGCCAGGACACGTTCTGCGGATGAAGGATGACAGATTGCCCAAGATTGTCCTCGTCGGACAACCATCCATGGTCAAACTAAAAATAGGTTGTCCCCAAATGGGGTGGGGCGATGTCGAAAGGAAAAATTTAAGTGAAATAGAACTTTTTGGGACGGTATAAAGCGGTTGGCTTTGAAATGATTGGGATGGAGGAGGAGTGTGTGTAGCTGTGTTGGTCTTAGACGGCTTCGTATTGCAGTAAGTTGTTAGTAGTAGCAGTAGATATTTTGTAAAACAGACCCCATTTTGGAAAAGTTGGAGGGAGAATAAAATTCTAAAGTTTTTTTTTATGACCTAGGACAAGTCTTTGGAATCTCGTGTCGGGTTTGGTCGATTTTGAACACAAGCAATTTCATCCTGATGGGGTTGCCAAGAAAAAAAATTTTTTTTGAAGATGTATTTCAGATTTATAACAAAGTTTAAGATTATTTTCAAGATCTGTCTAAGTTTTTTAGATATATCTCAGACGTCTTCTGTGTGACTGCGCAAAAGAGATACAACAAAAAACACAAGACAACTATTCAACTATACAGTGCTGATTAGACATTCGTTTTAGTGCCTTGATGCCAACAGGTTTGACTGTCAGGAGAAAAAAGATCAGAATAATTTTCTCATTTGGAGGGAGGGGGTAGAAATGTAGAAAAAGTGCGCTTTTAGTACTGTCAAGGAGTTTATGACCATTTCTCAAAGTGTAGATAAGCCATTCCTTAATTAAAAGCAGTCCGTAGTTGACAAAATGGCTTTTATAGCAATGGTGTAAGTCATTTTCTTAAAATTATTCAGAGACCATTCCTCACTTGTTATTATTATTATTATGCTAGGACTCATAAATCTGTGTCAAGGTTCAAGTCCCAAAGAACCATTGCCTCCAAAAACAAAAATAGCATCTGGGATATTGGTGCCCCCTCGGGAGTGGAATTTTCAGATAGGGCTTGCCTATCCTTTTTTTTACTTTGTAGAAGAGGCTTCCTTAGTAGTTTTAAGGTTTCCACAATCGTTTTTCCCAATCCCGAGAACTCCACTTCTCAGGTTCAGACCGGCTTGATCAGGCAACACTCATCCCTCAATATAGGAGGGAAGAGTTACCCGTCAGTCAGCAGATATTAGAGGCAAGCGATACTTGATCCTCCGTGTCGGTACTAGCAAGAGAACTTCTTTCTCTCACCCCGGATAACTCCTCAGGGGATTTTTCGCTGTGGTGATTTATATGTCCAAGGGGATTGCCCCTCCCCCCCCTTGGTAGGCGAAACTCATCCCTCAAAGGAGTGGAAAAAGTCACCCACCACTCCCCAGCCATCAGTGACAAGCAATGCTGGATCCTCAGGACCGGTACAAGCAAGAGAACTTCTTTCTCCCACCTCAGATAACTCCTCAAGGGATTTTTCGCTGTGGTGATTTGTATGTCCAAGGGGATTGCCCCCCCCCCCTTGATAGGTGAAACTCATCCCTCAAAGGAGAGGGAAAAGTCACCCACCACTCCCCAGCCATCAGTGACAATTGATGCTGGATCCTCAGGACCAGTATGAGCAAGAGAACGTCTTTCTTTCAGCTTGTATGGCTCTTTAAGGGATTTTTCCCTGCGGTGTTTCATATGTCCAAGGGGATTGGCCTCCTTGGGAGGCCAAACTCATCCTCAAAGGAGAGGGAAAAGTCACCCAGTCACCCACCACTTCCCAGCCATCAGTAACAAGGGATTCTGGATGCTCAGGACGGTAAAAACAAGAGAACTTCTTTCTCCCACCTCGGATTACTCTTCAAGGGATATTTCTCTGCGGTGCTTCATATGCCAAGGGGATTGACGTCCTTGGGAATACTTTTGGCAGTTATTAGTGGTTTCAGACCATCCAATATGGGCAGTGTGTTCCACAAAATGCCTTGCCTCGTGTTCAAATATCGAGCAAGACGGCCACTGTCTGAATAGTGACTGACATTAGTTGTAGTAGCCTGCAGTAGCCTTTGTGCCTGCTGCTCTCAAGTGTGCCATGAGAAGTTTGTCACCACTACTCCATACTTCACTTAAAACAAGCCAGAATTAACCTAATGGCTTGTATCGTAATGGTTATACACAACATGGCTCTTAAATATAGAAAAGTTATAATATAGGCAAACTTAATGCTAGATCAATTACCTGTTTTTCTTCAATATGCTACTATTTATCTACTATACTAGTTATGATGACAGTTATTTTATCTAGCTAGATATGCTATTAAAAGCCATAATATAGAAATACTTAAAATGCAGAGAAGCAATACCTCTCTTAAAATTTTATCTACGTTGTACGTGAGATGGCTCTGTTAAAATATAGAGTGGAATGCCTTTTGAAGTTGTTAGGCTGGGGGGAACGCCAAATAGGTATGATTTTTTTAATACTTTTGCTTGCAATGCAATAATATTAATATTATTCTTATAGGTTTGAAGCTCAGCTGTAAATATTGTATATGGTAGCAATTTGTAAAGGATAGGAATGGTAAAAAATAAAAGTAATCGTTTATCCCTTGGAAGCGACGCTCTAGGAAGAAGCAATATGGATCTCAGATATCCTGCTAAACCAGACCTGTTAAGAAGTAAAAGTTTTGCTGTTCTGAGCGGCACCAATAACGCAAATATTAGCCCCGGAGACAATCGGTAAGTTATCTTGTGCTATAGATGAGAGAGAGGGAGGTAAAGGGCTCATTGCCGAATTGGGATCCACAACTTCTATAATTTTTGTGACGAACGTGACGACTTTCCTTACATAAATTGTGAACAAATCACTAAATAAAAGAGTTCACAGAATTTGGGCAAAGACCTTGCGAATTTTAAAGGTAAAGGTAAAAATAAAAATGTGGAGACGACTAAATACTAAACTTTCTATTTCGAATTGTGTTAGTTATTTAGAAGAAAAAAATAATACAATAAAAGATGGCATCAATGCAAAACTGTCAAAAGTAGAGCTATCCAATGGTGTTTAATTATTTTTCTTTCAGTATTGTTAAAAATTATTTGTTATTATTGCCCTGTTTTGCATCTTAATAATATACAAGCAAGTCGTGTTACTCAATTTTATTGTACCACAGTACTGACCACAGTACCACAGTTCTGAAAATGTTTATGTGATCAACATATATTTGCAAGTGAATAAATTTGATTTGCAAAAAGGCGAATTTGGTATACAAAGCTAACAGACTGTTTTATAGGCTAACTCTCGTTAGCTTTCCGTTAGTTGATTTAGAAATCGGATTTTTCTCAAATATCGTACCCTTCCTATAAAATTCGTGGCTCTTGTCTGTTCTTCTCCAAGTAAGATAAATTCTGTATTCTAATACTTTTCTAGTCTAAGGTAAATTCGCCAGTATTTTTTTTTTTTGGCATAAAATCTGAAAGACAAGTCTTTGAAATCTGCTTGGTAGGATGGATTTGAACCCAGCTAAATATTCAAAATATGCTAGAAGGAACATAACGTTTAACATGCACGCCATCTACTTTCCGGAAAAGAGTATGCCTCATTTTGACGATGTTAGCGTGACCTTGAAATAGCGTTTAAAAAATGAAGTTTCTAGAACTGTTTAAAGTCTAACTCTCCCTTGCCATTGAATAAATCTTAAGAAAATAGGATCCTAATATTTCAAGAATATAACCTACTATTCCCTCCCCCTCACAAAATCAAAAATGGTCTTGTCCTTAACGTCACCTTAATAAATAACGTCCAAAAATTTAAACGATAGGTTCTGCGTTATTTTTAACATCATAATTAGGGACGTATGTAGGGGAGGGCCTTGGGACCCACCTCTTTTCCCGAAATTCTAAATTTTCTTGAATTTCTGGGCACTTATTCAAATTATCAAGTGATTTTTTTTTTATTATTCCCCCCCCCCCTGAATTTTTATTATGTCTCCCCCCTCTCCTGAAAAAATTTATGCACATATTCCTAATCAAACTCGTCAATTGGGGTTTGTCAATAAAGGCTTCCGGATCCGGATGTGAAGCCGAAATATTCAGAATTTTGTCTTTTTTATAATTTATTATTGGAAAAAAAGCGTTTTTTTTCTTTTCCACTATCTTAATAGAAATATTATACCAGTTTTTCTATTATAATTAATGACGTCATTGGAGCTAATATTTTTTGCTATCATGATATTGATGTTTTATTTCATGCATATACAACCCTTAAATTAAGATGGGACTCGTGGTCCATATTTTAATGTCTGATGGGTATATGGCAGAAAATAGAATTGGAAACCCAAGGACAAAAGACATTTAGCTACTTTTCAATTTTGTATATAATGTTGGACTATTTATGTCTAAATTATTAGTACGTTAAACAAATATGTCATTCATGCTTTCCATATTCCTTTAACAGGGAACTAATTTAAACAGAAGTTTTCCAAAAACGAATCCAATGGAAAGTTAAATAGTGGTAGGATACTAAAACCTGAAACGAGGAGAAATACAGTCATATTGTAAGTGAAACTTAGCAAGAACAGAAATTAGTGTGAATGAACAACAAATCGAAATTAAAAGGAATAATCAAGTCGAACTTGCTCCTTTGTCCATCTCCTACCCTAAGTTGCCATGTTTTGTCTTTTTCTTTCTTTTTCCTTGTTTTTATTTTATTTATATCTTTTGGTTGATAATAAAAATCCCCAGAGAATGAAGATAAAATGGTATTTTGGAAACCACCGACATGGATCCAAACACAGCTTTAAAACAGTTCGTGGTATCGAACTGTAAGTAAGGAGCGACCCGGCTCAATAGTAGCCGAAACTCTAAAAAATGGAATTTTGATACCAATAGATACATCAAAGGAATTAAATTTTTATTATAATTTTAAATATATAACTTTCATCAAGTTTTGTCTTACCCATCAAAAGTTACGAGCCTGAAAAAATTTGCCTTATTTTCGAAAAAAGGGGAAAACATCCCCTAAAAGTCGTAGAATCTCAATAAAAATCAAACCATTAGATTCAGCGTATCAGAGAATCCTACTGTAGAGATTTCAAGCCCCTATCTGCACAAATGTGGAGTGTTGTATTTTTTGCCAGAAGAAAGATCACGGATGCGTGTTTGTTTGTTTTTTGTTTTGGTTATTGGTAAGTATACCGACGTTTCCAGGGGGGATTTTTTTCTGGTGGGGGGGGGGGGATCGGGGGGATTGGGTTACGTGGAATGATCTTTCCATGGGGGAAGATAATTTCCATGAAGGGAGCGCTGGATATCCCAGCATTATTTAAAAAACGATCAGAAATTAAATTTTAAAAAACAAGTTTTTGCAACTGAAAGTAAGGAGTAACATTAAAACTTAAAACGAACAGGAATTATTCGTATATGAGGGGGTCCGTCCCCTCGTCAATACCTCGCTGTTTGCGCTAAAGTATTTTTAGTAATTTCAAAAGAGCTATTTATTCTAATTAAACGGCCTTTGTGATTCAAGGGTCATTCTTAAAGAATTGGAACAGAATTTGAACTTTAGCGTAAAGAGCGAGGTATTGACGAGGGGGGATACCCCCTCATATTACTTATGTGAGGAAGTTCGCCCCCTCGTCAATACCTAGCTCTTTACGCTTAAGTTCGATTCTCTTTTTTAATAATGGCGGATAGGAACAACAATTTGTTTGTCTTATTTTCCGGCCAACTTTAGTATTTAATTTTACCTTAACCAGCTTCATAACTATGATTTTTATGTAATAATAAACCAAAAATATTGTAAGTCTTCGGCTTGTGGTTGTTATTAAATAAAAAAAAAACAACTTTTTGGAACTGAAAGTAAGGAATAACATTAGAACTTAAAACGAACATAAATAATTACGTATATCTTTTAAAGATCTTTTCTTTCATTCATTTCAGTCATTTGAGAATTGCTCAACTTGTTACTCTCTTTTTCACAAAAATACTTTCTTTGGCCTCTTTGGCCGTTTTGTTACTATGCCTTACAAAATTAGTTCCGCAAATATCGCTAATTTAAGTTACATAGGGGAATCTTTCCACAGAGAAATTCCTGGTGGGGGAGGGGAATTTTCCATGGAAGGGGAGCTGGATTTTCCGACATTATGTAAAAAACGATCAGCAGTTAAATAAAAAGCCAGTTTTTTCAACTGAAAGTAAGAAGCAACATTAAAACTTAAAACGAACAGAAAATATTACGTATGTGATATGGGTTGCCTCTCCTCAATAGCTCGCTCTTACGCTAAGTTTCTTTTTTAACTTTTAAAAGAGGTTATTATTCTAATTAAATAGTCTTTGTGATTCATGAGTCATTCTTAAACAACTGGAACAAAAATCAAACTTAGATTATTGTAAGGTTATTATTAGTTTTAAAAAAGCAAAATTAATATGCAAATTTTGTTTTAATTATTCATGTACGGTGAGCCAAATTCAAAACCTGCATTAGTTCAAAAACGTTCAGAAATTAAATATAAAAAAAAACAAGTTTTTTTAACCGAAAGTAAGGAGCGACATTAAAACTTAAAACGAACAGAAATTATTCCGTATATGAAACGGGCTGTCCCCTCCTCAACGCCTCGCTCTTTACGCTAAAGTTTATTATTGTTTATAAATTAAAGTTGTGAGAAAGAGCCAAATTTAGCGTAAAGAGCGAGGCTTTGAGAACGGGATCGCCCCTTTCATATACGGTATAATTTCTGTTCGTTTAAGTTTTAATGTCGCTCCTTACTTTCAGTTAAAAAAAACTTGTTTTTTTAATTCAATTTCTATTTATGATGAAAGGAAATGAAAATATAATAAAAGGTGAAAGTCTTAATTCTAATTAAGAAATAAGAATGAATAAAACCCCTTTCTCTCTTAACCAGAATAATCTAATCTATCCCGAGAACAGCATAAAGGGCGCATCGTCCACGTGTTTAGGGGACAAAAAGAAAAACTCAAATTCAGAAAAGTGTAATTAGTTTTGACGTTCTTTTTCTAGCTGTTCTGATGATATAGGTGAAAAGGCTAGATAAAGTGGAGAAGTCGAAGAACACAGGAAAAGACGTCAAAATATACTAAGTGCATGCCTACACACCCAGGGAGGGGGGATTAAGCTTGATAATACCATTTTAGCTTAATTTACCATTTTGCGTAATTGTCCCCTTATCGCACGGCTGATGCGATATATGTTTTTATTCCGGAAAAAAAATTGTTCAGACTCGTTCATATCTCGAAATAACAAACCTGTTCCTTTCCAGGGTTGCCATTCGATGAAAAAAAAATCACTAGTTTTTAGTGATTTTTTGGTTGGTTTAGTGACTTTGTTCAATAATCTAGTAATTTATATGCTGATGTAGTGATTTTTTTAGGCAACATTATAATTCACTAGAAATAGTGATAAATTACTAAGGGTGGCAACCCTCTTTTTTTTTACATTGGAATACTTTTTTCCACGTAAGTTCAGTATCAACATAGACAAAGATTACAATCATCATTCGCAGACGTTTTAAATTTGCAGAACATGACAGTAAAAAACAGTAATAGTGAAGATGATTTTGTACTCGATACTGCAGCTATCCTCTAGCAGTCTAGCCAGCAAGGAAATTATTGTTGTCCAATTTGTTACATATTTCAAAAGTTCAATTTTTTTCAGTAATTTTTTCCCTCGAAAGCAGGTTCCTTTCAACTGTAAAAACATATTGTAGCTTCTACAAAGCTGTTTGTTTTTTCATCGAAAAGATTCATTTTTTCCTTGTTAAAAAAAGGAGGTCAAATTTTCTTAACTCCTTCCATCAGGGCTCTTGTGTTTTGTCTCTTCTTACTCTTGCCTTAAAGTAAGGTCTTATTCTTGGTCACTAAGTCTTGCAGAATCCAATGTAAAGGACCCTTCACGTGCAATGCGAATGGGCCTTTACACTTTATGCAAAATAGTGAGATTATCTGTTTTCTTTATGAATTACGGACTTTTTCATGTTAATTTGTTTTTGGTCACGTCAGTTATTTTATATCTTTGGTCACGTCAGTTATCAGTTATGGTAAATTTAAAGAGATAGATTAACAGGAATTAATTGACGTGACGGTGCTAAACTGGAATACTGATACTGCCAATTTAAATAAATAAACCGCATTGCGACTATTCTAGAAATAAAAAAAGGGGGCATCAGTGCTAGGGCTTGAGGGCAAGGGCTTATTCGATTTGTAGTCTATCGCTAGAACAGCGGTTTCCCATTGTCATTCCGTGGCGTAAACTAATTAACGTAAGAAGGTGAATTGGTCTGTGATTGGCACAGTATATAAATAATATACAGGAGAATCACCATTCAGTAATATTTGGCTACTACAGTCTTGACGCGTATAAAAGCTCCGCCCATATACTCGTAGTTCCTCGTCTATTGGACCGCTGATGGCAGATCAAATGAGAACCATGGAACACGTATTTTCACAGAAACTTTCTCAAGATGCCATTGAAAGTTGAAACCAACCAGATTTCGAAACCTACTTTTAATGTCTAAAAACATCTAATAATAACATTGCACTACTAATTACCGATTTTTATATATGTATTGGAATGAATTAATTTAAAATTAGCTTCTTTAAAATTTAGTGTTACAAAGGTGAAGCCAAGTTTCGCGTTCAAGAGAAATCTGACTTGTCGACCTGTGAAAAAATCTAATGTCGCTTATGTTTATACGTTCTCGGGAGCACTTGCATCTCGGCCCGGCTTTGTATAAAGGTTGAGGTAGGGAATGATTCTACTGTATTTTTTTTTTATATACTGTGGTGATTGGTAAGCTAAAACAATCCACTAATCAGAAACAAATTTCCATTCTTACGGATCTAAAACAAACCTTCGTCATAGGCCTGCTTAGTGAATGTGAAAACGGTGTGACGCCTGCTATCGTTCTGCAATTTCTGACTTGACAGAATTAGGCTGAGGTCGGAGTTAGGATTTTGTTTCTGTTGTTTTTTAACAGTCGGTTGATCTACCGATTACGTCAAAAACCACCGTATCCCTAACAAAAGGGAATTTGTCTTCGCATCACCAGCCATAATGCCTGTCTGTTCCAAGTATAATTATCGACATGAAGGGAGTTCAGAAGGTACAGCCCTACCTTCCTTATTAATCTGAATGATGTCTCATGAAATTGTGAAAATTTAAGCAACAAATGCCCTTCTGAAGCTTTAGTCCTCCCCTGTCAAAAACGGAAAGATACATCTGCCAGCCTTCCTTCTAACGGGCTAAGAAGCTATATAATGGGCTAAGAAACTAAGAAGCTATGTAAATAGTTGTCCGGTTGCTCTAAATCCGTGATTCCCGACATGGGGCGCAGGCTCCACCGGTAGGGCATGGCAATATTTTGGTGGGTCATGGGCAGGACGTGCACCCTTCTGCTGACTATACTTTAGAGCCTTAATTTTGGAAAAATTGAAAATCATGGGCGGAACGTACATCCTTCGGCTGAATATACTCTAGTCAGCTATTAGAGCCTTAATTTTGAAAAAAAAAACGTTTTTGCATGTGAATGACGTCTTATTCAAATGTATTTAAAAAGCAAAAAGATACATGATAGCATTGCTTTGACGTTATACATTGTATAATAGGTGTTGTATTTAGACAATATTTTCCATTAGTATAAAATATATCTAGAGGACGACACAAAAAAGATGCCTACTTAATGGCCTTTTAAGCTTCCTTCATGTGAACACCCGTAAAATTTTAAATAAAAAATTTAAATGTCTCAAGGGGGGGGGCATCAGGATTTTAGAAATTCTTAGGTGGGGTAGGGCCCGAAATTGATTGGGAACCACTGCTTTAGCCTTAAGAGGGTTGGAATAAGTGAGGAAAACCCTTCATACGCAGCATAATTTCTGTTTCTTTGTCGTGTTTTAATGGTATGTTTAAAGTATTAATGCTCCTCTTTACTTCTATTTGAAATTTTTTTTTCTTAATTTTTTAATTTTCTATTTGCTGAGAAAAAATCTATTAGATATAGAATTATTCTAAATTGAACTGTTTGGAACTTTTTAATATTTTTAATAGTTTACAAAGAAAAAACAGGTCGTCCAAAAAAGGAGCACAGGATTTTCAAATTGATTTCAATTGCATCAGCGCTGCTGAATGATGTTAATTCAGTTTTTCTCTATCAGCTCTATGATTTTAGACATAGTTATTTTTGTACCAATGTTTTTAGTCGAAATTAAGCTTACCACTATTTTTTATAAAAACTTTAATGAATTTCACTAATTATCTGAAATTTTGTAAAAAGATTGTTTGTTATTTTTCAGTACATTTTTTTAAAGAGTTTTTTTATGCCCATTTGCCATGAAATATACATTTATGTTTCTTTTGTTTAGTTTATTCACTTTTTGGCAATAAACAATAGTGACCAATTGTCAAAACACTCAGATTATTCCTTTGCCAAATTATTCTGCCTAATTAGTCTTTTTTAAAATTAAAATTGAATTAGATTGTATTAATTAACCTTAATTCACACTATTGTACTAAATATTAAATTTAAATTAATTAAACAAATATAGTTATAGGTTAAATAAAACTATGAAATTCGGAATATTGTTAAAATCTAAAAATTATACAAGTCTTCTTATTTCTATTTCTATAGCTAAAAAAAAAAACCGTACTGCCTCACGGTTTTGCAAAAGAAACACTGATTAAAATACTTATTAAAAAAAATGTTGTAATACAAATAAATTCTTTCGAAAAAAGTCAAGTACTCGAAAATGGAAAAAGTTAATGCATTGCCGACCCATATGAAGCTACTCATTTTCCATGATATAGGAACAATAATGAGAGAAAATTTAAAGAAAAAAAAAACGGAAAAATTTCTGTTTATTTATATAAGATATACGACAACTTGTTTGAACAAAGGGAAAAACACTATTTAGGATGTAAATTACAATTAAACTATACTAAAAAACTTACATGGATCACAACTTTTAGAAATTTCCTTGCGGCGCGCGAGATTGAACCGCGGAACCCTTGATCATTAAGCTTGGACTCTTCCTCCGTTCTACCGCAAGGTACTATGGCATTTGGTTTTTATATAATATATAAAGTTGATGAAATAAATGTGATCTTTAATCGTTTCATGTTGTCCTGTTGGTTCGAAAACTCACTTACGGATACGTATAGTAAACAGAAAGAAAACGGGGATTAAATTTTGTTTTCTTTTTTACTGGATGACCTATGCAGAAGGAAACGCTATAAAATTAGAACAATTATAACGCTATAAAATTGAAAATAGAATCATTGGAAAATTATAATAAAATTAAAATTAGAACGCGCTATAATATATTAGAGGGTGGGGGGGGCGGGGTCAGAATTTTAGAAATCTCTAGGTCGGGCATGGCCCGAAATTGGTTGAGAACCACTGCTCTAAACCTATTGGCTTCATAATTTTTGTTAGGCAGTATTTTAGCGACATTCAACCCAAAATTATTCTTTTGCTGTTCGAAACAGCTGAAATGGGCTCTTTACTATAGTATTATCTCTTTCGTTATTTCAAGGGGAACTAGGACTTTTTTTTGGCACCATCTTAATATTCTATGATTGCTCATTTGATACGGTCACTCCTGAAAAAAAAGAAGCATCCGTGCCTAAAACTCTTTCCCTTGAGCCTAAAGTTCAACTTTTTTTTATTCACAATCAGAACCGTAGCCAGAATATATTTTGCGAAGGGGGTGTATATATATATATATATATATATATATATATATATATATATATATATATATATATATATATATATATATATAATATATATATATATATATATATATATATATATATATATATATATGTATGTATAGAAATATATATATATATATATATATATATATATATATATATATATATATATATATATATATATTATATATATATATATATATATATATATATATATATATATATAATATATATATATATAGTATAATATATATATAATATATATATATATATTATATATATATATATATATATGTCGGGGAGGGGGGGGGGCAACAAAATTTCAAACAACGCAACCAATATTTTTTGCAAGGGGAGTGGGTGGGTAAACCGTGTAACCTCCCCCTGGATATGACCCTGGTCACGATACTTTGATATTCAAAAACTACCGTTTTCTGATAAAAACTTCCTCAATGATGCTCTTAAGAATGGGACTGATACCCCCTCGTCCATAATAATCCCCGCTTAGTCCAAATTTATTTCTCTAAATTACGGGAACTTTGCGGACCCTTCGTAAATGTACCCTTCGGATTTATCTGAAGGACTTCTCATGGGAAGTTTCGAAGGGTATTTTTAAGCTTTAGATTCACTGTGCTCTATCATCCTGTATATGATACTGCAGTTTTTGTCAAACATTGAATTTCTTAACATTGAATTTGTTACTTATTAAAAAAAAAAACATGTATAAAAATTTGCTTTAAAATGAGTTCTTAATCATCTTTATGATGTTTCAGCGCCCTGCTAGCGGCGAAAAAAAAAAGAAAGAAGAAACAAAAACACACATCACTGGTTCCCTTGCGAAAAAGTGGTTTTCGTTATTACTCAAGACGGGGGACTGTAATTATCCCTAATGGGGTAGCCGACTATTATGATTCTAATGATGTAGTTTTTATCCAACGTCATTTTCGAGTTTTTTACTGGTTTTTTCAAAATTTCCATAGATTTATTTTGACAATAAAATGTTAGAATTAAGATTAATCGAAAAAATTGCTGAGTCACCTTCGAGTTGCAGATCTTCATCACTTAACGGTTTTTGTTTTCGAGACGTGTTTTAAATTTTCGGTTACTCTGGGCTAGAGTTCGTTCTTAACGAACGTGGCGGACGATGCAACCATGAAAGGCATACTATTTGTAAATAATGAAAGAATCACCTAGCTTACAGTCCCTGCCTTGGGGGCTAGAGGGGGGGGGGGGGGTTGACGCCCCAAAGGCTTAATTACTGTACCTTTCAACAATGCTGAACAAAATATATATCTATAAATTTTGATAGGATGGTGGTTTTCGGAAATGATGGGCATGGGAGGGGGGTTGCCCTCAAATCACTTTTGACTATAAAGGGTACTACAACTTCCAAGTTTGAATCAAATGAGCCCCGTCTGAAGTTTATATGACTACCCATTCCATAAAAAACCATATATACCCCTGGGGCATAACTGACAGCCCTTGTTCCAGGACTCTGAGGGGTTTTGTCAACGCTGAAGGCATTGTTATATGTTCTTTGGGCCATTTTTAACGAAATGACTATCTCAAAAATTTTGTTTGATGCATCTAGGGTAAAGAGGACGTGGGTGGAGGGGGCAACTAGTTTGGCTCTGACCGCTTGTGACTCTTAAATATGACACTAGAACTCCTGATTTTCAATCCGGTTAGCCCCCTCCAATGTTTATTCGACCAACCCTTCCATAAAAATCATTTATGTTAATAATGGGTAACTACTATAAATCGTAGCCCTTGCCCTGAAAGCTTTTTTTTTGGGGGGGGGGGTTGTCATCCCAAAAAAAACATAAGTACTGAACGTTTCAAATATGCTGAACTTTATGGCAATCTCAAAATTTTAATTGGACATTTTTGGAGAAATGACAGTCAGGGGGGGGGTGTTCACCCTCTAATCACTTTTGATATTAGAAAAGCATCAGAACTTCTAGAAGTAAAAAATATATTGTAACCTTATTGCTCTTTCCTTCATTAAATAAAAAAAACATGTTTTTTCCTACTTAAAGTAAGGAGCAACATTAAAATTTGAAACAAACGGAAATTATTCCGTATAGCCTATGAGGGGAGCTGCCCCTTCCTCAGTACTCCTCTCTTCACGCTAAATTTTTAAAAGAACTTTAAAAAAAGTTTCGATTCAATTACAAGGCCCTTGTATTTCAATAATCGTTCTTTAAAAAGTTAGACAGAAGGTCGAACATTTGTGTAGAGAGGGGGGTCTTGAGGAGGGGGTAGCCCCCGTCATATACGGAATAATGTCTTTTTGCTCAAGTTTTAATGTCGCTCCTTACTTTAAGTAGAAAAAACTTGTTTTGTATTTATTTTTGATCGTTTTCAGAAAATCTCAGGAAATCCACTCCCCCCTGTGGAAAATTCCCCCGCGAAAAATTCCTCTATATAAAGTTTATCCCATGTAAAATTCTTCCGGCGGGAAATTACCCCGGACAATTCTGTCCCTGCTGTGAATTCTTCCCAGAATTTTTTTGCTTATGATTCTGCTTGAAAAAATACTCTTAGCATACTTTTATTTGAAGAAAGACTTGTTTTCATTTAATTTATGATCCTATATAAGGTCACTGGGGAATATTCCTGTGTGGAAAGTGTCCCCCATTGGATAGTTTCGCCCCAAGAAATTTCCCATAGAGAATTTCTCCTGGTAATAATTCTCCCATAGAAAATTCTCCTATGGAAAATCCCCCCATAAAGATCCCAGAGAATTCTAACTCCGCTGAAAACTTCACCCTGAGAATTCCCTCAAAGTGTCTCCACATGTACAATGGGATCAACTACGAGAAGTAAAACAAATAACACAAATTTTGTATAGAAATCCTGGAAAATTCTCCCCATGTAAAACGTCCCCTGAAAAGTTGCCCCCTCCCCCAGAAAATTCCATCCCAATGGGAAATTTTCCCTGTAGAAAATTCATCCCCAGAAGATCTCCTTCCACCCTTGAAAAATGTCGGTATATTTCCCTATAACAAACACTATATGTAAACAATGGGCAAATTCCCTAACTTACTACCCTTACTTTGGTGGTTCTGAGGGATCATGTAATCTCCAAAGACATATAGACATATTTATTGTACTTTTCAATTATACTGAACACAATTGGTGTCTCAGAATTTTGATCAGACGACTTTCAGGAAAAAGGGCGTGGGATGGGGGCTAGTTGTCCTCCAATTTTTTTTGTCTTTTAAAAAGGACACTAGATCTTTTATTCTTTTTTAAAGAGCCATCTCGCGACATTCTATTACCTTTGGTTCAATACGATCACCCTGGAAAAAGCAACAACAAAAAATAAACACGAATCCGTGATCCTTCTGGCAAAAATTACAAAATTTCACATTTTTACAGATAGGAGCTTGGAACATTTACAATAGGGTTCTCTGATACGCTGAATCTGATAGCGGGGTTTCCATTAAGACTCTTTGGCTTTTAGAGAGTGTTTTTCACCTTTTTCGAAAATTTGGCAAATTTTCTCAGGCTTGTATAGTCTTTGATGGGTTAAAACTTAATGTATATTATATATTTGGAATCAGCACAATAAGCTAATTCTTTTGGTACATCTATTGATATTAAAATTGATTACAAATCATCAAGAATTCATTTTTTTTTTGTTGTTTTTGTTGTTAACTTTTCATTTTCAGTTAGTAATACTTGATAAATAGGTATGTGTATTTGCCTGACTATTGGAAGCCTGAAGCTATTGTTAACGAAAAAGTTGCCTGCTTGCCTATTATCTTGTCTGTTGCGTAAAAGCAAGGAGAAATAAAATCGTTTATAGATAAAAAATAAAAATTTGTAAAGAACTTCAAGAGTATTTGCAGATAGTTATTTTCGGGAAAGAGCGAGCAATCCCGAAAAATACAGTATAAAATGTAAAAAAATAGTAGAAAGTAAGTAGTTAAGTAAAATTAGTGCTAGATAAGTAGTTTTAACAGTGTTTTTGGTGAAAAATTTTTTTTTTTTACAGAAATGTGTTTCCAGCAGGGAAATATTCTACTTTATGTCATAAAATGGCAAAATATGTCTGTTTTATGTCCCAAATTTATGAAATAGGTCCTATGTCCTTTTTTTGCCCTGTTATGTCATTGTGTCCCGGTGCATAGGAATATGTCCTTTGGACATAAAATATGTCCAGTTGGCAGTCCTGTTCTCTGCTCTTGTTTCTTTTGTAATTTAGTAATTACTGTTTACTGTTTCTTTTGTAATTTCTTTAATAGTTGCAATTAGCCTAGATTCTTCCTGTTTACTGAAAACCATATCGCCAAAGGCGCGTGAAATGTTCTGAAATATTAATGCATAGGCTTAAACCAGATTGCCCCCTTTCTCTTGTGCCTGGGTTATGTAACCCTGTTATATCATTTCACTTTGAAGCAATTATATCATTGGGTTTTTCGAAGCAAATGTATAATTATATTTTTGGATTAGTAATCATTTGACATTATTTGGCATTATCCTTTGATATCTGACAACAAAATGTTAATTAGATTTACTTTGATTACTTACATTCGGTACTTTGGTAAATTGCCCCCTTTCTCTCATGTCTTGATTATGTAACTTTCTTACTCTCTGTAACTCAACCCCCCCCCCCCCCCTCCTAGAAATATGGCACTGACGAAGTAATTATTATATCATTCCACTTTGAAGCAATTGTATCATTGTATTTTTCGAAGCAGTTATATCATTTTAATTTTTTGGATAAGTAATACTTTGTCAATCTTTGACATCATCCTTTGACATTCGACAACAGAATGCCAATTTTGCATACTTTGATTACTTACATTCGTTACTTTGCTTAAACCAAATTGTCCCCTTTCTCTCATACCTGGGTTCTATAACTTTCTTACCCTCTTCCACCCCCCCCCCCCTCTAGAGACTCGAAATTGACGAACTAATTATATCATTCCACTTTGAAGCAATTATTTTCATTGTATTTTTGTAAGGAATTATATCATTTTACTTTTTGGATAAGTAATCCTTTGACATTTGACAACAAAATGTCAATTTTATATACTTTGATTACTTACATTCGTCACGTGCTTAAACTAAATTACCCCCTTTCTCTCATGCCTGGGCTCTGTAACTTTCTTACCCTTTTGAACCCCCCTTCTCCCCCCCCCCCGCTAGAGACACGGCACTGACGAAGCAATTATATCATCCCACTTTCAAGCAATTATATCATTTTACTTTTGGATAAGTAACCCTTTAACATTCTTTGACATCTGAAAACAAAAACTTTAGCTGAAGTTGTGAAATATCTGGTTCTAACCCCCCCCCCCCATAAATGTTTTTCCGACTCGTAAAAACGTAAAAAAATGAATATAAACAAATTTTTTGATGCGTTTCTAAAAGTTTTTGTAAATCCCCTCCCCCGAAAAAAAACTTTATATACCACCCGCCCCACGGAAAAAAATCCCGGATGAATCCCGAAGAGAATCCTGTGAGATATATGGTTTGGCGGAATGGAGTCAAGGCCCATGCGCTCCTTTCCATATTTTAGTACAATTTCTCCGTGTAATTACCCATGGTTTGGTTTTCTGCTAGTGGCTATGGAAACTGTTGCCAATATGGAGTGAATTTTGCTATATAATTTTGGGTAAATATGGTGAATATGTATATGGTGAATATGAATATAAATATGGTAAATATGGTGTAAATTACAGCTGCAAGCTCGACGTAAAATCGTTTGTTTCAGACAACCTCATATCTTAATTTAAAGTCCCTTTCACACTTGCATATTTTTTCATGTTTTTGGTCTAAATAAGCAAACTTACGGTCCCGTTCCGTATCCCCATTTCGCTGGGGTCCACCTCTTCCTCTTCCATGAGGTCCACCCCGACCAGGTCCACCACGACGAGAGTCAGCAAAACGAATATCAATATCGATGTGTTTTTGTCGTCCAGCACGTTGCAAGAATTCACCAGGGTATTCCTTGAATATGCAGCTTATTATTGTCTTTTATTATTGTCTTTTATAAAAACATACATTCTAAATGGGAAGAAGAAAATGAGATGCAAGCAAGATTGCAAAAAAAACTAGACGAAAGTTTATTATTATTCCATAATTACTCTATTTAAAACTAGGCTAGTTAAAGGAAGAGGCTTATTCAGAAACGATTAGGACCAAGAGGTATTACATTCAAATTAATACACTTGCGACTTTACTTCCAATTTTGGCCTTTTTTTTACGCTATTATGAATTACTTCAAGAAATAAATAGCATTTTTGGAAACATTGCAAGATAATCAGGACAAAAATATGCATTTTTGTCATCATTTTTCTAATTTCTATGGGTATTTTCGGATATATCTCAGGAGAAAGGACCTCGTCACCCCTTTGTGCAGGTATGTGTAAATCTAACATAATTTCAAGAATACGAACTTAGGCCATACACATATAACGTATAATAACAGCAAAAACTACGCCCCATAGCTCATTTTAGTTTTCTAACCCTTTTCTCAATAGAATACAACAAGATTCGGAGATCTGTTTTATTGAGTTGTTTATTTCAGTGTAGGTTTGGACTTGTACCAGACCATAAAAAAATTGTTTATCTGGGTCAAACTTTGATAATTCGGAAAATTGGAATAAATAATTAATTGCTTGAATTTGAAATTTGCCTGAATCATTATTCGGGTCAGAATTTCCCGGAATTATTCCCAATCCCTTCCCCAGGCAGAGAAACGAAGAGAGCAAGTAGTCGTACATAACGAACATATACGACTACCAATATAATTTTGCTATTTATTGTCAAAAACAATACTGTCAAAATTTGGTTGTTTTTTGCGCAAACGCAAGTAAGTCTGAATTTTAAAGAAATAGCTTATGTGTTTTGTAACTCTGAACATGCAAATTGTCTGCTTTATCATAAAGGATAGGGCTGAGTCTACCAGTCCGGAGTTTATAGTTTGGAACTCCTATCAATAATTATAAATTTGTCTATTATCATATAAAAATGTCTATTTAGAAAAAAAGTCTTTTAAAATGTCTAAAATACTAAAAAAAATGTTTATTTGTAAATTGCACTGTAAAAACATGTCGTTTTTTTTCAGTAAAAACAGGGCAGGACGTGCCAGTTAGGAATTCGTATTTTTCTGTCATCAGGACTTCCTGTCATGGCAGCAAGTGTCATGGCCTTTTCTGTCATCAGACAAAGCGCCATTGTTTTTTCATGTCACGGCTGTTTTCTGTAACCAAACAAAATGCCATATTTTTTTTTGTCCCTTAAAAAAATGTCATCGATTTTAAGCTATGTAAAAACTTTACATGATCATAATGAGCAGCTAGTAGAATTTGTAGCCCTTGCTCTGAGGGCTGTAGGGGGTTGACATCCTCAAAGACATAAGTACAGGACCTTTCAACTATGCTGAACAAAACGGCAAAATCAGTATCTCAAAATTTTGATTGAATGTATGGGGAAATGATGGATGTGTGTGTGTGGGGGGGAGGGGCTTTAGGCTATATAATAATTAATTACCGGTTTATTCAAACATAAAAACTAGTAGATAAATGTAGCTGTTGGAAATTTGAATTTGAACCCCCTTGAGCAATTATATAAAAATAAGACGAACTATTGAACATTACGTAAATGCATTCCGAGACCGCACTGGCTACGCTTGAATTTCTATTAAAAAGAGTCAGAAAAGACTAAGAAATTAAAAAAAAAAAAAACTTAGAAATCACACGAGGGTGATCTTCTGTCGATATTTTCAGCTCTAGGGTGGTTCTGGCCTCTCTTGCGCCTGGGGCAAAATCTTGATTAGTCTCTCCCTTCTGTCTTCAATAAAAATTTTACAGAATTTTCATTTATAAAAAAAAGTTATTCGCAGTTTTTAGTTAAGTAGTAATTTATTTTTAAACTATTTTTGATATATAATCTAGACAATTTAAGTTTTTTAATTTAGTTTATTAATTAATTTGTAATACATGAATTATTTTCGTCTATTAACTGCACCATCTACTTTATTTTAATTAAAAAAATTACATAACTGTTAGATTATTTATTTAAAAATTTGGTTTTCCAAAAGTTTCTGCGCCCGGCGCAAGTCCTGCCTCTGCCCCTCCCCTAAAACCACCTCTGTTTCTTTAGAGATGAACCCTTGTTCGGTTCTTATTTTTTAATTCTTCATTTTCATCATTTTTGACGAACGTCTTGAAAATTACCCCAAATGTTTAGGTAAAATCTGAAATAGCGAGTATCCTGGGGCGATGTTTTTGGAAGCGCAATAGTCGGTACTGGTGCATTAGATGGTCACTTCTAAAAAATCAAGTTTGGTTAATGCTAATGAAATAAAATAAAACAGGATGAATATATAATAGTTTAGAAACAAATTTGGGCTATATATTTGCACATTAGGGGGTGGGGGTAAAGCATAGCATATATTAAATACGTAACCTAACCTAACCCAGGTACCTTTCCCCCGGTGGCCGGCGTTTACCCCCCCCCCCCCCCCTGCGGAAAATACCCCCCCCCCGAAAAATACACCCTCCCCGTGGAAAATACCCCCGCCGAAAAATAACCCCCTGGAAAATACCTCACCCCCCCAAAAAAATACCCCCCTCCCGTGCAAAAAAAAGGCTTTCGAAATTTGAGAATTTTATTTGAGTTTATTTTTGTAATTTCCGTAGGGGGATGGAATTTTGGTACTTGTGTATTATGCGCCACTCACTCAAGTTTACGCTGTGTAAAATTCGAGAACACGCCGGTTTTTTGTTAGTTTCTTCGTTACTTTAGAAATAAATTTGATTTATAGATTTGCACATTAGGGGGAGGGGGTAAGCATAGTGGGTCAGTCATTCAATATTTTCCCTGGGGCCATCATTCTTTTTTTTTCTCTAGATCTGCCCCCGAACCTGTATTCCCTTTGGTTTGGATCCTGGTGTCACCATTGAAATTTTATTGAACCTTTCTGCTTGGAAATGATCCCCTTCAAGCCTCTTTGCAGATATTTAACCTTTTGTCTATTCTGAATTTAATCATTTCAGGTAGGCTCAGTTTCATCTGATGTACTTCTTACATAGAAGTCCGTATCTTAAAGAATTCGGTACTTATGTATTATCAACTACACACTCGAGCTCGAGAAGTGAAGTTTGGTTAATCCTACTGAAATATACCAAAATATCATGGGAATACAATACTTTAGTAACAAAATTATGGAAACTACAACAAAGAACTGTGGTAGGGGGGCCCCACAGAACGTATTATATTAAATACCTAATATAACTTAACACAACCAAAATACCATCTGTATATATTAAAGATTTAATAAAAATATGCCTAGAACACACTCGAGAATTGCAGTTAGGTTAATCATAATGAAATATTCCTAAGTATGATAAAAATATAATAGTTTAGAAACAAATTTGGGCTATATATTTGCACATTAGGGGGGGGGGGGTAAAGCATAGCATACATTAAATACGTAACCTAAACAAACCTATTCCAACCTAACCTAACCAAAATACCAACTAAATATTTAAATAAAATATAGCTACAATGTATTTTCTAACCGAGCCGAGGCTAATTGTCTGGTACAAAGAAGTTGCTTTACCAGTTTCTTGTCTGTGTTCGCGATACAATTTCTCGTGTGTTTTGTAGCTAACAAGGAAGTACCCAAATTTTCTTCTAATACTGACAGGTAGAAACCGGTTATTTTCTGATCTGCAGATCCAACTTCTCGAGTGTGTATTGGATAATACACAAGTACCAAGAATTCTTTTGGATTTACAGATAATATGACGTAGGAACATTTAGAACGTGAGATTAATCCTTCTTGGAGCTTCTCACAAGGAGGGGGGCATAGAGGAGATATCACGAGTGTGCAAAGGTTGTCTTTTTGTCTCAAGTTCCCCCTTTTCACTTTGGTTTGGTGGGTTATATTTCTCAGGCCGGAAGTTTCTTTTGTTGAAAAGTCACTTCTGAACTTACACACATGTTGTAATCAACTCGAGCCGCTTCCTGTCTTTGATGATCATTTTGTTGGTAAAGACTCAATAGGATGGTGCTTGAAAAATTTACCGATGCCTTGTTAACCTATATTTTAGTGTTTTCGTGACTTTTGCTTAGTGCTAAAACATTAACGCTAATATGTCAGTTCGAAGTTCTTCTTCCAGTCTTAGGTGGGTTATTTTTTTTTTCTTGCTTCTAGTCAAAGCATAGTTTTCTGTTTTATGAAGGAAAGGAACGTTTGCTGGTAGAAGGGGGGACACCTTTGGGTCTGCCCCTCCCGAAATCTCCAGATTGTCCCAGTAATTCCTGATACATTTTTTAGTAGGGTAAACTTTCTGATTGGCGAAATACTGAGATAACTAAGAAATAGACATATGTTTAAAATTAAAATCAAACAGTTCGTGGTAACGACCTGTAAGTAAGGAGCGACCCGGCTCAATAGTAACTGAAACTCTAAAAAACGGAATTTTGATACCAGTAGATACATCAAAAGAATCAGATTTTTATGCTGATTTCAAATATATAAGTTTCATCAAGTTTAGTCCTTCCCATGTATAGTTTACTCTTTCTCATACCTCTATTTTTTAAAACAATAAAAAACTTTACCTGGTACTTGTGCATTATATGGGCCTTTCTAAAAAGTCAAGCTTGGTTAATGCTAATGAAATAAAATAGGATGAATGTATAATAGTTTATAAACAAATTTGGGCTATATATTTGCACATAATAATTTCTATTCGTTTTATTTCTGTTGAGGAGGGGACAGCCCCTTTCAAACATGGAATAATTTCTGTTCGTTTTAAGTTTGAATGTCGCTCCTTACTTTCAGTTAAAAAAACTTGTTTTTTTATTTAGTTTCTGAACGTTTTTAAATTAGTGCAGGTTTTAATTTTGGCTCACCGTACATGAATAATTAAAAACGAAATTTGCATATTAATTTTACTTTTTGGCTAAATTCTCATCCTGAATCCGAATATAACATTCATTTGCATCAGATATGACTTTAGCCCCCCCCCCCCTCATGTGCAAACATATGAGTATGGCCTGAATTGTATATATGCACTGAATTTTCCTTAAGTTGCTCTTTTCGTCAAATTGAATTAACGGTGTGTCCAAATAATGGAAAGTTTATCCGATATCGGATGCGACAAACTTAATAGTTAATAGGTCTTAGATGTTTTCACAAATCGAGCTGCATGTTTTTATACTACTTCTATATATGTATATATATATATATATATATATATATATATATATATATATATATATATATATATATATGTATATATATATATATATATATATATATATATATATATATATATATATATATATATATAATATATATATATATATATATAATATATATATATATATATATATATATATATATATATATATATATATATATATATATATATATATATATATATATATATATATATATATATATATATATATATATATATATACATATATATATATATAGAGCCTGAGATTTTTTGGCAGAAGAAAGATCACGTATGCGTGTTTATTTGTTTTTTGTTTTTTTTTTTCCAGGGGTAACCGTAACGACCCAGTGGTCCTAGAATATCGGGAGATAGCTCATTCGAACGGAAATTAAAATTCTAGTGTCCTTTTTAAGTGTCCAACGAAAATGGAGGGCAACTAGGTCCCCTCCCCCGCCCTTCTTTTTCCCAAAATCGTCCGATCAAAATTTTGAGACAGCCATTTTGTTCATCATAGTTGAAAGGTCCGATAACTATGCCTTTGGGTATAACATTTCCCCCCACAGCCCCAGTGGAAAGGTTTTTAAGTTATAAAATTTGCCCATTGTTTACGCATATTTGTTAATGGGACGTATGCATACATTTTTGGGTGGAGGAGGGGAAATTTTCTGCTGGGGTTTTCCACTGGGGAATTCTCCATGGGGAGGGAGGTTTCCTGGGAGTGAAATTGTCAGGGGAAATTATACACTGGGGGAATTTGCCAGAATTCTTATACAAAATTCCTTTTATATGTCTTGCTTTTTCTTTTCCGTCTCAATTTTACGCGCGGAGTAGTTAAGAGTAATTGTCCGGGGTAAATTTTCACCGGGATTGAATTTTCTAGAGGATATATCCGTTGGGAGGGGGATTCTCCATGGAGGTGGGACCAGATTTCCTGGCATTATTTAAAAAACGATCAGAAATTAAATAATAAAAACAAGTTTTTTCAACTGAAAGTAAGGAGCAACATTAAAACTTAAAACGAACAGAAATTATTACGTATATGAAAGGGGCTGTCCCCTCCTCAACGCCTCGCCCTTTACGCCAAAGTTTTTTAGTACTTTTAAAAAAGCGTCTTATTGTTCTATTTAAATGGCCCTTGTGTTTCAAGAGTCTTCTTAAAGAATTGGGACAAATTTAACCTGACAACTTGGACAAAATTTATTTCAAAGGTTTAAATTTCTTTTCTGCGCGTATGTCTCCTATTCTTAAGCTTTAGTTTAATTTAATCTTGCTATTTATCCCCATCTTCCACCTCCATCCCCACGACAACCATTTTCTTCAACATCTCTCTATTAAATAGTCAAACACCTCTACTATCTTGCATCGTGCCGGTTCCCAATTCCTCTCCTACGCTATTAAGTTAAAACTTCCTTCATCGCCAAAAATATTGAGGGGAGCGGACCTTAATCGAGGGCACATTTCTAATGAAGATCATTTCTAGGAGGGTGGCTATTGGCGTCAATTCAGATCAATTAGGGGGATGGTATATTATTCAAAATATAGGGAGGGGGTCATTTTTTTCTAATGACAATACCCTAAATGTGTTTTCAAAGAAATAGGAGAAGGCTAAAGATCTCGGGGATGGCGGACAGTGCCCTCTCTCCCAAATGAAACACGGAGAAATGTACGGAGACCAAAAATAGAAAAATTGTTGGGGAGGATTCATGATTTTTCAAAACTTGAGCTCTTTAGCGAAATTTTAGGCGCCTCCCCTCCCACCCTGTGCAGGCTTTCTTATGCAATACAAAAACTTCTTATATCATATAATGAATAGAAGTGTCCAGACAAAAAAAAAAAAAAAAAAAAAAATCTGACTTTACTCCCCGCCGAAAAAATCACACTACTTTTGCGGTATCTTCTCTATAGTTCATGCAGCAGATGACTAGGCACAACTACAAACCTGGCAAACATTTTTATGAATTGAATCTCCAGTTTTAAACAAGTGCATCAGCACTTTTTTTTAGATTTCAAGTTCAGCTTCTTATGACATTTAGTTTCGTGGACCGCTTCGAGGTCTATCTAATCAAGTCAAGACAAAAATATTCAAGCAGATTAAAAAATTACTTAATGAAATTACACTATCAAGTTCAGCATATCAGACAACGCTATTGTGGAGTTTTGAAGCTCCTATATTTATTTATTTTTTTCCCAGGGTCATCGTAACGAACCAATTGTTCTAGAAATCGGGGATTGGCTCATTTGAACAAAAATTAAATGCTCTTAAAAATATAGTAAATAAAAACATCCAAAAAAATTTATAGAAGCAATTTGTGTGATCGATTTCCTCGCGATATTCGGGAAAAAAATTATCATACACTTATCCACCATATATCCTCCCTTGCGACAGGCAGGATCGAACCTCACACCCGGGTGATTCCAGACGTGGTTTTGTCCGCTGAGCTGTCAGAAGGTAATCATTCGAAATATTCAGAAGGTACTTGAAATGGATAAGAAACAAGTTGCTCGTCTCTGAGAAACTATTGATACCACCAAAATCATAGAGCTAGATAGCCTATATACCTTGCGCAAATATCACCTGGATTATTTTTAATATAGGCTTCCGCTATTTTCGATATTTGGGTTAAAAAACGGACATCTTTCAGTTTCCATTTAGTCATCATTCCATTTACCATATATTATTTACCGTATATCGCAAGCTTTATGTATGCTTTTACCTCCGTGTTTTTATTGCTTTAAGCCAGAGACTGCGAAAATAAGTCTATTTCCAGGAGTAGCTTTGAAAAACAGCCTTTTTAGTGTAACTCAAGTCTTTATTTTTCCTCAAAACGGTTCGATATATATATATATATATATATATATATATATATATATATAGTATATATATATATATATATATATATATATATATATATATATATATATATATATATATATATATATATAAATATTTGGAAAAGCATCAAGTTGACGGATGTACCACTAAATTGAGTGCCTGTCGTATAGAATTCGTGATAAAATGGAGCACGGATTGTATTTAGTACGCTTAGTGGCAATAACTATAACGGCCATGTGTGCACACACCTTCTTGGGGTAAGGAAGAGTGTAGCAAGTTTTTAAAAGCAGAAAAGGATAGTAATTTAACTAGAAAAATCAACTACAGTCCGTTGTATTCTGCTTGTTTTTTTTTACTTTTAGAATGCTTTAAATGTGTTATTATCACATTAAAATATCTTGAAAATTCGGAGGGGAGGGTCAGGCCCGTCCTTTCGTTCACTGCGAGATACCACCAGGGGTGCTGCCCGATCAGAAAAAATCACTAGATTTTAGTGATTTTCTTCAGTAATCTAGTAATTTATGTGCTGATTTTTACTTTAGGCAACATAAAAAATCACTAGAAATAGTGATAAATCACTAGAGGTGGCTACCCTGCGTTCCACTAGCAACTATTAAACTTATTTCTCAATGGGCTCTTAAAAAATATAAAAAAACATTTAAGCCAAACACAAGATTTATTTTACACAATGTCAATAACGTCAAACAGGAAATCAACTCCCATTCAAAAGCTGTTTTCAAAATATTTGCATGTGTAAATGCTTGTCGTAACTCTTTTTTGATTGGTAATTCTTTAAGATAAGAAACTTTTACTTTCATATATACCTAGAAGGTTCCTTGGCAGAATAAACCAGTCCTGTCGTATCTTACGCCCATTGCTGGACCCTGGGGATGGGCATGGTGAATGTTTCCAGTTGTACCTGACACCTGTATCGAGATGAATTGATGCGACATTTTATTGGCGTATTAGAGATGAAGTTAGAAGAGCTTATTTTTAGGAACTCGGTTGAGCTGATGAATGTTGTGATTAAGTGTTTTGGATTCGATGATACTCTCTGGTGGTGAAAGAGATTTGTTAGTTTCGTTTATTTATGGGATAAGTAAGGTCTAGATCAAAGGTATTTTTCCATTTACTTTTGAGTGGGTCTCGATTTCAACTTTTTGGTAAATGTGCAGAGTAGCGGCTCACCAGAAGGAAATATTCTAAAATAAAAAGAGAGACCTTTTTAGATTGCTAATTAAATTAAAAAAAAAAAGTTTTTTTTAACTAAAAGTAAGGAGCGACATTAAAACGAACAGAAATTATTCCGTATATGAAAGGGGCTGTCCCCTCCTCAACGCCTCGCTCTTTACGCTAAAGTTTGATTCTGTCACGCAACTTTATTTTTTAAAACAATAAAAAACTTTAGCATAAAGAGCGAGGCGTTGAGGAGGGGACAGCCCCTTTCATGTATGGAATAATTTCTGTTCGTTTTAAGTTTTAATGTTACTCCTTACTTTCAATTAAAAAATAACTTGTTTTTTTCTTTTAATTTAGTTTCTGATCGTTTTTTTAATAATGCTGGGAAATCAGGCGCCCCCTTCATAGAAATGTCCTTTACCCCAAGGAAAAATCCTTCACTGAAAGATTCTCCCGCGTAACCCCCTCCTCCAACCCCCTTTCCCCACCAGAAAAGATCCTTCCTGAAAACGTCTATATACCTCCCAATAACCAATACTATATTTGAACAATGGGCAAAGTTCATAACTTGCAGCCCTTCCCCCTGGAACTGTGGGGGATTAAGTCATCCTCAAAGACATATTTATTAGATTTTCGACTATGCTGAACAAAATGGCTATTTCAAAATTTTAATTGGGTGACTTCGGGAAAAAAATTAGCGTGGGAGGAGGTCAAGTTGCCCTCCAATTTTTTGGTCACTTAAAAAGGGCACTAGAACTTTTAATTTCCGTTCAAATGAGCCCTTTTACGATATTCTAGGACTACTGGATCGATACGATCACCCCTGGGGGAAAAAAAAAGAAATAAGCACGATTCCGTGATGTTTCTTCTGACAAAAAATACAAGATTCCACATTTTTGCAGATAGGAGCTTGAAACTTCTACATTAGGGTTCTCTGATACGCTGAATCCGATGGTGGGATTTTCATTAAAGTTCTATGACTTTTAGGGGGTGTTTTCCCTTTTTTTCGAAAATAAGGCAACTTTTCTCAGGCGCGTAACTTTTGATGGTCAATACTAAACTTGATGAAACTTATATATTTAAAATCAGCATAAAAATCTGATTCTATTGATATTTCTCTTGGCATCAAAATTCCGTTTTTTAGAGTTTCGGTTACTATTGAGCCGGGTCGCTCCTTACTTACAGTTCGTTACCACGAACTGTTTGATTTTATGGGTACTTTCGTGTTATAGCGACCATACTTCGTTTCGGATCTGTAACGAAACCGGTTTTCTGTGCAACTCGGAGATTATAAGCTTAGCCTGAGCGAGATAAACTACTATACAGGTATATTTAAATTAAATATTTAGTATATAAAGGTGGTTAGGTTATGTATTTAGTATAATGCATTGTGGGAGGCCTGCTTTCCATAATTCTCTGTTGTATTTTCCATAATTTTGTCACTAAACTATTATATTTTCATCAGATTTTGGTTTCACTAGAATTAACCTAACTTCACTTCTTTGGTCCGGTCGGTATAACACCTAAGTACCATTTTATATTCTTTTTTATGGTTAAAGACGTGTTTGTGACATTTTATCCCTCCCCCTCTTATGGTCTCATATATAGCCCGTTTGTGACATTTTATCCCTCTCCCTCTCATGGTCTCATATGTAGCCCGTTTGTGACATTTTATCCCTCCCCTCTCATGGTCTCATATATAGCCCGTTTGTGGCATTTTGTCCCTCCTCTCTCCTGGTCTCATATATAGCCCGTTTGTGACATTTTATCCCTCTCCCTCTCATGGTCTCATATATAGCCCTAGACTACATACAAAACTAGCATAAATTAAAATTAATACCATTAAATTCGATAAATTTTTCGATTAACTCACTAATGAGAAAACTATGAAAAATGCATGCCTTTAGAATCAGAACTTCATCTTGAATCCAAACATAACATTCATTTATGTCTGAAATGACCTCTTCCTCGACCCTCTCAATGTTCAAATATATACCCTGAGTTGTATATACAAGTTCTCCGTAAGTCACTCTTTTCTTCAAACTGTTTTAACGGTGTGTCAAGAGAATGGAAAATTCATTACACGCAGCCTGTACAATTCAGAGTATATATTTGCTCATCAGAGGGGGAGGGGGATAAAGCTAATTTGGGACGCAAATGAATGTGATATTTGAATTCAGCATGAAAGTCTGATTCTAAAGGTTTGTCTGTTTCTTAGCTATCTCATTAGTGAATTAATCGGAAAATTTGCCTTCCTCATTTGCTTCTCCTTGTCAACATAATATTCGTTATCGTGGCAAGGCAACCCGCACCACCCCTCTGATGGACCCGTATATAGCTCTAATAATATATTTCTTTGTTGTTGTTTTTATTCCAATGATTGATCCCTTGTAAAATTGGCCACGCTGTGTTAATTTTAAAGATGTCCAATTGGGCCTTAGTGATTGTTTTGATTATTGGATAATATATTTAATGTTTAATATTTTATTTGTAAAATAATATTTTAAATTTGTTTAAAATATGAATGATAATAAAAGGAAACATGATAATCTGACTAATATAAGCATGTTGCATATCGTATAAAGAGTTTCATCATTGTTTAATGGTAGTGTTGTATATAGCATACGGCAATATATGAAACCATTGGGGGGGGGGGCTGGGGATGAATTGTCACAAACGCCATTTTTACCATGAAAAAGAACATGTAATTAGCAATCTATAATCTGTAATTAGCAATTAGCAATCTTTTTGTCTCAGTATGTTTCCTCAGAATCTTCCGTATGTTTCCTCAGAATCTTCCGAATGTTTCCTCAGAATCTTCCGAATGTTTTCTCAGAATCTAAAATCTATAGTTAGCAATTACCAATCTTCTTGTCTCAGAACATGGGCGTAGGTAGCATATTGATTAGGGGGGGGGCAGTCGATAATATGATGGAGGGCCTTTTATCAACTGCTTTTCCAACCATCTGCTTTTTCAGCCATATCTAATGTAAATTTGAAGGTCTAGGGGGGGCAGCTGCCCCCCCCCCCCCGCCACCCCCTCCCTACGCCCATGTCTCAGAATGTTTCCTTCTGGAGAACTGCTGCTCTACACATATACCAAATTTTTACAATGTCCGCAATAAAATAGAGTGAACCAACCGACCAACATTGTAGTTTTAACATCATGGTCTTCTAAAAACAATGGACCCTGGGGATGAGCGTGCCAATGGGTGCCTGTTGAAGACCAGGGAGAGGTAATATTCCCATAGAAAACAAGAACACATTAAAAATATCATCGGTACCATCTGGCGTTTGGTGTTACTTTACATTTTATATGTGTATTTTTAAGAAAAGTTCATTTTTATTGGTATGCTTAGTAAAATTAGCATAGTAATAACTATCGGATCTCACTTTCTGAAAGGAAAACAATTACAAAGTTTTGAAAAATGCCATGAGACATCGAAAGCTAGATGGTAATGGTGGTTTTTTTTTGTCGACACTGGTGCCAGTTTCCACTCTTATAAGTTTTCCATACTCTTTGAATTATGCTTTAATATACGACTACTATTTGGCTAATTATGATTTGACTTCTTCCTGCCTTTTTAAAAATATATCATTCTTTTCTTGTAGAAACTCCTGGTATGGACGACCTTTAACTTCAGTGTCTAATATGGGATCCGTTAGGTCTATTACATCACAGATGTCTACTACTCCTATGGCGTCAAGGTCCTCTACATTGACACGACCTCCTCCAGGGACGAAATTGAAAATCCCTAGACCACAACAGTGTACTGCCTTATTTGAGGCTTTGCTTGGAGCTTTGCGTGAGTGTATAAGTATTACTGAAAGTGATATTGCTAATTTGAAATTGAGTTTGGATAATGTTCACAACTTATCTGGAACAAGTCAAGGAAAGGCCTACGACCTAGATAAGGTAAAGTTTATTTTTAGATCCTAAAAATTGAAATTTTTCAAGTTGAAAATCTAATTTGCAAGATCAAATGGCTAAATAGTAGGCAAATTTAGATGAAAAAAGCTAAATAATTGCTGAGTAATTGGGATTGCTTTTGTAGTGGTTGGCAGATATGATCTGTCAATTACTTGTGCACAACTTATCTGGAACAAGTCAAGGAAAGGCTCACGACCTAGATAAGGTAGTTATTTTTAAATGTCTCCTCTAAAACATACCATTTTTCTTGTTGAAAATGTAATTTGCAAAACCAAATGGCTAAATTGTTAGCACATTTAGATGAAAAGGGCTAACGGATGCTCTATAATTTTGATTGCTTTTATGGTGACTGGCAGATATGGTTTGCCAATTACTTACAACCAACTTACTTACCAATTACTGCTAATTACCTACCAATTACCAACTATAATATTACCATTACTATAGTAACACTGTAAAAATATCATAAATCAAGTGAAAATGACTAATTAGTGCTACAAAGGTACTTTATGATATTATAAAGATATGTACTAAAAAAACTGATCTATTGCTGTTGATGCTTGAATTATGAAGGTTTACCGTACCTTAGTTTTAACAAGATTTTGGAAGAAACTAAATTTCAGCGGGACAGGGGGTAAACTGAGGTCTGGGAGGGGCAGTTGTCTCCCCCCTCTTTCCCCATAGTAAATTACGCCTCTGTTGGTGGTAGACCCCGAAGCCGCGCCGAAAAGTCGGCGGCGCGCCGCCGGAAACAAAACGGTGGCGCGCCACCGAGCTTGCATCAGCGCGCTGACGCCGCCGCTGATTCTGTCGGCGGCGGCGTCACTAATACGCCGCCGTTTTTTTTTTTTCTCTTTTTTGGTTATCGATATCGACCTCCGGGCTTCAACCGTCATCCCGGCTAATCTGTTTCTTAAAGATAAATACTGCTCGCCATGTATATCGGTTCGTAGGAAGGAGAAGAAGAAATTTTTCTTGAAACAAAAATTCTACCTTTCACTTTAAAATTCTGTTCATTTTTCTTTAGGCAGCGCAATCGAGCTGCCTAAGTAAAGAACAATGTTGGCACAATGTAGTATTTATTATTTTTTTTTGTCTTCTTTCCATACCAGGGCAATTCGTATCGAAGGAGTTGTCGTAGAAACTTCGAAAAGGGCTCATTCGATTGGAAATTGGAATAGCTAGTGCCTTTTTTAATAATCGAAAGTGATTGGAAGGCAGCTAACACCCCTTCCACGCCCACCATTTCCCCAAACACATCCAATCAAAATTTTAAGATAGCCATTTTGTTCAAAGTAACTGATTTCCATAGAGAAAATATGTTTTTCTTGAGGAGGTTACTCCCCAACAACCCTTAGGGCAAGGGTTTTAATTTATGCCCTGGGGGTATATAAGAACGATGTTGGCACAATGTATTATTTATTAATTTTTCTTTTAGACCAGGGCACTTCATATCGAAGAATGTTGTAGAAACTTCGAAAGGGCTCATTCAATTAGAGGTTGGAGTGGCTTGTGCCCTTTTTAATAGTCAAAAATGATTGGAAGGCAACTAACACCCCTTCCACGCCCACCATTTCCCGAAACACATCCAATCAAAATTTGAGATAGCCATTTTGTTTAACGTAGTTGAAAGTTCTGGAAATTAGGTCTTAGAGGATGACAACCACCCTCACAGCCCTTAGGGTAAGGGTTGTAATTTATGCCCTGGGGGCATATACGGTGTTTATAGAAAGCGCTGTCGTAGAAACTCAAAAAGGGATCATTCGATTGGAAATCGAAAAGCCTAGTGCCCTTTTTAATAATCGCAAGTGACTGGAAGGCTTGACATTTTGATAGTAGAGATCGACGTGGGTATAATGTATCATTTTTTTGTTGTTGTTGTTTAGACCAGGGCACTTCGTATCGAAGGAGTTGTCGTAGGAACGTTTTAATAGTCGAAAATGATTGAAGGGAAACTAATCCCCCTCCCACGCCCACCCTTCCATTTGCCTTTATGTTTAAAAAGTAAATGTTGCTTTAAGATTAAATAAAAATGCACTTTGTTATTGCTAATTCCCAATAAGGCATCTCAGCAGTATCCCAGGAACGACTGAGGGTATTGTGTTGACGAAATCAATAAGAATTCCAAATAGGCATAGGTCCTTTTATTAGACAGTGAAACGGAACTATAAAACAAAGACTCTAAATATTTCGATGACACAGTCGGTCATCATCATCAGTAGAGTTACTAACAAATCAAAATTAAAACAAACTGCTTTTATACTAAACAAAATAATCACTTCCGGGTCAAAGCAAGTTACCGGTCCATTGACTTAGAAAGTTCACTAACTGTTCTTGAATCTTTTAATACTGCGTTGAATATTCTTCTAATTAAAAAACGAAATAATGTTGAATTTACAGGTGCAAAATTTATCATTTTATTCTTCTAATAGCAAATGAAATGTTGCTGATTCTCAAGTTGGTCTGACAACCATTTTTAAAACATAATTTGCACTTTACTGAAAAAAATACAAATGAATGTGCATTGTCAGTTTAATAAACATATACTGATATTTAGTAATTAAAATGTTAATATTATTTGATTTATTAAAGTTATAAAAGTAAAAACATTTATATTTTTTTTAGTAAAGTGCAAATTATGTTCTGGCCTTGGGAAGCCATAGGGGTTTTGAGCCCAACTTATGTTAATTTCTGCTCGTTTTGAGTTTGACTCGGTTATTTATTGTAATTTCTGTTCGTTTTGAGTTTCATTTATTTATCGATGCTGATTTGTGGTAGTTTCCCGCTTGTTAGATTATCTAGAGCTAGTATAGAAATATATCTATAGAAATGAATTACATTTTTTTTTGCACAGTTAGCAGAGCACACTGAAGTTGAAGTAGCATTAAACCTTGACTTGAAACGTCATAACTTGACCACTTCTTTCAGAAAAGAATTTTGGAGGGTTACTCCGTGTTGATAAGAAAAGAGGGTAAAGGTGCAGTTTAGTTCCTCCTGTAATGTAGAGTGCAGGAGCCCTATGGTAAAGGTGCAGGTGTTTTCTCCCTTATAAAACAACTTATTCCAGCAGATACAAAGAAGAAGTCCATTTGCGGCATTCTGTGGGACCCCAATGTCAAATGCTAGTATCAGATCCCGCGAGTGGCAGTTTACGCTCGTAAAGTTCTGGCTGTACAGGCTATAGTGCCCCAGCTAAACGGCTTTTTAACACGACAGGACTGATAGTGACTGCAAAAAGATCAATGGCTCCAGGCAGAGTGAATAAACTCACTTTTGTTACATCAATTGTAACTGAAGTGATGTAACCGCTGATTTAAAATTGTTGGTGTTGTTAAGCCATGGTATCTGACTTGTATACAATGTTTTTTCGATGATGTTATTTGTTTTGTTTTTTCACTTCCTTTTCGTATGTATTTGATGAATATGAGATGTTTGAACTTCAAACTTTGAAAGTTATACACACATTATCCCAATAATTAACAAGAAGGAAATGACTAAACACGGGATTTTATAGGAACAATGCGATGTTAAACATAAACACAACATAGGTTTCCCTGGGTCTAGTGGCTAAAAATGAGAATTCTACTTGGTCTGATCGACGGTGTACATAAACACTTTCCGCACGGCCCAACAAATTCCTGTTTTGTCTTATTGTTCTTGTATGTTTTTAGCCAACCATTTAAAAATCCTTACTAAAATCGAGATTGAACGGGCTTGGTGAAGTGGAATTTTCATTATTATTTTTAATCAGAAAAATCGGCGCGCCGCCAAAAAAAATTCGGCGTGCCTGGCGGCGCGCCGCCGCCGATACTAAACACATTTGCCGCCGTCATGTCGGCGTTGCGCGGCTTCGGGGTCTAGTTGGTGGGAGTGGTTACCCTGATTCAAGGGAATCATCTGGGGCCTTAACTTACGTAGAATTCATATCCTGACATACTTTGACTTTAGCGAGGTGTATCAGTAACGTTAGTTGGGGTGTGACAGGGACCATTTGCCCCCCTATCAATATACTTTTGGGGGTATTTTCGTTTTAAAAATGTTTTTTAAAAGGATAAATTTTACCCCCCTCCCTCCTAGATTTTGAAAAAAAAAACATTCCCCACCCCTAAATTTTCGTGAATACGCCGTTGCCTCCATTTCCCGACCTGCATCAGTAATTGCAGATATTTCATTCTAAAAAATATTGATGTAATTTAGTGACAATACAGTTCCGCACTGTAAAAACCATTTTTTATTAGTTTGGCTGCAAAAAAATTGCTGAAAAATAATTTTGGTAAGTATCGTTTTTCTCAATTAATTCTCTAGCTAGAAGATGAGCGTATTGCTGTTTTGGTTTTTAATGTTCTTTATATTATGCTAATCGTCACCCTTGCAAGTTCCATTTTAGCCCTTAAAGTAACCCTAAAAATGACACCTTGTTCCTTATTTCTTATGTAATAGAATTTGGGTAAAAACCTACCATTTGATTTAAAAAATCAGTGCCATGTTAATGTTTCACAGTTATGAATTTCGAAATTGATTCGTTACAATCAAATTTTACCATAACCGTACAGCAAAAAAGGCCGACCGGGGGTGGGGCAATATTTCCTTATCACCAAAACACGTTCTTGCGAGTAATTTAATGCGAAAAAAACTTCTCCCATAACTAAGAATTGAAATTTCTTGGCACTGATCAAGCCTCCAGTATCCTTAAGAAGACATTTTTTTTATATTGTCGTCGAAACCTTTCCCACAGATGAGAGTCAAATTTCTGGACACGGATATGGGATGTACCCAGGAGGGGGGAGGGGGCTCGGAACCCAGCCCTCCCCCGTAATCCTAAAAGTTCCGGATTTTCTTGACACTTTTTGTTCAAATAATAAAATTAAATTTAATTTGAATGATGTCCTGCCCTGCCCCTCCCAAGAAAAAAAAATACCTGCATAGGTACCAGTCACTGATCTACCATCCAGTATAAAAAAAGAAGAAAAAAAAAAAAATCAGAATTGTCGTCAAGATCCGTTCTATTGCATAACCTGTTTTTTTTTTTTTTTTTTTTTTTTTTTTTTTTTTTTTTTTTTTTTTTTTTTTTTTTTTTTTTTTTTTTTTGCAAGACGAAATGTTAATGTGGTAATATGATTAGGAAAAATTCATGTTTGATTGATTGTCCATCGTGATTTGTATCTATAATTTTTTTCCTTTTGTTGTATCAGCTCGTATAGGATAATCCTCAAGGTCTTTTGTCTTAATTTTCGTTAAGCAATGGTTTTATGTTTTATGCAAAACTATGTGCTCGCTTTTTCTTAAAGATCTATTTCAGTGCTGTAACCCTGATGTGGAGGATAGTAATAACGACAGTGAAATGGTAAGATAGGGTACAAAATTTGGGATTTGGGGCCAAAAACATAATTGTTTTGTAGGGGGGTGCCCACTTCCCGCACCTATTGCGCGTCTCAGGAGGTCATATGTACCGCACATTTCCGCCACGCATGGCGAACTTCTGCCACGCTTGGCCCGTGCGACCTGGTGTACGTGATTTCTGAAAGGGAGCGACCCTCGATTTAGTATAACCCATCTGGTTAGTAAAGAGCGTCCTTACGGACAGAAACTGAAAATAATAAACAGAATGTTTTTAACAATATGTACATCAAAATCACCTGATTTTTCTGGTGGTTCTAAATATGCAAACTTCATTAATTGGAAGTTTTTATTATCAAAAGTTATTAGCACAAGTAAATCTGTACAATTTTAAAAAAGACGGAATGGTGATCTTACTCTTAATTAAGTACAATTTAAGCTTCAGCATAAAGAGCAGGGTGCCTGGAGACGTTCCACAATTCTTAGACGAGTTTTTTTCTAGAAATGTTATCATAATAACGCCCACTTGGTATTTTCTTAGAAAAATTCTTTATAGACCACTAGATGTTTGTTTTACATTTACAATTGTCTGAGAGAAGCATCATATATATTGTGGGAAGCTGGAAAGCAAACCTTTACACTGCGTCTATCCAAAGGGTGTGACCTATGGTATATGCAGAACGATGTTGTGCGTAGCCCCTTAATTTAAACATAAAATTTTATTAGTTATTAATTAAGGTTTGAAAAACCCAATTTTCATAGAATTCCGATGAGTTCCTTTCTTCACTTCATCTGGTGTAAATCTCAGAGTGCCACGTGTGCAGCACACTTCTGCCACGTCGAGATCTTGTCATATTTAGAAAAATCACGCCTTTACCAAATTAGCAAGGCTTTCCCCCTTAGTCCAGGTTGGCCAGAAGAGATATGCCCAGATAAAGCCCTTTTTGTTAATGCAAAAATAGCATAAAAGAAAAATTATCTTAGAGTATGGTTATTGTCGCCAATGATTTGCCGCTTTCTTAGGACATACGAGTTGTTGCTAAGGGTTTTAAGAGTTGATCAAAGCAGAACAGACGCTTAAAGTGTCAGATGTTTTTCCTTTTTTTTACTTCATTTTATGGCTGCTAGCTGGTTGCAATGACATTTACGATTCGTTCTAAGTAGCGCTCGTGTTTATCTGTCCAATTTCCTGGGTAAAATTGTTCCATTTGCTCTTCTGAAAAAAAAACAACATTTTAATAACAACAGAATAGCACCTTCTGATTCGCCAATCAAAACTAATTCCAAATATAATGGTCGCTATTGCGAAAATGCCCCCTCCCCCCACTTAATGGGCACAAGGTGAGACCCTTAGGCTATATTCAAAATTACAAGAAAGTACTGTAACGATAAAATGTTTGCTTTATAATATCCAGCTAGTTTCAATTAATCAGATTTCCTGTTTCCTTCCTCCATTTGCCTATAATCTTTTACTGTAAACCTATTCCCAAGAGCCTCAAAATAGAAGCTGTCCTGGGGGGAATCAGGGCAACGGTACTGTTCTATTAGCTAGGCAACACGCGAGAAGTGAAGTTTGGTTAATGCTAATGAAATAAAGCAAAATATGATGAAAATATAATAGTTTAGACGCTGTCTCGCGTGTTGCCTAGCTAATAGAACAGTACCGTTTATTCTACCATCCCTTCCATAAAAACCTTATATGCTCCCGGGGCATAATTTTCAACACTTGTCCACAGGTTTTGGTGGGCTGTGTTATCCTGGGGTCTTTGTTATATGATCTTTGGTCTATTTTGAACAAAATGGCTATATAAAAAAATTGATCGGACGCATTTGGGAAAAAAGGGTTACATAAAAACCTGGTTACATGTCACCCAGGGCATTTGCCCCCTCTGTCCCCTAGATGCAGCCAGGCGGTACTTATACGGCACTTCCCACTCACTCCCGCTCTCTTCTGCATATTCTATAACTATTACTGAATCAACCCCTCATCCATCGTCTTCTTCATGCTTTGGTACATGGGTCAAGCATTATATGATTTCACGACTAGCAAGACTATGCACTTGATAGAAGGCAAGTCAGTGGGAAATTGATAACTCTGTTGCAGGCGTCAGCAAATCTACCTGACAGTTTGTCCATTTTTGACAAATCTCATAAACACATTACCGTCTTGAAATGTAAATATTACTAGGCCAAATGGGCCCTTCTTATCAAACTGGCCCTTTACCCTGGCGAGAAGACCATAAGATTTTCTTAGTTTCTCTTTCAAAGAATCAATTGTAAGCTGCCTAGTGGATCTAATTGAAGTTCCAAATGGAAGGGCTAAATACCTAAGTGAACTGGAAGATGAGATTGTGGCGAGACCAACTTGGATTGTATCATTGGAGGCGATCTCCAGTCCAAAGACAAGAAATTTTGCTTTGGAAGTAGCAACTGAAAGATTTCTTTCAGTCCGGAACAAACAACATTAACAGCGTTCTGGAGTGCCCCAAGATTATCAGCCAAGAGAAGAATGTCATTGGTATAAGACAAGTGACTTGCGTTGATATATGTGTCAATTAAATATGGTGGAATCTGTCGAGTGACTACGCTAATAGAGTTATTAAATATTACCGGACTAAGAACAGAACCTTGCTTAACACCACGGCGCACAAACACGATTACTAACAGCAATTTCCACGGAAGGTAACATTTATGGAGTGATCGAGAAATCGATTAGAGATTAAAGTCTTATTCAAATGAAAGAATGCTTAGGATAATTTTTCAGGCCGAATCGTACGCAAGTAATTTTACAGGGAGGGGGAGTCTCAGCGAGGATGGAATTGTCTGGAAGGAATTCAATGGGGGAGGGGGGTGCACTTTACGTTGAATGAAACTTCAACAGAGGAGTTTTCCGTGAGGGGGAGGGGTATATTTCACTGAGGGTGAGCCGGATTTACTGGCATTATTTGAAAACGGAGAAAATTATTCCATATATGAAGGGCTGCCCCCTCCTCAATACCTTGCTGTTTCCGCTTAAGTTTTTTTTTTAAGTGCTAACAGCTTTTGCGCAAAGAGCAGGGTATTGGGGATGGGAAAACCCTCCATATACGGTATAAATCTGCCAAAATTAATATACATTTTTTTTTTCATGTACGATGAGCCAAATTCTAACCTGTATTAGTTAAAAAACGTTCAGAAATTAAACAAACAAAAAAACAAGTTTTTAAAACTGAAATTAAGAAACGACATTATAATTTAAAACGAACAGAAATTATTTCGTATATGAAAGGGGCTGTCCCCTCCTCAACGCTTCGCTCTTTACGTTAAAGTTTTTATTGTTTTAAAAAGTAGAGTTGTGACAAAAAGTTAACTTTAGCGTAAAGAGTGAGGCGTTGAGGAGGGGACGTCCCCTTTCATGTATGGAATAATTTCTGTTCGTTTTAAGTTTTAATCTCGCTCCTTACTTTCAGTTAAAAAAAAAAACTTTTTTTTTTTTATTTATAACGTACCAAGATCGATGTAACATAATTTATCGCGCTTAATATAACAGTCATGATCAATGACCAGTTGAAAAATGTTTGTCAATTCTCATGATAATGTAGTTGGTTCTGATCTGGGCTGACACTTGGACCCCTTCAAAAAAGAGCCTATTGTAAGTTCAGTTCTTATTTTTCTGTCATAATTTGCTCAACTTTCCTCATTTTAGCAACTCCGTACTGCAGAAAGGTATCTTCGAAGGCTCGAGTATCAAATTACTTCCATGGATGAGCTCTATGAGTCTTACCACGTTCAAGGACGTTTACGTGATGGTGTACGAACTATTGCAAGAGCCTATGCAGATTCGCCAGGAAAAGAGAAAGAGTCTACAGTTGTGAATGTTCACCAAGGCTTTCATGAATGCTCGTCTGCCATGTCTTCCATCGAAAGTCAGCTTGAATCTCATTTGGGATCTTTCCGGATTGAATTGAAAGGTAAGCTATTTTCTTTTGTTTTATTATGGGAAATATTTGTTTTTCTTTGCCCTAGGCGTTGGCAATACAGAATGTCTGGCGTTCCTTTTAATGAAAAAGCTTGCCCAATTTAGCAAACAACCATAATTGAATTGCTTACTACAGAAAGGAGAAATTGACAGAAATCCAAATGTTTATGGATTAACACGTTCCCAACCCAATAAAGAACATTATAGTTCAAATAATCGCTCAGGGGTTATCCCTTTATTTGATCACTATAGGGCTACATACCTCCATGAGCATGTTTTACTTTTTATCGGCTTTATGGTGACATCCTTAAACGTCCCGCCGTCTTTTATCTCTGATTAAATAAAAAAAACAAAAAACAAGCTTATTCAACTGAAAGCAAGGAGCAACATTAAAATTTAAACCGAACAGAAGTTATTACGTATATAAGTGGGTTCGCCCACCTCGTCAATACCTCGCTCTTTACGCTAAAGTTCGAATTTTTTCCAATTCTTTAAGAATGACCCACGAATCACAAAGACCGTTTAATTATAATAAATAGCTCTTTTGAAAGTACTAAAAAAACTTTAGCGTAAAGAGCGATGTATTGACGAGGAGGGTCGAACCCACTCATATACGTAATTAAATAAAAAAAAACAAGTTTTTGTAACTGAAAGTAAGGAGCGACATTAAAACTTAAAACGAACAGAAATTATTCCGTATATGAAAGGGGCTGCCCCCTTTCAACGCCTCGCTCTTAACGCTAAAGTTTTTTATTGTTTTAAAAAATAAATTTGCGTGACAGAGTCAAACTTTAGCGTAAAGATCGAGGCGTTGAGGAGGGACAGCCCCTTTCATATACGAAATAATTTCTGTTCGTTTTAAGTTTGAATAATTTCTGTTCGTTTTAAGTTTTAATGTCGCTCCTTACTTTCAGTTAAAAAAACTTGTTTTTTTTTTATTTAATTTCTGGACGTTTTTGAATTAATGCAGCTTTGATTTTGGCTCACCGTACATGAATAATTAGAATAAAATTTGCATATTAATTTTACTTGTTTTGGCTGAATGGCTTTCTCGAAATTTTGTTCTAACGTAACTTACGAATTAACTTACGCAATGAACTTCTATATTTGTATGTTTTTATTACGTATTTTAGAGAGTTTAGCCCTAGTCAATACCTCACTCTTTACGCTAAAGTTCGATTTTTTTTCGAATCACAAACCCCTGAATCACAAAGGCTGGTTAATTAGAATAGATAGCTCTTTTGAAAGTACTAAAAAAAACTTTAGCGAAAAGGGCGAGGTATTGACTAGGGGGCGAACCCCCTAATATACATAATAATTTCTGTTTGTTTTAAGTTTTAATGTTGCTCCTTACTTTCAGTTGAAAAAGCGTGTTTTTTTTATTTAATTCCTGATCGTTTTTTAAATAATGCTAGGAAATCCGGCGCCCCCTTCATAGAAATGTCCCTTTCCCCCAAGGAAACATCCTCCATGAAAATATCCTCCCCCGTAACCCTCTCCTCCGACCCCGCCTCCCCCCCCCCACCAGAAAAAATCCCTCTTGAAACGTCTGTATACTTCCCATTAACCAATACTATGTGTAAACAATGAGCAAAGTCCGCAACTTGCAGCCCTTCCCCTGGGAACTGTGGGGGATTAAGTCATCCTCATAGATATATTTATTAGATTTTCAACTATGCTGAACAAAATGGCTATCTCAAAATTTTGATTGGGTGACTTTGGGAAAAATTAGCGTGGGAGGGGGCCAAGTTGCCCTCCAATTTTTTTGGTCACTTTAAAAGGGCACTTGAACTTTTAATTTCTGTTCAGATGAGCCCTCCCACGATATTCTAGGACCACTGGGTCCTAGAAAAAAAAAAAAAAAAAAAAAAAAAAAAAAAAAAAAAAAACGCATCCGTGATCTTTCTTCTGGCAAAAAACACAAAATTCCACATTTTTGCAGATAGGAGCTTGAAACTTCTAAGTAGGGTTCTGTGATACGCTTAATCTGATCGTGTGATTTTCATTAAAGTTCTATGACTTATAGGGGTGGTTTCCCCCTTTTTTTCGAAAATAAGGCAAATTTTCTCAGGCACGTAACTTTTGATTGGTAATTAAACTTAATGAAACTTATATATTTGAAATCAGCATGAAAATCTGATTCTAATGATGTATATATTGGTATCAGAATTTCGGTTTTTAGAGTTTTGCTATTGAGCCGGGTCGTTCCTTACTTACAGTTCGTTACCACGGCAAAAAATGCAAAAGTTCCACATTTTTGTAGATAGGACTTGAAACCTCTACAGTTCTCTGATGCGCTGAATATGATGGTGTGATTTTCATTAAGGTTCTATAATTTTTAGGGGGTCTTTCCCCCTTTTTCGAAAATCAGCCACATTTTCTCAGGCACGTAACTTTTGATTGGTAATTAAACTTAATGAAACTTATATATTTGAAATCAGCATGAAAATCTGATTCTAATGATGTATATATTGGTATCAGAATTTCGGTTTTTAGAGTTTTGCTATTGAGCCGGGTCGTTCCTTACTTACAGTTCGTTACCACGGCAAAAAATGCAAAAGTTCCACATTTTTGTAGATAGGACTTGAAACCTCTACAGTTCTCTGATGCGCTGAATATGATGGTGTGATTTTCATTAAGGTTCTATAATTTTTAGGGGGTCTTTCCCCCTTTTTCGAAAATCAGCCACATTTTCTCAGGCACGTAACTTTTGATGGGTTGGACTAAACTTGATGAAACTTATATGTTTGAAATCAGCATTAAAATTTGATTCTTTTGATGTATCTGTTGGTATCAAAATCCCGTTTTCTAGAGTTTCGATTACCATTGAGCCGGGTCGCTCCTTACTTACATTTCGTTACCACGAACTGTTTGATCTAATCTACTTAATTTTAATTTTTGTATTCTATATACTTTTTTTCTCTACAAGTGGATTTTTTCTGAATAAATGACTCGTATATCTTCCCCCTACTTAAGAGGACTAAGGAGCCTTTGGGGGATTATTGTTTCTTTATTTGATTAGAGATAAGTCTTTATTTATATGCTTGTTGGCTGAATTAATATGAAAAGTATTCATTCTAATATATTTTCTCTAAATTTTCGTTTCCAGAAACGGTTTTTGGAAATAGCTTAGGTACCTCGTTTTCCCTCCTTCCTCTTAACGTTTTTCAACTGTGTCATGTGCAGGTCGAAAGGGTCTCTGGAACTATAAGCAAATGTTGAATTTAAAAGGATCTTAGTTGAGAAAAATGATTAAGCAGAAAAAAAAATATATGATTCATGAATGCTTAATTGTCATGGCGGTTCTTATCTTCGGAATTTTGGAATTCTTTGTACAGTTATGATAAAATATTTCTATTGGCTTAGATTATGTAAATAAGGTTGAAAAAAATATTTGCTGGAGAATTATAGTGCTGAATTTGACTATTTATTTTTCTTTTCACTCGTTCTGTGGTTGAAGGATGACAGATTGCCAAAGATTTTTTTTCGGCCAGTGACCTAGGGATAAACGAAAAACAGGTCGTCCCCAAATTAGTGGCTTAATTTCATCAAAATCCGAGGGGGGGGGGCAAAATTGGAGCTGATTTAAATCAAGTAAAAAGGACAGTGAAAACTGAAAAATTATTCATATGTTCCCATGAAGGCAGATATATTAAAGAAAACTAAGATGTTTCTCTGGATAGTTGAATTATGCAGGCTTATCTTAGCTTTGACATGATTTCTTTTGCAGAAACTAAATTTCACCTGGGGGCGGCAAACTGAGGTCTGGGGGGCAGTCTCCCCCCTACTCATAGCAAATTACGCCCCTGTCCCAAAAGGGGTGGTTGGAAGTCATAAGGAAGGATTAAAGGGAAATTAGAACTTTGTGGTAGGGTGTAAAGAGGGGAATTTTTAATACGTTGGGATGGAGAAGGAGCGTGCGTAGCTGTGTTGGCCCCAAGTGGCTTGGTGCTATGGTGAGTTGTTGGCAGCAGTAGTAGTATTAGTATTAGAAAGTTATAATAGTGATTATGTTATGCACTTCCAATCAGGCATGGCCGGAGGTTGGTGGTTTTGTGGCTGGGTGGGGGGGGGGTACCCCTTTCAGTCCAAGCTTCCTCAGAGAAAAAAAAGATATAGAAAAGAAAAATCCCACCAAACCTATTTAACAAGTTCTTACATTAAACACGATTAAATAACAAAGTCGTTGATTGTTCAGATTTGTAAGTTTGAAAGTAAGATGGTTAGAATAGAACTAGATTAAAGAAAGGAAAATCTTTAGATTTAGAATTTTGAGACAATACTGCGTTTATGATGTTTTTACAAGCTTATCCATAAGAAAAAGAGAGTTATTTGAAAATTGTGTAAAAAATATGTATGAGCAAATGTTTTCTAGCTTCTTTTTATAGTGTTGTGGGGGAGGGGGATTTAGGCCCTTTGAATCTAAGTATCTTCATCGAACAAAAAGATCATGGAAAAGAAAGACTCAACCGAGCCTTCTTGGCAAGTTTTTACAGTAAACACGATGAAATAAATAAGTGGCTGCTTGTTCAAACATATAAGCTTGAAAATAAAATGGTTATGACGGGACAAAGTTATAGAAAGGGCTTGGAACTTTCTATTTTTCTTGGGGGGGGGAATAAATGCTTTTAGTGGTTGGAACAGAGGGGGAGAGTTTGCCAATGATTTGGTCTCCGATGACTCAACCATCATTTAAACAACAGGCTACAAGCACGTAATTATTACAAAGAAATATATAGAACCACTTAGAATTATTCTAAGTAAGAATTAGTAAGAAATAAGTAAAAATTATTCTAGGAGTAAATATAGAAAGGTAGTAAAAAAATGATAGAAAGTAGAAAAGAGGAAAGTATATAGAGAAAAGTAGAAAATTTTATTGAAAAAAAAATAAAGAAAAGTAGAAAAGTGAGAGGCTTAGTTTGACAGACAGACAGTGGCGGTTCTAATCTCTCTTGCGCCCCGGGAAAAATGTTGATTAGTCCTCCCCCTTGTCTCCCACAAAATTTTCAGACTGAATTCTAAAAAAAATTTCATGTATTAACAAAATTGTTATCAATTTATTATTTAATTAATAATATCTTTTTTTGTTATTTTTAATTTACTATTACAATTCTTTAATTATTTTAGTTTAATTAATATTATTAATGTTTTTATTTATCAATTAATTGATAATTATTCTATTATTTTCATTTATTAACTGCGCACTCTACTTTATTTTAATAAAAAATTTCAAGAACTACAAATTTATTATAACAGTTAGATTATTTATTTGAAATTTGCACCCCTAAAACTTATTCGCTCGGGGTAACTGCCCCCTCTGTTCTTCCCCTAAAACTGCCTCTGGAATTATCGTACATACTTAAATGTTTCAAATAATTGTAAAACAGGGTATGGACCAATGGCGGATACAGGGGAGGGGCGAGGCCCCCCCCCTAACGTAGTCTAAAGCAGTGTAGTTTACTTAATTGACGCAAGTTTGCGTTAATTAAACTTGCTCGTAACGCAAGTTTATCGGATCAACCTATTTCCCCCCCCTAAAAAAAAGATCTGGATCCGCCCCTGGTATGGACTTATGTTTGAAATATTGTAAACACTAGGCAGGGCCGTATCCAGGATTTTTTTCGGGGGTATCCAGAATTTTGTAAAGGGTGTTCAAACCCCCTAACCCTCCACATAAACTAACCTTCTTTTGATTCAAATCATTTTCCTACTTTCGACGTAGGTAATTTCGAAGACCACACTGCCTTTCCATGGCGATAAATAAAAGTTCAAATAGGGATAAAATCCTTTTAATAGACAGTGATGATGATAACAGTGATATAAATTCACAAAAATACCGGATATTTACTACTGAATAAGTTTTACTACTGATGACGGTCACTGTATATGTGACCGAAATATCTGGTATTTTTGTGAATTTCTATCACTGTTATATCATCACTGTCTATTAAAAGGATTTTATCCCTATTTGAACTTTTATTTATTTCCTACTTTCAAAACCAAACATGTTGAATATGTTGTTTATGATAATAATTTTTTGTAAGCTATAATTTGGCACCAGAGGATGTAAACAGAGCAGAACGAAAATTGTGGTGTGTTATATAAATCACATGAAACCCCATAATAAAACAGTAGGATTTGAAACGATTATCAAAATTGCTCTTAATGACCTGCTCCTACAATTTGTTGACTTAAGCACGTTTTTCAAATGGGAATAAATTTTTTTTTCTTTTTTGAGTGTGACATAATTCTCACGATTGAACAGGGCTATGGATCATTGACAGATCCACAGGTGAACGCTGACAGGCACCAAGTTTCATTCGAGGGGTTGTCCACTTTTCGCCATCTGGTGTACATCTCAAGCGCCATGGTGAACGCCATGTGGGCCGCACAGTTCCGCCACGCCAGGGCATAACGAAGATTTTGGTCGGAGAGGAGAGGGTGGAATTTACAGAATAAAGCCTTAAAAAACGCATCAAAGTTTTGTTTACATGCGTTTTTGTTACGTTTTTACGAGTCAGACAAAACATTAAGGGAAGGGTCAAACCCTGAATCCCCTGGGTACGGCCTTTTTACGAGTCAGACAAAACATTAAGGGAAGGGTCAAACCCTGAATCCCCTTGGTACGGCCTGGGTACGGCCTTGGTTTGCAGATTTAGGTCCTCTTGGTTTCTATCGCAAGAGTCGGCTTCCTATTGACTTCTTTGACTTTTTTGACTTCCTATTAACGTCAACAAAAATGTGAGAAATAAAAAAGATCTTTGGGCTAATATGTTTTTATTTTAAAACAGCCTTTTGGTTAATAATAAGGTAAATTGTCTTGAAAAAATAATTAAGTTAACCATTTAAACTTTAAACAGCACTAGCGGATCCAGGGGAGAGGGGAGACCCTGTCCATCCAAGATTTGCAGAACAAAATTTGCACTTTACTGAAAACAATAAATCAGTAAAGTGCAAATTTTGTACTGGCCTTGGGAAGGCATAGGGGTTTTGTGCCCAACTTATGTTAATTTCTGCTCGTTTTGAGTTTACTCGGTTATTTATTGTAATTTCTGTTCATTTTGGGTTTCATGTATTTATCGATGCTGATTTGTGGTAGTTTCACGCTTGGTAGATTATTTGATTTTATTTTGCTCATTTTTTGTTTAACGGAGTTCTTTACTTTTCTTTGAAAAACTTATTTTGTGGAAAAAGTTTTTTTTAATTAATTTCTGTTTGTTTTATATTGACATAGTCTTTTCAGGGAAAAAGAAAACAACACTTTAAATCTTTTCGCTTTTTAAGACTTTATAGTTTGGCCTTCTAGTTGTATGCTGGAGAAAAATTTTCAGCAATTTTTAACAACATACACACTTTTTAAAATCTGGACACAAATAGAAGTGTTTAATTTAGTTTCATACCTCCTCTAGTTGACCTGAAATGAAAAACTTGATACCATTCGCAAAAAAATCTGTTTACTTTCTTTGATAGCATGGATACACTAAAAATATTTTGATTTGGTTAAATTTTAAGAGCAGAAGTAGCCTCAAAAGTTTGAACATAATACCCTCAGTCGTTCTTGGGATACTGCTGAGATGCCTTATTTGGAATTAGCAATATCACAGTGCATTTTGATTTAATCTTAAGGCAACATTTAGTTTTTAAACATAATGGGCAAATGGGAGGGAGGGCGTGGGAGGGTGAGAGTGGAAGGGGGATTAGTTGCCCTCCAATCACTTTCGACTATTAAAAAGGGCATCAGCCCTTTCTATTTTCAATCGAATGAGCCCCTTTCGAAGTTCCCACGACAACTCCTTTGATACGAAGTACCCTGGTCTAAACAACAACAACAAAAAGTATCACTAATCACTTTCGACTATTAAAAATGGTACTAGCCCTTTGAATTTCAAATCGAATGAGCCCTTTTTCAAGTTTCTACGACAAAGATTTCATTAAAAACCTTATATGCCCCCAGGGCATAACTTATAACCCTTGCCCTGAGGGTTGTGGGGGAGTGTCCTCCTAAAAAATATATTTTCTATCTGGAAACCAACTACGCTGAACAAAATTTCTAATTTTTATTGGATGGGTTTGGGGGAATGATGGGCGTGGGGGAGGGGCTAGTTGCCCTCCAATCACTTTCGATTATTAAAAAGGGCACTAGGCCCTTGAATTTCCGATCGAATAAGCCTTTTTTGAAGTTTCTAAGACAACGCCTTCTATAAAAACCTTATATGCCCCCAGGGCATAAAACCCTTGCCCTGAGGGTTGTGGGGGAGTGTCTTCCTCAAAAACATGTTTTCTATCTAGAAATCAATTACGCTGAGCAAAATGGCTATCTGAAAATTTTGATTGGATGTGTTTGGGGGAAGAATGGGTGTGGGGGGCTAGTTGCCCTCCATTCACTTTCGACTATTAAAAAGGGCACTAGCTCTTTGAATTTCCAATCAAATGAGTCCCTTTTGAAGTTTCTACGACAACGCCTTCTATAAAAACCTTATATACCCCCAGGGCATAACTTAAAACCCTTGCCCTGAGGGTTGTGGGGGAGTGTCCTCTTCAAAAACATATTTTCTATCTGGAAATCAACTACGCTTAACAAAATGGCTATTTCAAAATTTTTATTGGACGTGTTTGGGGAAATGATGGGCGTGGGGGAGGGGGTTAGTTGCCTTCCAATCACTTTCGACTATTAAATAGGGCACTAGCCCTTTGAATTTCCAATCGAATAAGCCTGTTTTGAAGTTTCTACGACAACGCCTTCTATAAAAACCTTATATGCCCCCAGGGTATAACTTAAAATCCTTGCCCTGAGGTTGTGGGGGAGTGTCCTTCTCAAAAACATATTTTCTATCTGGAAATTAACTAGCCTACGCTGAACGAAATGGCTATCTCAAAATTTTGATTGGATGTGTTTGGGGGAATGATGGATATGGGGGGAGGGGCTAGCTGCCCTCCAATCACTTTCGACCATTAAAAAGGGCACTAGCCCTTTAAATTTCCAATCGAATGAGCCTGTTTTGAAGTTTCTACGACAACTCCTTCGATACGAAGTGTCTGTCGAAGAAGAAAAAAAAAAAAAACACATTGTGGCCACATCGTTCTTTACTTAGGCAGCGCTAGCGCGCTGCCTATGATACCTGAAAACTCTGACTTTCGAATTTTTTTTTTTGATCGTATCAAACATATGAAGCTTTTATGACGGTATCACATTTTCGTCAGTGTTTCCACACTCAACCTTGAAAATAAGCAAACATAACTAATTAGGTAGATTTGGCAATGCTTTTCGTCCGAAAAAAAATTCAAATTTGATCTATCTGTTGATCCCCTAGGATAACTACACTTTCAGAGGAAAACTACACCTTCTTAAGCTATTTCTTAGACTGTGCCTAACCATATACTTTTTTTTTTGCTGAATTTTCGCTCACTTTTCTTTTTTTTAATTTGGCGCCTATAATTACCAGAACAGCATAACTGGTTTACTGATTTTTTTTCATTAAAGGTTGAATTCCCAATTTTTTCCAAATTTTTAAAGATATTTATGTTTGACCATGTTTCCACTTAACCATTTCGAACAATCGGCTTTCACAGTGGCGCTGATTCATGAAAATGTAGGGGGCAAGGATTTTAGGGGGGGGGGCAAGAACGACCAGTTACCCGTGATAAAATAGAAATTGGGTATGAAATAGAAATCAGAAAGTATTTTTCAAAGTCTAGGGGGAAATTGAATCCCCTCCCCCCTTGTTCGGTGCCCCTGACCTTTCACTTTCACTTTTCTTGGTATTTTAACACTAGTTAAGACTAATTTTAAGTTTTAAACTTTAAGACTAATTTTAAAAGTATCTGAATATTCAACACTTTCTTTGTTCATGCTAAAAAAAAATAAAAAATAATAAAAGACTTTCACATATAAATTCAACTTTCGTACAGTACATGCTCAGATTGCTTTCGCCGATATTTTCTTTTTCATGCTTTTTTTTAATAAGAAAAATATTTTTCTTTTATTTTGTATGTCAAATGGTACTAACTTCAAAATCAGTGATTTCGTCATCGAACTAAAATTTAATTCTTAATATTCATTTTAATTTTTTTTTTCAAAGTATTTGCTTAATGTTTATGTTTTATAATTTATTCTTATGCATGGTACTTTTCAAACAGTTCGAAGTAACAAACTGTAAGTAAGGAACGACTCGGTCCAATAGTAACCGAAACTCTAAAAACAGAAATTTGATAGCAAAACATACATCAGAAGAATGGGCTTTTTATGCTGATGCTAAATTATAAGATTCTTCAAGTTTAATGTTACCTTTCGAAACCTACGCACCTGAGAAAATTTACCTGATTTAAAAAAAAAAAAAACGGGGGAAACAAGTCAATGAATCTTGGTGAAAATACCACCATCATCAGTATTAGAGCACCCTACTATTAAGGTTTCAAGCTCCCATCTGCAAAAATTTGGAATTTTGTATATTTTTTTGCCAGAAGAAAGATCACGGATAGCGTTTATTTAATTTTTTTCTTCCCAGGGTAATCGTATCGAACCAATATCCCTAGAAGGACAGGAGAGGGCTCATTTAAAGAAAAATAAAAGTTTGAATACCCTTTTTAAGTGACCGAAAAGATTGGAGGGCAACGGGCTAGTGCCCTTTTTAATAGTCGTAAGTGATTGGAAGGCAACTAACACCCCTTCCACGCCCACCATTTCCCCAAACACATCCAATCAAAATTTTGAGATAGCCATTTTTTTCAGCGTAGTTGATTTCCAGATAGAAATTATGTTTCTGAGGAGGACACTTCCCCAAAGCCCTCAGGGCAATGGTTCTGAGTTAAGCCCTGGGGAATATAAGGTTTTTATAGGAAACTTTGTCGTAGAAACTTCAACAAGGGTTCATTCGATTGGAAATTCAAAGGGCTAGTGCCCTTTTTAATAGTCGAATCAAAATCAAAATCGAATTCAATCAAAATTTGAGATAGCCATTTTGTTCAACGAAGTTGAAAGTTCTGGAAATTAGGTCTTTGAGGATGACACCCCCCCCCCCACCACACACACACACACAGTCCACAGGGCAAGGGTTGTAAGTTATGCCCCGTGGGCATATAAGGTTTTTATAGAAAGTGTTGTCGTAGAAACTTCAAAAAGGGTTCATTTGATTGGAAATTGAAATGGCTAGTGCACTTTTTAATAGTCGAAAGTGATTGGAGGCAACTAACACCCCTTCCACGCCCACCATTTATCCAAACACATCCAATTATAGTTTTGAGATAACCATTTTGTTCAAAGTAGTTGAAAGGTCTGGAAATTATATCTTTTAGGATGACACTGCTCCCACACCCCTCAGGGTAAGGGTTGAAAAAGGGCTCATTCGATTGAAAAATTCAAAGGGCTAGTGCCCTTTTTAATGGTCGAAAGTGATTGGAGGGCAACTAACCCCCTTCTCACGCCTACCTTTTCCCCAAACACATCCAGTCAAAATTTTTAGATAGCTATTTTGGTCATCGTAGTTAAAAGTTTTAGAAATTAGGTCTTTGAGGATGATAACCCCACAGAGCCCTCGGGGCATGGGTTGTAAGTTATGCCCTGGGGGCATATAAGGTTTTTATTGACAGTGACGTTGTAGAAACTTCAAGAAGGGCTCATTCGATTGGAAATTAGGAGGGCTTGTGCCCTTTTTAATAGTCGAAAGGGATTGGAGGATAACTAACACTCCTCTCACACCCACCATTTCCCCAAACACATCGAACCAAAATTTGGAGATAGCCATTTTGTTCGACGTAGTTAAAAATTCCGGAAAATTATGTTTTTTAGGATGACACTCCCCCCGCAGCCCTCAGGGCCAGGGTTTTAATTTATGCCCTGGGGGCATATAAGGTGTTTATAGAAAGCGTTGTTGTAGAAACTCAAAAAGGGCTCATTCTATTGGAAATTGAAAGGGCTAGTGCCTTTTTTAATAGTTGGAAGGGATTGGAGGGTAACTAACCCCCCTCTCACGCCCACCATTTCCCAGAACACATCCAATCAAAATTTTGAGATAGCCATTTTGTTTAGCGTATTTGAAAGTTCGGGAAATTAGGTCTTTGAGGATCACAACCCCCTTCAGCCCTCAGGGCAAGGGTTGTAAGTTATGCCCTGGGGGCATATAAGGTTTTTATTGAAACCGTTGTCGTAACTTCAAAAGGGCTCATTCGATTGGAAATTGAAAAGGCTAGTGCCTTTTTTAATAGTTGAAATTGATTGGAGAACAACTAACGCCTCTCACGCCCAGCATTTTCACAAATACATCCAATCAAAATTTTGAGATAGCCATTTTGTTTAACGTATTTGAAAGTTCTGGAAATTTGGTCTTTGAAGATGACAACCCCCCTCACAGCCCTCAGGGCAAGGGTTGTAATTTATGCCATGAGGCATATAAGGTATTTATAGAAAGTGTTGTCGTAGAAACTCAAAAAGGGCTTATTCGATTGAAATTGAAAGGGCCAGTGCCCTTTTTAGTAGTCGAAAGTGATTGGAAGGCTTGACATTTTTATAATAAAGATCGATGTGGGTACATTTTTTTTTTTTTTTTTTTTTTTTTTTTTTTTTTTTTTTTTTTTTTTTTTTTTTTTTTTTTTTTTAGACCAAGGCACTTCGTATCGAAGGAGTTGTCGTAGGAAATTCGAAGGACCCATTCGATTGAAAATAGAAAGGGCTAATTCCTTTTTAATAGTCGAAAGTGATTGGAAGGCAACTAATCCCCCTCCCACGCCCACCCTCCCATTTTCCCATTATGTTTAAAAACTAAATGTTGTCTTAATATTAAATCAAAATGCACTGTGTTGATGCTAATTCCCAATAAGGCATCTCAGCAATATCCGAAGAACTACTGAGGGTATTATGTTCAAACTTTCGGGGCTACTCCTGCTTTTAAAATTTAACCAAATCAAAATAGCGTAAGTGTATCCAAGCTATCAAAGATAGCAAACAGATTTTTTTGCGAATGGTATCAAGTTTTCTATTTCAGGTCAACTAGAGAAGGTATGAAACTAAATTAAACACTGCTATTTGTGTCCAGATTTTTAAAAGGGTGTATGTTGTTAAAAATTGCTGAAAATTTTTGTCCAGCATACAAATAGCAGGCCAAACTATTAAGTCTTAAAAAAAAAGATTTAAAGTATTATTTTCTCTTTCCTTGAAAAGACTAGGTCAATATAAAACGAACAGAAATTAATTAAAAAAAACTTTTTTCACAGTATACGTTTTTCAAAGAAGAGTAAAGAACTCCATTAAACGAAAAATGAGCAAAAAAAAAAAATAACAAATAATCTACCAAGCGTGAAACTACCACAAATCAGCATCGATAAATAAATGAAACCCAAAACGAACAGAAATTACAATAAATAACCGAGTCAATCTCAAATCGAGCAAAAATTAACGTGAGTAGGGCTCAAAACCCCTATGATTTCCCAGGGCTAGATCATAATTTGCACTTTACTGAAAAAATTTAAATGTTTTACTTTTATAACTTTAATAAATCAAATAATATTAAATTTTTGATTACTAAATATCAGTATATGTAGGCTATATTAAACTGATAATGCATATTCATTTGTATTTTTTCAGTAAAGTGCAAATGTTTTCACAATTTTGTTAATAAAGTATTATATTTTCATCATGTTTATTTTTATTTCATTAGCATTAACCAAACTTTACTTCTCAAGTGTTTTTTATATATTTGACAAGTACCAAAAATTAACTTAAATAACAACATAAAAATAATAATAGTCCTTTACGCAAGAACCCCTGGAAAGTTATGCAACTTCTCAGCATTCTGGAAGCTACGTAAGAAGTGAAACAAGTGTTTACATGACAGGGGTGAAATTATAGGGACATATGCAAAAAAAAATTCCTGTCATGGTTCTTAGTGTTTGTTCAGCAATAAATGTCACTTTCCTACCCTGGTTTTGAATCCCCTATCCATATGTTTTAGTGGGTGGGCTGTAGAGGCTTAGTTGAATATAGCTGTAAGCTAATATAGCCTAAGTCTTGACAATTGGGTTTTGAAGGACCGGAAACGCAATATCTTGTACCCTGGACTCAATTTTAGAACGTTATGCCACCCGTAGATATTTTCGAAAATCAAGGGTACTTATCGGTTATATAATAAATACTCGAGAAGTGAAGTTTGGTTAATGCTAGTGAAATAGAACAAAATGTGAGGAAAATATTATAGTTTAGAAACAAATTAGGGCTATATATTTGCACATTAAAGGGTTGGTGGTAAAGCATAGCATATATACAATACGTAACCTAACCTAACCAAAATACCAACTAAATTACTAAATACTTAAATAAAATATAACTACAATTTATTTTCCAACCCAGCCAAAGCTAATTCTCTGTTATGAAGAAGTTGCTTGACAAGTTTCTTGGCTCACGTTCGCATAATTCGCGATCGAAATTCTCGAGTGTTTATTATATAACCCATAAGTACCAAATCAAGTACCATGTCTTATCTTGTGTTCTAATATGTAGATTTAGTCTTTTGAAAAAGTAATGTGAAAACCTTTCGAATTGGTTTTATTTCCAGCAAAATTTTAAATTGAAGCATATCTGGCTTTTCCTCGAGTTAAATTGTAACCGAATTTTGAGGAATTAGTTTTTACTTTTCTCTCTATTTGCTCCTCTCTCTCTCTCTCTCTCTCTCTCTTACTATTGCTCACTTGAATGTCTCTTCTATCTTTTTCTGTACTGGAAAGGAAATTTCTTAGTTTTTCCCGATCATTGCTTTCGGAAAAAAAAAAATCTGTGCGCTTAGTCGATCCTGGGTAGTCGTGTGTAACTGGAAATTTTCTACATAAATGCTGCAAATACGTTCAATAGTAACTGGATTACTTTCCAAGGGCTTCTGTGTTGTAATTCAGACTTGAAAAAACTACAAGTCTTTCTATTGTTCAGTTGAACTCTTCTATCTTTTTCTACACTTTCCGGGAAAATTTCTTAGTTTTTCCCGATCATTGCTTTCGTGAAGTAAAAGAAATATTATCGTCTGGAAAAATAGATTTGAAAGTTTAATGAACAATGGAAATAGACGAACAGTTCCCAATTTTCTGACCAGTGTTGCCAATGAAAAAAGATATGTATGACTTGTGAAGCGAATATATGTCACAAAATATGCAGGATTTTTACCAATAAGCAGAATATTGGCTATCCAGCTCCAAAATAGTGTTTTGTTGTCGACAAAGCAGAACTGACTTTGGTTTTCTTATGGGATAGCCTACTCTTCGACAGAAAGAAAAGCAAAATACTCCTCGACACAAGGATGTGTAAGGAGGAGGACGCTTACAGGCACTGACATAGGGTTCTTTTTTGGAAAGGGGCCCAATAATAATACAAACATTTGATAACTTGAATTAGAAGTCCCTTGTAATTCAATAAAATATAGGATATGAAGGAGGACCAGGACCTCAAGGTCCTTCACTTGCATACATCGCTTGACACCTAGTAACGCAGCCAGGGGAAGAGTCAAACCAGAAAATCATAAGGGATGTGTTTAATCTGTCATTTACTACTTTTGTATTGACCAGGAAATTTTTTCAAGAATTTTTTCAAGGGCCTAATAGGAGCTGAAAAATAAATTTGATTTATTTTTATATAATTATATTTTTATTAATTTTATAATTATAATTATATTTTATATTTTTATTATATATAATAAATAAGATTTGATTGTAATTTACTAAGCGTAATTTATATAATAATTAATTTATTAGATTTAACAATTTGTTCGGTTATTGGTTTAATTAATAATTTATCATTAATTGAATTTATATTCCTTCTGAAACAAGTAATTTTTGCGACAAGTCAGCAACTGTCACATAGCCATAAGTATGATATTGCTTAAACCTTTCCTGGGGAAGGATGTAAAAGTGGTTAAAAAATAGGAAAATTGTCATTTTTGTAACGATTTTGAAGCTCAACTCAGTTCAACCTCAGCTTAAAATTGTCACGTTTCGTTGTATTCGCGGACGATAACGATCTTCGAAAAAGCTAGACTTGTATTTACCTCAAATTTGCTCAAAGACTATCTCACCCTCTCGAATTTCAGTTATATTTATATTTTTTGAATTTCATTATATTTATTATTATTTTATTTATTATTATTATTTTTTACTTAACTATCGACTGTATTAGTCGATAAATATACAGTTGCGGAAGAGCAGAATTGCACATACTAAAAATTGAAGTAGGAATGTGAACATGAGAATCTAGATTTTAGCTAAAGATTTAATTTTCCTTAGATCCAACTTGAAATTTTGTGAAAGTTTTCGATTATTAATTGGTTTTTAATTAATTAAAAATTTATTATTTGATTATTGGTAATTGATTATTTATTATAGGTTAGTCGGAAGAAAATCAGTCGTTTAAAAGAATTTTGCACAAATTGTTTTCCAGACTATAAATCATTTAAGTATAGGTTAGTCAGAAGAAAATTAGTCGTTTTAAAAAAACTTACAGAATTTTGTATTTTATATTTGGCCCAGCCAAGGTATAAAAAGAGAATAAAATAAACATAAATATAACAATGTAAAAGAGAGATATAGCATAAAATAACTAATATATTTAAGTGTATTTTAATCTGTGGCCTCGTAATTTTGTTTGACGTGTGTATGATGGCATATATATATATATATATATATATAAATATATATATATATATATATATATATATATATATATATATATATATATATATATATATATATATATATATATATAAAGTATATATATATACATATATATAAAGTATATATATATATATATATATATATATATATATATATATATATATATATATATATATATATATATATATATATATATATAGTATATATAAATATGATATTTTATGTATAGAAGTATGATATACTTTTATTTCTTTGAGGTCGACTTGATTTTATTCTCTTGTCTGTTCCGTATGCTCTTTGGTATCCACATCACGGCTTTATTTAGGGGGGTTACTTGGTTTTAACCCCCCCTAAATTTTTGTCTCACTCGTACAAAAGTAACAAAAATACAAGTAAACAAATTCTTTTGTGTTTTGTTACTTCCCCCCCCCCCCCCTCCAAACAAAAATAATGAATACGGCTACGATCCACAGTAAAACCCAATTGACTATTTCCCCTCACAATCATACCCGTCCTATCATTTTCGTGTACCCAATCATAAACTTAGCCTACACTTTTATAGACTGTATTTAGACTACACATTGTATTGCAAATATTGAAATTGAGTAACAAATTGCAAAAAACATTGCAAGTAACAAATTTCACCTGAAATACCTAAAACAAATAATGAATAGACCTCTTCTTTAATTCAATTAATTATTGCTGTTAAAAAGCGTTCAATTTTTCATCATTTGTGTTGTTTTTTTTTTAACAAAATTTGTCTGTTAGTTTGTTTATCTGGAGAAAGTGTTCTTTTTTCTTGGAATGACTAATGTTTTTAACCTTCAGAGTTTGAATATTTATGTTTTATTGCACATCATTAAGCGGACATTTCCCTATGAGGAAAAATTCTTGGCGTTTCCTTTCAGGTTTTTCCATAGTTTAATATTGAACTAGCAGTGTATTTTTAATTATCATTGGGCTTTAAATTAGCTTTTGAATTTGAATAGTTATTGACTAGTCACTAATTAGCTAATTAGTTTGATTACATTGTATTGAAACAAAACGAAACTTTTTATGGCTTAAGAACACAGGGAAGCTAGCTGGGGAGGGGGGCGAGGCTGGTCCCCTTCCAATCATACATTTTATTGACTTTTTTTTGTAGTTCTTATTGAAATTATCAAACATTTGTTTTTCTATTTTGACCCCTCCCCTCCCCCAAATTTTTTTTTACTAGGTCCCCGAAAAAAAATTTGTACGTTCCTGATAAAAAAAATAATTTAATAGAAAATAATGGAAAAACTAATGCACAAAATAGTAAAATTAAATTAATAAAAACTAATGAAAAAAATAACAAGTTTTTATTTATTAATAAAATAATAAAATATTTTCATTTATAAATATATTTACATATTTTTATTAATTTAAAAAAAATGCGCTGGTTGGAAATATAATAAAAAAATTTTCACCGTCCATAGTTTTGCCTAGCATTTGTTTATTATTGGCACTGTTCTATTAGCTGGAAAACACGCGAGAATTGAAGTTTGGTTAATGCTAATGAAATAAAACAAAATAGGATAAAAATTTAATAGTTTAGAAAAAATTTTGGGCTATATATTTGCACATAAGGGGGTGGGGGTAAAGTATAGCATATATTAAATACGTAGCCTAACCTAACCTAGGTACCTTTTCCTCCCCTAAACCCCAAAAAAACGAAAGTTTAAATATAGTTCGCGGAGTGAGAAACCCCTTGTTTATACCGACAGATAGGATTCACCGGGTAATGCGCGTTGCAGACTAACAGGTTTTTACTCTGTCTGATCTTCGCACTCTCGCGTGTTTTCCAGCTAGTAGAACAGTACCTATTTATTTTTTATTTAGAAGTGAAAAAATGTTCGACAAAAACTAGGAATATCAGAAAAACATAGTTAAATTTTCGTATTAAAATTCAAAACTGCGCAGACTATAAATTTTTGATTGGAGCCAAAGAAACCACCTTGAATCGGACATTTTTTTGGCTCCAAACTTGGTTCAAACATGGCTCAGGTCAATCAACCGTTATTATTTTTCTTTATATGCAATTGTATAATGATTCTCATCCCAACCTTTGCAATTACCAATGGAAAACAATTATCAATGAAAAATTGTAACTTTTTTCTGTGTCTGAAAACGCGATCAGAACTTTCTCATCGTCCGCAGTTTTGCACAAGTTTTTATTCTTTTTTTGGCTTCAGAACGAACAATGATTGCGCAGAACTTTTTATGATAGTAAAATAACAATTAAATTTTTGAATTAAAATACAAAATTGCGTTTTGATTCATAAAACCAACTATTCTTATATTTGTTGTATATTTGTTATTGTTGTATATTGCCATACTACTACTACTACTACTAATAGCTCACCGCAGCACAAAGCCGCTTGAGGCCAACAGAGCTACGCACGCTCCTCCTCCATACCAGTCTATTCAAAGCCCCCGTCTTTACACCCTCCCAGGAAGTTCCCATTTCCTTTAAATATTTCTTTATGACACCCTCCCACCCTAGACGAGGACGACCTGCTTTCCCTTTAGCCCTAGACGGTTGGCCGAAAAGGACAATCCTCGGCAATCTGTCATCCTTCATCCGCGCAACGTGCCCTAGCCATCTCAACCTTTCTTTCATTATAGGCTTATAGCCCTAGAAAGCGGGATTGAACCGCATTTTTCGTACAGCCTACTGTTTGAAATAGGGTCAGTCAGCCGGGTACCCAGAACAATCCGTAGGCAATTTCTCTGGAAAACATCTAGTAAATCTTCATCCGCATTTCGGAGCGCCCATGCTTCAGAGCCATATTTGACCACTGCCATCGCTGTACCCTCTAATATCTAATCTTGGTTTGCAGACTTATCTTCCTATTCTTGCTTCTTTTTTTAACTGTGAAAAAACACCCTGAGCCTTGGCCATTCTACTTTTAAGATCTTCAGTGTTCCCACCGTCTTTACTAATAATACTACCAAGGTAAGTGAAGCTGCCCACCTGATCAATCTTTTGTTACCCAGCGTTACCTTTTCATCTTCACTTATTCCTAGCCTGAGTGCCTTAGTCTTCTTAACATTAATTTTCAAACCTATTCTAGCACCCTGAACTCGCAAAATCTCTAAAAGTTCATTCATTTTACTCACACTTTCATCTAGGATGCTTAAATCATCGGCATAATCTAAGTCCAGGAGAGTTCTTCCTCCCCATTAAATTCCGTGGTCTTCCATTGCCTTTCCTGTGCTCCTCGAGACAAAGTCCATCAAAATGATCCATATAAAGGGGGATAGAACACGACCCTGCTTAACTACTGATTTAATACAAAACTAGCTGCTAACCTCATTTCCTACCTTAACCGCAGCTGTGTTATTCTCGTATATAGCATTAGTCACTTTAATGTATTTACCTGGTATACCATACAAGTATAAGACCTTTTCTAAAGCTCTTCTATCAACATAATCTAACACTTGCTCATAATCTATAAAACTGAGGACCAAAGGTGTTTGAAAACTCAGGCACTTCTCAATTATTAACCTAAGAGTGAAAATTTGTTCGACACATCCTCTACCTTTTCTAAAACCGCACTATTCTTCTCTTAAAACTTTGTCTACAGCATCTCTCAGTCTAAAAAGTATCCGCCCATCTCTCCTTAACTTTTTCCTTATCACTAATTGTGGCCCAGTTCCTATCTTTAACTGGGATAAGTCCGTATTGACTACTCCCTCTCAATTTATTAATATGCCAGTACAATATTTTACTATTATACCGTCTAGCTGCATCTTCCAGATCCTCGGCAATTTTATCCATGGCCTCTACTTCACATCTCCTTAGTTCATTGTTTAATGCTTTCTCCAATTTCTTTACATTCCTTTTGTTTTCATATGATCTATCACTCAGGTAATTCTTATATAAACTCCTTCTCCTCTCTATTAAACATAAAGCTTTTTCACAAATATATTGCCATATCTTTGTTATTACTATTATTTTCTTGTTAGTAGCACATCCTCGCAAGCAACACTTTCAGTGGGCTACAGATTTATTTTGTTTTGTGTCTTCTTTTGAAAATAAATGATTACTTCTAAGAATATATACTATATACATGGCTACCCTCATTAGCAAACTTCACTTCTCGCTTCTTTATCAGATTCTAGACAAGTACCAACATGTGTCGATTCGAAAACTTCAATGCCCAACCGAATTAAAAAAAAAACACGCCAAAATGGCGTAAATACAGAATCTGGCAGCTGACTGCTTTTATTCAAACACAAACAAACCATCATTAAATTATGATGCAATCCAAAACACCCAGAATAACAAAACTAGTTTGCAAAACTGTCGGTAATGGAAACATTTCTGATCGTATTTCTGGGTTCATCATCCGAATCTTCATTAGAAGCAAAATAAACTTTCTTGTGCCCAAGCCAATATTTATGCCTTATAAATAATCTTATTATGTCCTAGTGATTCTTACTGCAGATTTGGGAATTATCAATGAAGCTTAAATAGCTGGAGCTAGCTAATGGCAGTATCTGTGCGTTAAGCTGTTTTGGTTGATCAGTTTGAATCCAAATTTCTGGAAATTGGAATATAAAAAAAAAATCGAAACAGTACAACGAGCGTAAACGCTGTCTTTAGGTTTAGGTTTAGCTCATACAAGGAAAAAAGAAGATGAAAGAAACATCACAAACTATGCAATGTTTCAGAAAAAAATCAATTTTTTTCATTTTTCTTCATTAGTAGTTGGACAGGGATGGAGCCTTCAATAGGTCTGATAATTCATTGAATAGTTTAAATCGGTAATTCCCATTATGGGTTCTATGCCTCCCAAGACTAATATTTAGTATAAATAAGGGAGTCATGGAGGTGGTTCAAACCATTTGAGCCACACAGCACATCTATATCCCGGATCAGAAGTTTGCTCAAGCAACAGTTCTAAGAAATATTGTTGAGCTAATTGTAGATAGAAAATAGCTTTATTTCTTTTTTTTAAGAATCTTCCACAATTAAGATAAGATTTATTCATCATGAAATACGCATACAGTATTACATTTAACTATTCCCCCAAAGGCTCATTGACTTGTATAGAAGAGGGAAGACAAACGAGTCACTAACTCGGAGAAAAAATAATCACTTACTCACAGAGAGAAGAGCAAAAAGGAAAAAAACAACTTTCTGAACAGGGCCTTATCCAGGATTTTTTTTTTTTTGGGGGGGAGGGGGGATTACAAAAGCATTTTTTGGGGGTTGGGGGGGGGGCTAAAAAAACTTCAAAAACGCATAGGCAACAGAATTTGTTTATATTCATTTTTGGTTCGTTTTTACGTCAGACAAACATTTTAGGACGGGGGTCAAACCCATGGGCGCCCATAAGGGGGGGCAGGGGGGCCCGGCCCCCTGGCTGAATGATGTTGCCTTATTTTTATATTTTTTTCTGAGATTTCTATTATATAGCATTAAAAGTGCCAGTTAGACAAGGTTTGCCCCCCCCCCTGGAATTCAGCTTATGGGCGTCCATGGTCAAACCCCCTAACTCCCCCTGGATACGGCCTTGTTGCTGAACCCTTTTTTATAATTATTTTTTTTGATTTTTATAATAATCTTTTTATAATTGATTTTCTCTAGGTCTACAAGGATTTGCCAGACTTTGCCCAGGAGATGTATTTGAAATTAGTTTGCGACACGGACCCCAAAAATGGAAGTCAAAAGGTAGAATCGCCAAAGATTCTAGCCAAACCTGGGATTCCACCGAAGCGACCTTGAAGCCGATATTTGATCAGGTGTTGATTATTCGCGCAGTTGAGCTTCGGAGTTTCGGTAAAAAGGTACCTCAACTTTGCCATATTTTTCTAGGATTCTATTATAGGCGAGACTAGGAAGACTGTTTGTGCTATTCTTTTTGTATATTATCTATTATTTAGTTTAAAAAATGGTTCCCAAAATATTGTTTTTCAAAGAAAGGTAAAGAACCATATTCAAACCTAGAACAAACAGAAATTAAAATGAATAATAACATCAAATATTAAGATAACAGATGGTGTTATGGACGAATAGATAATTTCTAAAACTAACATAAATTAAGATGAATAACAAAGTCAAGCTTAAAACAAATAGTAATCACCGCAAATAGGAGCAAAGTTCCTAAGCTCCCTAGAATTCTGAGTGTCCCAAGGTTTTTTTTTTATTTTTTTTTTTTTTTTTACTTTAGGTTCATTTTGGCCGAGGGACTTTCGGCTGTACAGATCAGGGACAAGAAGGTTGGCTGATTTCCGGAACCCCTAAAACCTTACTCTCTCCAAACAAAATATTTGTTACCTATAGCCCAGGCAATATTCTTGAAAGTCTCAATCCAGTTGAGAAAAAAGTTTTTCGGCCCTTTTTTGTACAACTTTTTGGAAGAACCAAGTTTTTTACATAAAATTTGTCCTGACATCCTGGAGGCTATGGAGCGGCAAGGTAGCTAAAAGGCACGGAGGTGGCTGGTTTCCATTCATTCTCCTACAACTCTCAAAAGGGAACTAAAACTTTCAATTTCTAATAAACTAGCTTCGCCTTCCTGTATCTATGAACCCTCCTTCCTTACGAAACAATCGAAAAAAATACATGGGTAGCTCTTTACTAAGACAACACTAGCCTCTGATAACTATGTGTCAAGCCCTAGACCTGTCGTTACTTCATGTTCTTTCCGCTTTTTTCCTGGACAAAAGTTTTATCACCTTTCATTAGCTTTTAAATGAATGAAAGCATAAATTAGAACAATTCGGGGAAATACGTTTTTTTTTTGGGGGGGGGGGCAATAATAAAAAAATTGGGCGAGGGGATATGTCAAAATATAATTTTTTTTTGTTTTTTTAATAAGGACTTCCAGAAAAATCAAGAACATGTATGATTGGAAGGGGACAAGCCTCCTCCCCCGACCCAGCAAATGTCCCTCGGTTCTGTTCTTATCCCATAAAAAAGTTTCATTTTGTTTTAATACAATGTCATTTTGCTTCTTCATAATATGCATTTTATCTTTTATGTGTTTTTATATTTGATATTTTTTCTCTCTTTGCTTTTCTTCCCCTAATTCAGCAGCATATATAATAATTTCATGGTTGCAAAAGTAGCTGCAACCTAGTAAAGAGCGAACCACAGCCCATAGTAACTAAAAGTTGAAAAACGCGTTTAAAAAAAAATGCCATTTGACACTGAGTCAGGAATTGTTACTATTATTTCCGTTAATCTTAAAAGCAAAAATTTATTACGAAAAGAAATGTGTGGTGATTTTGTAAAAGAGCCTAAAACCCCTTGAAAATGACGTCAGATATAAAATAAAAAGTGTACCATTGGAATCAGCATGGTCGAAAACCTTTAGTAGGGCAATTACAGTCCTCCACCTTAAACACCAAGGAAAATCACTTCTTTGCACGGTTAGCACTTATGTCTCTTTTTTTTTCTTTTTTTTCACTAGGGCTAGCTAATGACCAGAAAGTCATTGAGATGTATAATGGCTCATTTGAACAGAAATTGTATTTGCTAGTGTCTTTTTAAGTGACCAAAAAGATTGAAGGGCAACTAGCCCTCCCCCCTCCCTAAAGGCCCCATTCCCCCAAAGTTATCCAATAAAAATTTTGAGATAGCCATTATTGTTCAACATATTTCAAAGGTTCACTATCTATGGTTTTGGTGATGGCATGACTCTCCAATGTCCCTGGGGAAAAGGCTGCACGCTGTATCGGTATCGGACGTATCGATATCACGCCTATCGGTATGGATGCGATTTTGCTATTTCTGTTCGTTAATGCCGTTTCAAAAATAAAACTCCAATTTGCTTTTTTTTTTACAGCAATGAAATCTGCTGCAATAGCCATAGATTGCAAAAAATAAAGGCATCCCCAAATTTAAATCTATACAGAAAATTTTACAACTCATAGTAAGAAAAATGTTAAAAATTTGAAAAAAAAATTCTCCTTTCAAAAAGGCATAACTACAATTCTAAATAGTTTGGCCACACAAACTAAAAAAGAGTATAATGGACGAGACAGGGTAATTCTTTAAGGTTTTGCTTCCGCTTATAAAGTTTTTTGATGAAGGGGGAGAGGATCTTAGGCCCGTGTCCTGTTCAAAATCTCATGATTTTTCACATAATTTTGTCTGTTTCAATTTTTTTTTCTGAAGATTAAGTTTTATATTCAGCCAAGTTCATATTTCATATTACAAGATTTTAATCAATTTTAGCTAGTTTTTTGGCAATTGATTAACTTAGTCACGCACTTCCTTATTTTATTTTTTTCATTGAAGCTTTTTTGTGAGGTTTCTATTCTTACGAGGCTGAATCATTTTTAATTAACCTTTGCCACTACACTGATCTCAGACACTTGTCAGATTATTGTGCTATTTAAAGCACTAGAATTTGAAGTGTTATAAATTAGACATTGGCTGCAAGCCACTGTTATTTTGTAATTTCTTTCTCAGTAAGCACATTTTGAAGACCTTGATTCATTCTAAAATTACTTTGATACAAGTACTCTAAGAATGAGTCAAGGTACTAGTCCTATAAGTCTCTCCAGACTAGTAAGGTTTTTTTTTTAGGGGGAAGGTTAATAATAATAATAAGAGGTTTGATAATTTGAATAAGAAGTACCCAAAAATAAAAAATAAAGATTATTCAGGGAGCTAAGCCCCTCCCTGCGTGTGTCGCTGAGTCCATCCAATGAAATCTAAGTAATTAATCAATCAATTTATTAAAACTACACAGTTTTAATATTTTTAGGAATAAGGGAATAAAATTTATATTTTATAGTAGAACTGCACTTTATCTAGTTGGCATATTTACGTTACCACTGTTTTCCGCTGATTTTCAACGAATGACCTTACCACTGTTTCGTGTTGATTTTTATAGAGTGATTGTATAGCCTTTAAAGCGCAGGTTTGTGACGTGTTATCAGCTTGACTGCAATTATGCAAAATGCGTAAAGTTGTATGCCATAAATTTTACAGAGAATGTAAAAAGCCTTAAAGTCGTTTTTATTTTAATTTATGCCTATAATGGTGGGGATAAACAATTTGTGGGTCAAAAGCTCCCAACTTAATCTAGCCCCCTCCCCCCTGAAGACTAGAGTGCCATTTTTGTGCGAACGGCTGCCCTTACGCAGGTTTTAGTGATTTTTCGGCTCATTCAGTGATTTTCTTCAATAACCTAGTGATTTATGGGCGGATTTAGTGATTTTTTCAGGCAATATAAAAAATCGCTAGAAATAGTGATAAATCACTAGGTGTGGCAACCCTGCCCTCATATCAAAATTCTGGTTTCTGATTGATTTACAAAATGATCAAAAATTAGTAAAAGAATGAGATTTTAAATGTCCAGAGAACTACTTATTTTTTCTTTTCCGAGCGAAAATTTGTTTTCTCAGCTTATTTTATCAATCTTTTGTGGATAGGTTAGATTGAGAAGACTACCCAAGAAACTGTCTTTCAGTGTCAAAGGGAGAAAATGAAATTACACAAACAGACTTTCTTAAAACACACCTGATTCAAAGCTGATTAAATTCTGTAAATATTCTGGCTATAGTCAAGTGGATTGGGGCGCTGGATTTAGAATCCTTTGTCCGAGAGGACGAGTGTTTGAATCCTAGTGCACTCAATTATTTGGTTTGGAAGGGGGGTCAGGGGTGTGACTCTGTAAGCTCAGCCAGAGTCGAACCAACTTTAAATGGGTACCTGGAGAAATCTGGGGAAGTTAAACAGGAAGGGTGTGCGAAAGCACAGGATGGTTGGCCTCCAACCCCCATTGCACTTCCTGGCTGAAGGGCCAAGAAACGGATGTCAGCACCGCCGGTAGGGACTGTAAAGTCCAATGTCGTATTCTTTACCTTTACCCTTTCTTTTATACATACAATAAATTTTCTGCATCATTTTGCTCTGCCGAAAACTAAAAAAAAAAAAAAAAATATTAATTAATTAATAATAATTAATAAATACCCAGAAAAGATCCTACGTGTCATTTATATCAGCAAGAATAAACAACGTGAAAGCATTAGAATTGCCAGTAAAAGTGACATAACCATTTCCAGAATGGTGAAAATGTCAGCTCTGTTTAAAATTGAAGCTGCTTAATGAAGGTTGGGGATTTAGCCCCTTTACCTCAGGAAAAGACCCAAGGGGGAAAACTGACAGGGTAGGCATTAAAACTTAAGGTGATTAGAGATTATCCTGCATATAAAAGGATAAATCCACCTCTAAGCCCGACTCATTGATTCACTGGGATTCCGGAATAATTTTTTTCTTCAATATATGGTGCTCGCCAGGGTGTATTGTCAGCTCTCCTATTTCTGGTTTATTGTGATGTCCTTACTGAGTGACCTACGATGCTAGTAGACCTTGCTTATCGACTGTTTATGCATAAATAATTTGAGTTGTGCTAAAGACCGAGTGGCATTGGCTCCTTATCCGACTACGCTTGGAAAATTACTCACGACTTCTGAGAGTTTTGCTGCTGATCAGTATAGTCTCTATGACTTCCTAAAGACTCAGTATCAGCGTTGCCAATGCGGTATAATCGTACCGATTTTGGTACAATTTAGAGGTTCTGGGAGAATGCGCTACATTTAGAAATTTTCGGGAACAATACAAATTTTCGTGTACATATTGGTTTTACTTGTTCTTTTCTTACTCAGATATCTGTTCAAGTTTTAGTTTAACGAAAATTTGCTTCGTATTATGGCAAATTTTTAACCTGCAGTTCAGATGGTACACATTATCCTCTTGTGGTAGAATTCTAGTCGGAAAACCGGTATAGTTTACTTCAAAGCGTTGGCAACGCTGCTCTGTATATGTATTTTGTCCGTAACATTCTTGTTTACCGGTCATTCAGCCTCTTATTTTGTGTGGAAGAGACTTTTGAAGTAGCCCCACAGTGTTGCCGGATGTCCTGTTTAAAATGGTGCCGCAATGAAAGTGAAAATGCGCCGAAAGTGCCAACTTTTCAATTTTTTTTTTTAAAGCGCCGAGTGAATGACCCTCCCTCAAATGCGCCAGTTTGAAAATTTCAATCCAGGACCACCTCAAAAAACCGCCCAAATGGCGAAAATGTGTCCCATCTGGCAACTCTGGAGCTCCATTGTCATTTTTTATTTATCAGCATTTGCCTGATGATGCTCATATTCTACATGCTCAGAGATTTCTCAGAAACAATTTGCTGTTCTTGCAACTCTGTATTTTTCATAACTAGGGTTAAAAGCTTCCTCTTTCTTGCGAAAACCACCAATATATCTGGACAGTCTCTTGTGATAGGTCAATCTGTCCCTATATGGTCCAGTGAGCCTAAAGTAGTACTGGTACTACAGTAGAATATTCATGGCTTAGATGTAAAGATGGCTTTTCGGTTGTCGCGATAATAAAAAGTAAGAGTCACTTTAAGATTAACGCTGAACGAGAAATTAGGCTCGCCATATCCAATTTTATTCTGAGATTTAAGAAATTGTATTGGGAAGAACAAGCCCATTCCTGCCATTAATAACTTAAATAATTTTGATTGAAGCAACTTAACAATTTAAGCTACCATTTAATAATTTTAATAACATCAATCATAATTGTTGTTCAATAAACTGTTTTGAATTTAAGATTTATGCTGAACTTATTTTAAACAACTAACCACATCAAAGTCCACTTCATCAGCAGTTGGAACCTGTATTGAATGCATTTGCTGATCAATCAGCTGCTGCAACCAAGAACTTGGCAACCGTCCTGATTGACAGAATATTACCTAAAAAGTGGACATTAGATATTTATAATATTCCAAGGAAAATAGTACTCATTTTAATTTTCACTGTTGAGTGAACAATCGCTTTCAAAAAGGTAAGTTTCAAAAATTTTGAAAAGAAGAAACAGATGTAGTTGCGAAAAAGTCTGTTGCGAAGAAGTTGCAAAAAAGTCAGGGAGTTGCGAAAAAGTCTGATACTTTTAGGTAACTACATCCCGAAAAAGATTGAAAACCCCTTTAAACCATTTAATTTTTGTAGGTGGCTTTAGGCCATAAGTTTCGCCAAATTTTTTAATTTCGCAAGAAAGGCAAATATTTTGAAATAAATCTTATGTATTAAGGCAGCAGTGGAAAAATCTGATGTTTAGGGAGCCGTAACCTCAAAAAGATTGAAAACCTCTCATACCCGTTTAATTTTTGTAGGTGGCTTTAAACGATAAGTTTTTCCAAATTTTCTTATTTCGCAAGAAAGGCAAACATTTTGAAAAAAAAATATTATGTATGAAGAGAGCAGTGGAAAAATCTGATGTTTTACGGAGCCATAACCTCACAAAGATTGAGAACCTCTCTAATCCGTTTAATTTTTGCAGGTGGCTTTAAGCGATAAGTTTTTCCAAATTTTCTTATTTCGCAAGAAAGGCAAACATTTTGAAAAAAAAAATATTATGTATGAAGAGAGCAGTGGAAAAATCTGATGTTTTACGGAGCCATAACCTCACAAAGATTGAGAACCTCTCTAATCCGTTTAATTTTTGCAGGTGGCTTTGGGCGATAAGTTTTGTCAAGTGTTGGATTTATTTTGTGCTGTACCTCAGCTGATGACTGTCAATTTGAATTCAAGTGGTTCTCTCAAATTACATCTTATGATCACGTGGGAGTAAGTCCATTTCTTTTTTTTTACCATAATTGCAATTCTCTCCACCTCAGTCATTTTCCTAAAATATTTTGAAATATACCAGAATACGGTCAGTGGCGTTAATTCATAAAAATGTAGGAGGGAGTAAAATTTATATTTCAAAATCTAGAGGGGGACAGGGTAATTCTGTTTTTTTTTTTTACATTTCATTCAATATACCAAAAATGTGTTTTTCAATGAAAATACCCCCAAAAAGTATGTTTAAAAATCGAGGGGAGGGGTCCCCCTTTTCAAATGACTCCCTGACTACAGTTCGCTCTTGAAAAGTATTATTACAAATAACTGCAGCCCACCGTGAATAAAGTGGGGAAGGATAGTGCATAATGCAACTTGGCAGTTTTCAAGGCCAAGTGAAATTTGTTGGCATATTTTTCAGCTTTTGGAATTCTATTGAATTCTGCTACTGGCAGCTTTGGAACTATTTCCAAAACCTGACTGCAGCCAATAAGGTTGCAGCTATGTCTTTTACATAAGACATTTGTAAATATGTCTTATGCCTCCCAATGAATATACCTTGTAAATATGCCTCTCAATTTAAATATGTCTTATGCTTCACTTTTCAATGAATATACCAAAAAGTGCGTTTTTCAATGGAAATACTCCCAAATAGTATGTGTCAAATCGGGAGGGGAGGGGGGTCGATCCCCCTTTTTCTATTGACTCCTCTAACTACAGTCGCTTCTGGAGAAGCGAAATTACAAATAACTGCAGCCAATAAGGTTGCAGTTATGTCTTTTACTCCGTCTTGACTTTTCTCATTGACTAATCAGAGTCGAGATTTGCCCGCATGTTTAATTAGGCCTATGGTCTAGATCGGGCATTGACCTCATGAAATAATCTATAGCAATACTAAAAATGCCGAGAAACATACAAAAAATATTTTGAGAAATACAAAAATTGCCGGGAAAAATACAAAACACATTTTGAGAAATACAAAAAATGCTGGGAAAAATACAAAATATATTTTGAGAAATACAAAAAATGCCTGCTATCCATTCATTTTTATCTGTTAATTAATTAATGCAATTAATGTAAATTGAATTGAAGCATTTGAAATAGATTAAAAAAATCGTTGGATAAAGACCCCTGACTGAAAATAAGTTTCAGTTAAAGGATAAATTTCGAACTCTCACCTTTCCTTTTTTTCCTTGTTTATTTCACCCTGACTCAACAGCCAACGATTGTCAAATTACTGTCAAATTATTATGCACTCTATCAGGTTTTGTATATATATAATTATATCCTCAATGTAAATAATTATAGCAGTGTATAAATACCATAGATATGCATCTAAAAATCTTCTCAACAATTAACATAAAAAAAAGAATTCCGAAGAGTTGCCAAGGGCAGTTCGTGAATAATAAGTACACAAATCAATTGAAACGGGGCTATAATATTCCCCCTAAAAGAGAATATTTCATTGAATGGAAATACACCTCAGGCACGTACGAAAAAAAAATCGAAAATCTATGAATATGAGTGAAAACGAGGGATACAAAACGAATTGAGATTTACGTAACTTGGCCTTTTTAACTCGGTTTTCTGAACTCCCAGACTTTTTTCATTTATGCATTTGTACTACTACAACTACTAACAACTCACGCAGCACCAAGCCGCCTGAGCCCAACACAGTTACACACGCTCCTCCTCCATCCCAATCTATTCAAAGCCTCCCTTTTACACATTCCCAGGAAGTTCCCATTTCCTTAAATCTCTCTTTAGGACGTCCTCCCACCCCAGACGAGGACGACCTGCTTTCGGTTTAGCCCTAGAGCCCAATGTTAAGTAGAACCCAACGCATTTTCATAAATTCTAGAGACTAAAATATTTCTACTTTAGTCCATTTTCAAAACGAGTCTTCAGAAAAATATTTATGATTCAAGGATTAAATCTTTTCTCCTAAGATCTCTAAATGTTTCTGTTGCTAATCAAAATATTTTTGCGTCAGGAAATGTGCGATCAAAGTGTATTTCCTCTCCGTAAAACTAGTTTATTGATAAAAACAAGTTTAGTTTTGTTTTGTAACATGCCAAAATACTATCAATTCAAATATGTTAAGATCGTCAAAAATTCAAAGGAAATATTCAAATAGAACTAAATTACTTGATTTGGGAATATAATATATATATATATATTATATATATATATATATATAT